>JBBPBO010000005.1:81758045-82012254 GCA_037974295.1 Cicer cuneatum
AAGAATCGTAAAGACTTTTGATTAAAAAAAAACAAGAGAATCATAAAGGCTCGTGAGTTGTTTTAACGTGTAAATATATATATATATATATATATATATATATATATATATATATATATATATATATATATATTAAATTTTAGATAAATTTTAAAGAGGTTCTTACATTAACCACGTTAGATAAATTCCCGATTTTAAGGGAAGTGGACAAATTATTTATTAAGTGAACGAATCTTGATTGCTCTTATTTATTAAATTTTACTTCATTTTAAATACTCCACTAACTACAAATAGATGATACAAATTTTATAATTGAAATTGATATTACTAATATTTTTTTAAGGATCCCACGTAACTAAACGCCATATTTAATTGGAAACAAATAGAGTATTTTCTAAAATATTTGATTAATTTATCTTGACAAGAGACTCTTAAAATAAACTATTATTATAAAGATTAGATGAAATACTAGTTTTTATTTTATTTTATATATTAACAAGAATTACAGTGCAAAAATATTACATAATTGAATAGACATTCCATCTATTTTGTCACCCCAATACTACTACTTATCACTTAGAGCACCATAATAATTTTATTAAATAAAATAGAAAAGTTGTAAAAAGTTTAGGAGACTAGACCAAGATCTAAGAAAACAAAGATGAACAATATTACCATTAAAAATCTTACATAGAAAATCCAAAGAGATAAATATAAGGTAAAGAGAAAAATAGTCTAGTGCAACAAAACAAACATCTAAGAGAAGCATTAACAAAAACGAACAAAATAGAATACTATACCTATTGCGGTAAAAGTTATTTCAAATACAACGTGGTAACAAATTTTATCAAATAAAACAACGAATATAAAATCCAATATTAGCTAGCTTGTCCGCAAACGTATTACTCTTCTTATAAATATGATTGATGTGTAAATGTGTTTGTCTTGTAGAGATATGCAATTCATCCATCTTAGTCTTCAATTTCTAAGGCATAAGATTAAAATTAACAAAAGATTGGAAACTAACAAAGAAAATTATAATTGTATTTACTATTTCTTCTAATATAAAAAAAATTAAAAATTAAAATTTAAAAAAATGGAATTTAAAGTGAAAATTGACAATGAATTTTGTTTTGAATTTTTTTGTTGTTGATAAATTGTCATTTATTATAATTTAGATGGAGTAAACTTTAAGTTAAACAATGTTAGGTGGATTCCAACTCAACCTATTAAAATAAAAAAGTAAAAAAAAAGGTTTGTATGTGTTTAGACTTGGCCCATGTGATGTTGGTGGGTGGATGTAGTCCGTACATAACCCCTTGTATTGCTAGGGGCATTCGTGCATGAAAATTCAACTAAATAAATGTTAACAGAAGATTATTTGTGAGATAATGGATTTTAGTTTTACACCATAAGTTATAAAACTCGGTAAAGTAAAGACAAATTCAAGTTCAATCAGTTAATAGAATCCAATTTTTTTTTTATTGTGAAAATATACTATTTATTTTATTTTTATTTTATTTTAGGTTTGTATCATTATACTGTTGCCGCCTATTTTTTATTGTTGCTGTCTATTGTAGATATTGTTTAATTTGTATTGTATTTAAAATTGTGATTTATAGATAACTAAATTTTGTTTTAATTTGACATTGTTACCCTCAATTTTGTATTTTAAGTTGGGGTTGTTAGAATTTTGTCACTATTATTCGGTTCTAGATAATAAAATTATGGGTTATTTTATTTTTTATTTGAGTATTTTAAATTATATTTTTAATTTTATTGTAAATCCAATCGCTCGAACCTAACTAACCCTCATATATCATTAGTTTAATTTAGTTTGAGTCCAAATATAAAATATAAACAAAACTGAACTAATTTGAACAAATTTCATTGATTTTTATTCATTTTTCGTTGAAAACTGAACTAACTTGACTCGTTACACCTAATTATTACTATCACATAATTGAATACAATAATAATTTTTATTAATTTGTTTTCTCTTTTAAGTCATTTCTGATACCCACATCATTGATACCCAATTTTGTCCAATTGTTTTATAAATAACTTTACAAAAATTTGATATTGGGCTTTTAGAACCTACTTTATTAATCCATTTTTTTGTACCCTTTGCGTTTTTTTAGAGTCCAAACAATTATGTGTCTTCTCACTGGTCCAATTTTTATAATGGTTTTTCGTGTCTACAATTGCTTTTTATTTATTATAAAAAAATTAAGTTTGAATGCATTTTTATCTCGTTATTTTGTTAAAAATGAACTTTAATCTTTTTATTTCTAAAACTAATTTTTTAGTTCCTTTATTAACTAAGTCTTTGGATTTTTTTTATGTCACAATTTTTATTACGTGACACTCACATTAGTAATGTGGCGTTTATTTGATATTTGTGATTTGGATAAAATAATTTTTTTATTATTATTATTGTAATTAATTTTATTATTTATTTATTAATATATTAAATATTAAAAATAAAATTAATAAATTTTAAATATTTTAATTTATAAACTAAAATAATTTTATTTTTAATATTTTCATATTTGAATAAAATAAAACGTGATAAATTTAAATATTTTAATTATTGTATATAGATATTTTAAAATTTTAAATTATTAGAAAGAGTAGAATAAAAAAACTAAACTTTAAATATTTTAAAATTTAAAATTTATATTTTAAATATTTTAATATATGAATAAACTAAAATAAATTAATTTTTAATATTTTAATATATAAGTAAAATTAATTACAATACTAATGATGTCAAAAATATTTTTTTAACTCACAAATATTATCTAGATGACACGTTATTAATAGTGTCACATCATAAAGAAAACGTGGGACAAAATTTTTTTTAAAAATTAATTAATAAAATACGATTTTAGAAATGACGGGTTAAAAGTTTATACAGATAAAATAGAGGAAAACATATTGTTATAGAATGTGCATCGAGAGGTAACAAGTAAAGTTCTAAAGTTGACAATTATTGGATTTAGTTAATAATAATGTTTTGCAGCGACTCTAATCAATATAGAAGATGTCACTGGCATGACTACAAAAAATGAAATTTTACTTTCTTATATATGGATTAACGACAGAATTTAGAGTAACAATTCAATTATTTATTTATTTTTTTTTATTTTGTCATTTTTTTTATTTTAAATAATAATTTGATGAATTAAGTCTTAAAATGTCAATGTTATCTTTTTTTCTTCAGAAATCCAAAACATTTATCACTATTTTCAAACAAAACTCATAAAATTCATTATCAATTTAAAAAAGATTTATATATTTAAAGTAACAATGTCAATCACAAGGAAGAGAGGGTTTGAATTGTGATTTCCCTTTTAAAAAATTAATTCTTGTATTAAGTTTAGTTAACTCAAGATTAATCTTGGTTTGAAACACAACAAAAGTAAAACGTTCTTGGTTAGTGATATAAAAATAAAAATTCACTATGTGATTCGTGTTAAATGAGTAAGAAATAAATAGAGATAAAGAAAAGAGAATTCACACAACAATATATCCTAGTTCATTCAAAGTAGACTACGTCCAATCCTCACAATTTGTGAGCTTTTTCACTAAAGTGCTCAAACAAGAATGTTCTTACTTTTCACACCAACTTTTGAGATCAATCTTGAGTAGTTATAATATTTCACCTTTCAACCTTGAAAGGATTTCAAATGATTACCTTTCAGTCCAGAAATGATTTTTACAAGTCACCTTTTAATCACAAATGATTTTTACAATACACTCAAACTATCTTTAACACTATAATCTTGAGTTTCAAATGAAATGATTTAAAAATGATTGATGGATCAAAATATACTCCACACTTGATTGAGTTTTGATTCTCAGCCAAAAGACTCAGAAAATAGATCCTTAGATCTAGTGAAGAAAAACTGGAGCTTTTGCTTAATTGAAGAACTTAGATTTCTCAAGAATGATTGTTTAAGTGAATGATTGCTTGCACATTAAACTCTTGCTGATTCCTTTGCCTTGAGGTTCATTTTATAGGCTTGATGAAAACTTATGACAACTCATATAGCCGTTGGGAAACCAGATGTCCAACTATTGTTTTAATAGACATGTATTGTAATATAACAAGAATGTTCCTGCTTTACCACTAGAACGTTCTTCATTTTTGTTTTTAGTGAATGCTGGATTTAGAACTTCTGGCAGCTGTTGTGTGTCGTGCTTTTTTGTTATGTACGCGTGTCAGAGATGTAGTATTTTTATCATTTCTGCCCAGGCTGTGCTTGCTTATTTTAGCCATCAATCTAGAGATTAATCTTGCTGTTTGTATTTTTATGTTTTGCTTTGCATTTGTTGATCATTTTTGAGCTTGTGTATATAATTATATTTTTTGTAATGAAGACTGGTGATTTCTAATGAAGATTGATATTTTTTTCGCTGCCCGAAACGATCTTGATTTAATGAAAACTTTGTTCTTTCGCAAATCAGAATGTTCTTGGATTGATTATATCGAATGCTGTGAAAACTAGAATGATTTTCGTTTTTTCCAAACTTCTGTTTTTTAATAACAAGAACAATCTTGCTTCTTCCAAAATGATATTTTGTTGTTATGTTTGATACCTATCTTTAAATAATACACTCAAAAGCACATGTTAAATAACAACACAGTTTTAGAATCATAATTAGAAGATTAATTAACTTTGTTCGATTATCATCAAAACATTAATTTGGGATTTTGCCTCAATAATATTCATCAAATCGACAACTCAAATCTTCAAATAAATTCATATATTTATCTATAACAACAACATCAAATCCATCAAATTAAGACATAAATGATCAAATTATTACTTAAAATTATGTAAATGATCAATTCGAAAAGATAAAAAAGATAAATCATTGAATTGTTATATGAAATTAACTTAAAAGACTATGAAAGGTATTTTGCCTTTAATTTATTCACACCTTACCTTTATCAATCTTGTACAGTTGGGGAGCAATCTCCTTCAAAGTAAGGTGAAAATAGACTATGTTGATATAGAGTTTGCAAGGTATGAGTCTAACCTATTACTTATTAGGTCTATTGTTAAAATCTGACCTGACCTTTTTTGAAAGACTGACAAGGTCTGAAAGTCTATTTAAAGGTCTACTTTATTATTATTTTATGACAGTTTAAAAAGACTTGAACGTTGTTTAAAAGTCTACTTCACTATTATTTTATGAAAATCTACATCATTTATCGCTTAATTTTATATTCTAAAAATGATTTTTATGAGAATTTATTTAAAAATAGTATAAGTTGTTCTAGACTCATTTATTATCGATTAAGAAAAGTAATTTTGAATTTCAATAACTTATATATTCATTATTAAAAATTTTAACATGATAAAAATCATTCTTTTTTAATAAAGATATTTCTCAAAAATAATTTTATGAAGTATTTCTCAAAATAATTTTTTATTTTAACATTTTTTAAAAATTTCATTATAAAAAAAAATTATATCAAATATATGAAATACTTAAAATCATATTTTATAATAAATTATTTAAACAAATTTATTATATGAAGCTTTATTTTTAAAATTTATTTAAAAATAATTATAAGATAAAATAATCAGTTTGTTCTTTGAGCTATACATTTTATGATTAGTCAAAAAGCATGGATGATTGCGAAGATTATTAAATAGTGGCCGCGATAGCAATTAAAGTCACGTTAAGAATTTCATAATTTTAGTTATTACGGTTGCAATAGTCGTAGGGTAAATTAATTACAATTTTATATAGTATTAATTTTTTTATTAATTGTATAATACTGGTTGAAAAATAAATACTGGTTGTCACTTTTACGATAAATCTTTTGCATCTTGGAGTCCATTGCAGACAGGGGAGAGTAATTCCCCTGGCACATACCAGTTGAGTTAATTATGGGACTGGTGAGGAATGATGAGTGTGAGAGAAAAGATAGAATAGTATAATTAACAATGAGATAGGATAGTATAATTAATAGTAAATAATGCCAACCTGGCTTTCATACCAACTTTTCTAAAAAAAAATAAAAAAATATTGCTATATATTTTTAAGTTATTGATAAAAGATAAATAAAAAAATAATAATTATATTGACATGAAAAAATATAACAAAATTTATATAGTGAATAATAACAATTAACTAATTTAATTAATTAGTATGACTAATATATTATATCTAATTAAAATAACTTTTTTTCTATAATTAAAATTTTATTAATAAAGATTTATCGTAACATCACAGTAAATAAGATTCTATCTACCTATGAGAATTGCACAGGATCCACACAATTATGTACCGACAAAATAGATAGCATTACAAAAATTTTAATACACCATAGGAGGCACATGAGCAAACCATAACAAACAAGACATTACAGCCCAATACTGACAAAACAGCATATTTATTCTACACCAAAATCAGCACTAGATAACAATACACATCTAAGATAAAAACATTAAGGCTAGAAATGAGGAAATGATAGGATAATTAATAATGATTTTTTAGTTTATTTTAGAAGGGGTATTTATGTCTTTTAGATATATTATGTTAGTTATTTTAACTATCATTAGAATCAATCAATGAAAAAAGAATTATTAAAAAAAAATCAATGAAGAAAGAAATGTTTATTTTAACTTGTAGGTAGTTTCCTTTGTTGTTCACTTTCTTAGTGTTAAAACATTAATTTCCATCACTTTCATAGTTTATTAGAAAAAGAGCCTAACAGGAAACTAGGCTAATGACTTAATCAAATGGTTTTGTTCACTCAATTGTTGTCCAGTATGTACTTGTGAACTTTTGATTTGGAAGTAGTTACATTCATGTCAAGCTTTTATAAAAAAAAAATAATCTACCTAATTTGATATTACTATTTGCAAAATGTACTTATTATTACAGTTGATTTTATTGAAGAGAAAGAAATGAGACATTGATAATAAGAAATGTAAACACAAAGAAGCAAAGCACCAAATTTACAAAAATGGATTAATATGAAGAAAAGCTAAATTAAAGAAATTATTCATTTTGTTTGGTTTCTACCTCTCGATCGACAAAGCATTAATTTATTTATTTATTTAATTGAATCACATATGCTTCATTAATGTAACACAACCTTTGTATTATGAGTGAAGAAATTAGAGATGAAGTTGCATATCCTACTCCTTCTAAGATGTACGTTGATTATATTCAAGGCATTGAAAATGTTGTTAAAGATAATTTTTTAGGTTTTTTTTTTTTTTAAGATTTGTTTTTCTCTTAGATGAGACAAATATTTATTACTCATCAATAAATTAATTTAAAGTGAAATTTAAAATTTTTATTATTAACATATTTGTTGTATATATTCAACATAAAAATTATAATATATTAATTATAATTTACTATACAAACGTACAATGATAAATTAATTAAAATATAAATATGTATTCTATTGCTAATCTTAGGATAGTCTTGATAGAAGTGCGAAGAAAATTTATTTTATTATTAACGTATTTGTTGTATATATTCTACATAAAAATGCAATAAAAATTATAATATATTAATTATAATTTACTATACAAATGTAAATTGATAAATTAATTAAAATATAAATATGGATTCTATTGCTAATCTTAAGAATAGTTTTGATAGAAGTGTTAAGAAAGTTATAATATATTAAAGTCTAAATATGTCTTTTATTCTTATAATTATAACATTTTTTGATTTTGGTAATCGTAAGTTTTTTGCTTGATTTACATCCCTATAAATATAGTTTCATTTAAAAATAGTCATTCCATCCAAATTTCGTTACAAAAACTGTAACGCTGTTAAACCTAAATATAATTAAAATAATTTTTTTTAACCTAAACATAAACTCCCAATATAATTAAATTATAATCAGTTTTAACCTAAAATTAACCTTAAATGTTTCATTTTCTTCCCTAAAAAAACTTAAAATTAACCCAAAATATTTCATTCTTCTTCCCTAAAAAAACCTAAAATTAACCCAAAATGTTTCATTGTTCTTCCCTAAAAAACTACACTCCTACGTAAATTAGGGATAGGGTTCCAAATACAATATTAGTACAAAATTGCGAATGTTTGTTTCTTCTTTCGATTGATTCGATTCAATTTTCATTGTGTGGAGGGATGAAAAAAGTGAAATTGAAGCTGGCGTTTGAGAATTGGTTAAAAACGATGAACCGATTGTTTGCGTTATCAACAAATTGGATTTGAAAAATCTGGTCAGCCAATAAATCCCAAAGCAGTATTGACCATGAAACGATTATTATAGAAGGTAAAAACTAAAAAAAATGTTGAACGAACAATTTTAAAGGAAACCCACCGATATTATCTTAATATCGTCACTATCTTTCATAATATAATACATATTGCTATCTTGCAATTAACTTGTCAGTGCTGATGCTCTAAATTTGAACCAGCAATTTGAAAAGAAACCATTTGAAGTTGTTAATTAAAGTTTTTTAGGGAAGAAGAATGAAACATTTGGAGTTAATTTCAGGTTAACACTACGCCAAAAAGATCATTTTAAAGCGCTTTTTTTAAGCCCTTTACAACGCTTTTAAGCGTTGTAGTATCTAGTGCTGTAAAAAGATACAACAATGCTATTGAAAATAAAAAAAGCGCTGTAATATGTATATATATAGCGCGCTTCTTATAATAGTTTTACAGCGCTTTTTTCAAAAAAGCGCTGTAATAGGTCTATATATAAAGCGCGCTTCTTATACTAGATTTACAACGCTTTTTCACAAAAGTGCTGTAATAGGTCCATATATAAAACGCGCTTCTTATACTAGATTTACAGCGCTTTTTCAAAAAAGCGTTGTAATAGGTCCATATATAAAGTGCGCTTCTTATACTAGATTTACAACGCTTTTTAAAAAAAGCGATGTAATAGGTCCATATATAAAGCGCGCTTCTTATACTAGTTTTACAACGCTTTTTCAAAAAAGCGCTGTAATAGGGCCATATATAAAGCGCGATTCTTATACTAGTTTTACAGCGCTTGTTTACAATGTTTTTTCAAAAAAGCGCTGTAATAGGTCCATATATAGCATGCTTTTTATACTAGGTTTACAGCGCTTTTTTAAAGCGCTGTAAAAGACTTAAAAAAGCGCTGTAAAACGTTTAAAAAAGCTCTGTAAAAGAATTTTTTATGGCATTTTTGAAAAAAGCGCTGTTTTTTTATGGCATTATTATCAACATCAAATATCACATGCAGATTCTTCTTATCAACATTAAAATTCAGATTCTCAATATCAAAATTCGTATTCACAAATATCAAAATTCATATTCTTCACAATATCAATTTCATATTCACATCATCAATATCAATTACAAGTTATTCACAGCAGCAACATATTCACAACAACATATTCATAGCAACAAATTACAATTTCATGACAGTAGCAATAAATTACAAGTTATTGACAGTAGCAACATATTCACAATATGAGTTATATATTCACAGAACAAATATCATGCCAGTCCAGTAGCAATTTCTCCATCAATTTATTTATTTACCCTACTGTAACAAAAAGTAAAATAAACTAATTAGAATAATGATCAATTCACACCAAAATACACAATAATAAATTACAATTTCCAGCAATGTGAAACTCACCTATTAACAAATTATATAACTTTCAGTTCGAGCACAAAGTGACACCAATCTTCTTTTATTTCTATGAGATCACTTTCAGAGTATGTTGGATTGATGTCAAAATACTATGTGATATAATATTTGAACATAAATAAGTTAGAATCAAATATATATATATATATATATATATATAGTTTATATATGAAAATCAAAATATAATGAAAATAACGTACCGTTTTTGGAATTATATGTTGATTCAGATCAACAATCTCCTTCATGAATCTCAATATGTAGTGTCTGCAGTGTATGTTGTTAGTTTGACGCGGACACTATAAAATAAAACATGTATGCCAATAAATATTTATGCATTGATTGTAAATGAAAATTTAAAGGCATATAATTAAGTTCTATAACAAAAATTTCAAACCTTTATTGGAAGCCATGAGATGTTGTTTGACTTATTCTTCGACACTGAAGCACCCATTTGAGAGCGGAAAATTTGCAAAGCACTATCAAATAAATGTGATTGTTATTCAATGACCAAACACATTATTTATATATGTAAGGAATAAATGAATATTACTTATGTGTCGAAGATGTTCTTTATATCAGGGTGATTGTTATAATGACCGTGCAATGGGTCTAAATAATATATAATTTCAGAGGTCGCATTGATGGCAAACATCACCCAATGTTGCCTACAACAATAAAAATTTGGTTGGCAAATTTGTTTACACAAGTCATAAAGTATCATAAATTAAAAAAGATATAGATAAAGTATCTAATTACGTACCATGAATTATATGGTGCCCGAAACAACTTATCATTCTCTTTATTTTCTAAAAGTATATCAACTACATACTTTTTTACATTAACTAGATCGAGCTTAAACATGGATAGTTTATGGGGAGATAAGAATGCAAATCTACTTGTCAATTTGCGCGTGCACACCAACTTTTCATACAAAAACCTTCAATGAAAATATAAAATTAGATTAATTATCAATAAATTAATGTGGTAGTGATGCAATTAAAAAGTAATTTTTATCTTAAATAAAGTATTTATATACCTAATGTATATGCTGATGACAATATCACTCAACTCTTTATGATTGAGAAGTTCATATATTTGCTCTTTGCCAAGTATTTCTACATACTCATCTCCGAAAATACATTTTTCCATGTTTATGATACGTGTATCATTATTGCTCTCCATATTCATCTTTGTTGTTATGTCAAGACACGACCCAAATCGAGAAAGACGTTGATGACTTATTTTAGGAGCAACAACTGATTTTCCTCGATCCAATTTTTGAATTTTGGAAGATTTATTTTTACCATGGACCTGCATCTGCTGTGCGGTGAGTTTATTTTTTGGTTGAATCTGAAAAAATTGAGGTTGATCAGTTTGTTAGTTATGATAGTAAGCTAATCATTTCGTATACAATTGATGTATATGTCAAACGTTTTCTGGTGAAGTGACAGACTCGTTGCGAGGAATCTTCTTATCATTCCCTTTAGCAAGAGTCTAAATAAATGTGAAATTAAAAGCGGAAAAATCAGCAATTAAACATAATCAATCATAATCATACAACTAAACATACATAGCAATTAAAATATACCTCCTCTGTGCCAACAAGATTTTTCGGCCATGCCACGTAACTACCTATTGCTTCACCCAAGAACTTCATATCTCCGTCGTTGTCGGGGATAGGCAACGGTGCACGTGGTTCTAAAGCTATCGTAGGTGACACTTTAACATGACCGGCAGGGACGAGATTATTATGTAATATTGCTCCCAATGTATTGTACAATGTTCCTTTTCCAACCATGCGAGTAGGGGAAGACAAGTATAGCACGCAAGTTGAAACACCCTAAATCAATGGTTAATACATAAGTATGTGAAACAATTAGGTTGAATGAATTTATTATTTCGTTAAGTAATTAATTACCTTCGAGAGACTTTTATGACCAATGTTGCAACTTCCATTTTCACTGTCTATTTGTATGTCACGTTGACCCTCTGGTAGTTGCTTTTCCTTAACCTTTTTAACCAAGTATACAACTTGCTTCGATAGGGTTTTCAGCGCTTCTAATACTTGATCATTCAATGGATTTGTGCGCTTCTCATGTGAAAAATAACTTTTGGGAGTCACGCCAAATCCCTTACCCCTCACACGACCAGGATATTCAGGAACATTGAATACCTTGCCAAGAATCTCCCTGCAGCTAACTTCTTTATTCTCATCTTGATTTTTAGGACATTGTTCCAAATTTTCCTAAAATACACGTAGTATTAAAAAGATAAGTTTAATATTATTTTTAAAAGACAATATTAAAAAATATTAAAGTGATAGTATACTTATACATTGTTGGATAACTCGTTGAACATTTTCATTATCCACTATTCCATCTTTATTAACGCGAGCCTCCTTCCACAAGATATGACGACCCAATGGTTGATCGGATTTCGTCTCTTGCAGCTGTTCGTTAAGACATAAACAAAATATTAGTTACAAACTATAGTTTATAATCTGCCACAATGTATAAAGGTGATGTTTACTTACAATTTTTTGCTCTAAACGTGCATACCCCATACTCGATTTTTTGTATGGATGCATTGAGTTCTTTGCTCACTCCCGATTTGCTGTACTTATATTCTATATATAAATAAAAAAAGTAACGATCGTGTAAAAAAATAAAATATGAATAAAACACACATGCTAATAAATTAAATATTACCACAAATGCGGGGTCTGAATGTTTAGCTACAAAAGAGCTCTACTCTTCAGTTAATATGTAGTATTTGTAAATTTTTGGAGTTTCAACATTCAAATTTCCACACTTGTCTCTTAAGTAACAATTCGACAGATGAGATCTAAATCCTATGTGAATTTTACCAACAACTCTAAGCACGTAATTTTTCCGCACATCTTCAATGTTAAAAGCTGAATGCAAACTAAATAAATAAAGAGTTTGAGTAAAAGTATTTCAATGGAAAAAATTGTAAGTAACAAAAAAGTGGAGTAAAAAAGTTACTTGTATATCACTCCACAAAATGTCTTTAGCATCCGTCAAAGCTTTGTCTCTCCAATCGTCAATTGTTATTGCGATATTTTGATGAACAACAACACCAAGGTAACTTACCATCATTGAATTGTTGGGCTCAATCGGCTGGTCCCTTTCATTCCATCCCACCTAATAAACTCATAGAGTGTAAGTGTTTGCTTTTAAAAACGAAAAAAAATAAAATCTAAAAAAAAGTATAGTATACCTCAAATTTTATTCCACTACTTCTTGCTTTGATGACTTTTTGCATTATAGTTGCCCCACGTTTCACTTTGTTTTCATAGCCTTTAGTGTTGACAACTTCAGTGTTTACAACATCAATATTGACAACTTCATCATTTTGACGACCTAAATCGATATTTGAATCCATTTATCTACACATTTCAACAGTATAAGTTCAACATGTAGTATAAGTTCAACATGCAGTTTAGTGACAACAACAGATTGAATAAATACAACATGCACTATAAGTTTAGTGGCAACAAGATATTAATAACAATACATGTAGTTTAGGGTTAGGACTTCGCAAAAATACAAGTAGAAATGACTTGTGCAGCGAGAAGAGGACACTAGGGTTTGACACAATGCTTTAAAAACCTGAATAAAAAGTGCCTTAAAAACCTTTATGGTTCTTAGGGATAGTACTTAGTGAAAATGGAGAATAATGAAAACAGAGAGTACGTAATGAAGATGGATAGTAGGGTTCACACTAGGGAGAAAAGGGTTGGGTTCATATGAAGTGTAATGAAGATGGAGAGTAAGTAATGAAGAAGGGTTTCACATTGCCAAGTTCGTAGTTATAATACGTAATGAAGAAGAAAATAAAGAGGCGGTTTCTTATTATCAGTTTACATAATACTTTAAAAAACCCTTTTACAGCGCTTTTCCAAAGAGCGCTTTAAAAGACCTAACCTATTTCAGCGCTTCCACAAAAAGCGCTTTAAAAGACTATATAAAAAGCGCCTTAAATATTCTTTTACAACACTTATAGACAAACTATATAAAAGGTGCTATATGAGCATTTACAGCGCTTATGGGAAAAAGCGTTGTAAATGTTTTGTAATTGTAATTTATTTTTTAAAAGCCTTCTACAGTGCTTTTGGACAAAAGTTTTGTAAATGTTTTGAAATTTAATTTTTAAAAGCCTTTACAGGGTTGTAAATGTTTTGTAATTTATTTTTTAAAAGCCTTATGCAGCGCTTATGGACAAAAGCGCTGTAAATATTTTGAAATTTAATTTTTAAAGCGCTGTAAAATACGAAACATATGGATATAAAATAGAATATGTATATCATTTTAATCTTACAGATAGAGTAGTGAGATAATATTATCCATACTCATGGATACCAATTGTCATCTCTAAAATAATATATAGTATTAATTAAATAATATAATTAAAAAAATTATAATTAAAATTACTTTAAAATTATTCAAGTTACTTGAAATTAGTATAAATTACATGACGAGTACATATTACATGACTTATATGAAACACATAAACACCTAAAGATGCCCTTATTCTTTTTCTGGTGGGATTCACATTTGTTTATCCCTTAACGATACGAAACGATGGATTAATTCAAATTCCCTCATCATGATCATCTCTAAGATATAAACCATCATCAGTTGAATCAATTTCACGTGGTTGTGATGTCGCAAAGAAAATATCATTGCCAACATCTTCAACGTTGTTATTATCATCACTTATTTTATTGGTCGATAGGACAACATAACATTTATCACCAACAAGATCAGTGACATAAAACACTTGTTGAGCTTGCGACGCTAAAATAAAAGGCTCATCTTTGTATCTCACCATATTAAAATCGACAAGCAAGAACCCTGACTCATCAATCCAAACGCCATTATTATTATCGACCCACTTGCAACCAAAGATGGGAACACGAAACATTGTGTAATCCAACTCCCATATGTGCTTGATAACCCCAAAATATGATAGATTTGCATATATTGGGTTTTTGTCTTTTGCACTTGAGATATGCATTGCTTTAGCTACTAGAGTGACTCCGCTGTTTTGTATAGTCGTTTGATCATCTTGTTTTGTGGTATAAAATATATAGCCGTGAATTACATAACCGGTGTAAGAAAAGACATGTAAACTCGGGCCATTTGCTAGCCACCTCAATCTCTCTGAAATTGATGCGGGGTCTATATCAAACTTTGAGTTAATGTGATTTTTTAGCCATGTTATAAAACTTCGATTGTGTTCTCGTGTTATCCAATTTTTATTCCTATTAATGTTCAAACTAGATAAATGATCCATGTGTATTGTAACTTACGGTTGAACCTCATCATCATTGTGCAGAACATACAATTATGTCTGCTCCTATTCTGTCCTTGATATAGTCATTACTCTCTTTCCAATTATCCCTTCTCCTGTTATTCATCCTGAATGACGAGACATAGGAAGTCCTATCGATTCAACATCGGATAGATATTCAGTACAAAATTAAGCAGCTTCTTTGACAATGTACCGTTCAGCAATACAACCTTCTAGTCAACTTCTAATTTTTACATACCCTTTTAATATTTTCATATATATTCTATCAGATACATCCATCTCATATAAACTGGCCCACAAAGTTGTGTCTCCTTAACAAGATGAACAGTAAGGTGAACCATTATATCGAAAAACGAGGGTGGGAAATACATTTCAAGCTCACACAAAGTAACAAAAATTTCCCTCTGCAATGTCGATAATTTTTTAGGATCGATCACTTTACTACAAATTTCCTTGAAAAAGAAACATAATTTAGTTATGGCTCGTCGAACTTTTTCATCTAAAATGGAACGTATACCTATTGGTAGCAAATGCTACATTAGAACATGACAATCATGAGTCTTCAAACCTTTTAACTTGAGGTCTTTCATACAAATAAATTTTTAATGTTTGAACTGTATCCTTCTGGAACTTTAACTTCGTGTAGAAATTTACATAAAACAATTTTTTCCTTTCTAGATAGAGTATGAGCAGCTAGAGGTAGATATGTGCGATTTCCTTTCTTTACGAACCCAATTCATTTCTTATTCTCATGTAGACCAAATCCAATCTTGCATTGATGCCATCCTTAGACTTTCCTAGAACACCGAGTAACGTACCAATAACACTATCAAATACATTTTTTTCAATATGCATCACATTGAGAAAATATCTTATATACAATGACTTCCAATATGGCAATTAAAAGAAAATTGACTTTTTCTTCCACCCAGTTTTGAAAAGCTCTCTCGCAAATGGTTTGCCAAATTTATGGTGAAACCTTGTACCTTTTCCAATATTTGATATCCAGTCGGTGCTAAAGTAGCAGTACCACCCACGATAATGATGACTAAAAGGTAAAAGTGAAGTATGGGGTAAAAGGTATTTCTCCACCCACGATAATGATGACTAAAAGGTAAAAATCTACGATGTCCAAGAAAGACGTTCTTCTTACAATGTTTCAACCGCATCCAATCTGTACTCTCTTCACATATAGGACATGCACATTGACCTTTAATGCTATATCCTAATAAATTACCGTATGTTGGAAAATCATTAATTGTGCTGAACAACATAGCTATCAAATTGAAACATTCTTTCTTATACCCATCACAAACATCCACATCTGTCTCCCATATATTTTTTTAAATCTTCAATTAAAGGAGCCAAGTATACGTCGATATTGAAGGTGCAAACACGAGAAGGGGAGGTTGAATTGTGTTTGACTAACTTGAATACTTTTTCTGTTTTTGCAGTTTTAAAACAAAACTTGATGTATGAATAAAACAGAGTTAGCAGCGGATATAAAGTAAAAATAAAAACACAAAATTTTATACTGGTTCACCGTTAACGAGGCTACGTCCAGTCTCTTCACCTTGAAGGATTTCACTAATTCAAACCTTGAATTACAACAGTTCCACTGACCCTCCAAGTCAGTCTTCTCAAACAGTCTAACAATCCTAGACTCTTAAGGAATACAGCACCTTGACTTCCTAAGTCAAGTCTTCTCCTACCAATCTGACAACCCCAGATTGTAGAAGGAATTACAACGCCTTGAGTCTAAGGCAAGTAATTTGCTACTGCTTTTGACTCCCTCAGATTGTAGACTCTACTTCAACAACTTAGATCTAACACAAGGGAAAGAAAATAACACGAGTGCTGGCTTCTGGAAAGCTGGAACTCACAATTAACCTCACTGAAAACTTGAGTGTTTGCTTTTGGAAGTGTATGACTCTTTTGTGATTTTCGATGCTAAGTATTCTGCCTTGAGCCTCCTTTTATAGATGTGAATTAGGGTCTCTTCCAAGCTTAATTTCGAGCTGTATCTTGCTGGATTCTCTTGCAAAAATATCTTGACCAATCGGGCTTCACTTAAATAAAAAACATATCTTTTTAAGCTTCAGATTTGCTATCAAACATAACTGGCTAATCCTGTCTTTAGTTTCTTCCCGCCAATAGCTTCTGAACTTCCATACGACTTCACTTTATTTTTGTAACAAATTCTTTTAATACTTTGATCAAATTTTATAATTCTCCACCGTTAATCCTCATGCTTAAATCTGGACTGTTTGATCTTCTGCGCTAGTCCACATCTGGACCATACTAAGTGATCTGCTGTGATCCTCTGATCTTCTGCGCTAGTCCACATCTGGACTATACTAAGTCTGACTTATGATATTTTCTGGTCTGGAACAACTCTCCCTCTGGCAGGCTTCCTTCTGGTCTGGTCCAGGTCTCCTTCTGACTTTGCTTCCTTCTGATCTGGGCCAGGAAAGATATCCTCTGGTGGTGTTTTGAAATCCTGGTGTATCCTCTGGTAATTCCAGGATACATCATCTGGTACATTCTGGATGTATTTTCTGGTGTCTTCTGGAGGTGTATCCTTTGGTCTGTTTTTATCCTCTGGTAACTCATCTTCTGCCTCTGATAACTTCATCTTTAGGTGGTATTTAATATAGTAATTCAAGGTACAAAATAAGATTACATGTAGTGCTTTTGTAAACATCAAAATCCTAAGTACTTAGGACCAACTTGGTTCCAACAATCTCCGTCTTTTTGATGATGACAAAACCTTAACTTATTTTGCTAGCTTGTAACCCGTAGTACTCGAATTATTCCCCTTCAGACCAATCTCTCCCCCTAAGTCTAATAATGACTTTTTCTTCTCCTTTTCAACTCCTTCTTAAATCACTCTTTCTTTTCTTTTCTTCTCCTATCCTTTTCAACTCCTTATCTTTTCATCTCTTTCTGATTTATTTTTCTCTCTCCCTGTTTCTTATCCTTTTCAACTCCTTCCCTTTTCACTCTTGCTTTTCCTCTCTTCACATTGCCTCTCCTTTTCAACTCCTTTTCTTTTCATCTCTTTCTTTTTCTCTCTTTATTTTTCTCTCTCCCTGTTTCCTATCCTTTTCAACTCCTTCACTTTTCATCTCTTTCTTTTTCACTCCTTCTTTCTTTTTATCTCTCCTTTTCTACTTATTTCTCCTTTTTCTCTCTCTCTCCCCCTTTTTGTCATTAGCCAAAAAGAGGTCCTACTATTTTTGTATTTTTTGTTTTTCTCTTTACAAATTATAGAAAGTAGAAAATAAAAGACATAAAATTAAAATTACAAGAAAATCAAAAACTACTAAGAAGACTACTTGAGCTAGTCAGATATGGAGACAATGTTGAGATGTTTCTTGATGAACTCGAACTTGTCTTCAGGTAATGCTTTGGTGAAGATGTCATCCCATTGATGATCAGTGTCCACAAACTAGATGCTTAAGGTTCCTTTTTGAACATGGTCCCTAATGAAATGGTGTTTTATTTCAATGTGTTTGGCTCTAAAGTGTAAGATGGGGTTCTTAGTTAGGTTTTTGGCTGAAGTGTTATCACAGAACAAAGGGATATTGGTTTCAAAGATGTTGTAATCTTCAAGTTGGTGTTTCATCCAGATTAACTGTGAGCTGCATTGTAACACCCCGAGTTTAAAACACAGCGCGGGTGCATTTTTTTTTAAAAATCAATAATAAAAATGATTTTCCTGATTGAATTCGAAAGGAATTAAAATAAAGTTTCCGTAAATCAATAAGTACTCGATTTTGGGAAATTTAATAATAAACATTAAGGCATTTTTAAAATGTTAACAATGTCAGAGTGCAGAATAATACAGCGGAAAAAGTCGTACATTATTTCCCAAAATAAAATTACATTTCCCAAAACTCAAGACCCTATACAAAAGTCTAGACTGATCATGCACTAAGCTACAATAGCACGGTCTCCACCGTATCCTCTATAAGTCTCGTCTTCAGCCAACCGTCCGTCCCTCTGCGTTGTCCACGTAGACTTTGTACATAAAGATCAGGGAAAACTAACGACGTTTCCATCGTTAGTGTATCCGTCGATAGGACGGGTTCGGGTAACATCTAAGGGCAAAGCCAAAAGTCCACAATATAATAGCAAGGGGTCACCGACCGAAAATAACAGATAATCACATAGCATATATTGCACAACAACATTTAAAATCATGGTATATCATATGATGATAAGGAAATAATCATGTTCATTTGAAAATTTATGACTTTCATGCCTTTTCAAAACAGCAGTTAATGATTATGAAGTATGCGGTAAGTACAAACACACATCAACAAAACACAATCTTTAATTCAGATTTTCAGATTCTGGACAGCACTCACACACATTAATTTCCAACATTCATCATATAAACAATCATGACACAACGGTCAAATCCCTCAATGTAATGCATATATGCTCATGCATAATTTTCTTGGAATCACCAAGGTGCAGTCGCTCACAGACCAGCACAAATTAACGGCCCTCATGACCAGGGTGCAATCGCTCACAGATCAGCACCAGTGCAGACGCTCACAGTCCAGCACATCGTGCAGTCACTCACAGACCATCACGTTTGACATAAACCAAGGTACAATCGCTCACCGATCAGTACCTAGTGCAGTCGCTCACAGACCAGCACTCGTGCAATCGCTCACAGATCAGCACGTGGTTGCGCATTTCAGGGTACAGACGCTCACAGTCCAGTACCAGTGCAGTCGCTCACAGACAAGCACTTATATACCAAGGTACAATCGCTCACAGATCAGTACCTAGTGCAATCGCTCACAGATCAGCACTCGTTCAATCGCTCACAGATCAGCACGTGGTTGCGCATTACTCCGTGGCCCATCGCGGGTAGCACTTGACTATGCAATGCATGAATATGCAGTGTTTCACTTCTCTAGAAACAGAATGCAACTCATAAATTCATGCTTTCCATCATGTTTAAAATATAACAGCACAGTGAGAATTAACATCATCACAATCATGAATTAAACAATCCATTAATCATTCACACTTTGAAATGTTTTCCCAACCCCTCAAAATTCAGACACAGTGTTTAAAACTGAGATTTTTCTGGGATTTACGAATCTGTATTCGAATACAGCTCTTCTGTATTCGAATACAGAAGTCAAAAACAGTATAGAATCACTCTCTGTATTCAAATACAGCCCTCTGGTATTCGAATACAGAGGCAGATTTCAGTGCATAAAACAACCTCTTTCATTACATCGGTAAAGTTTTTAAAACTTCATCACCACCACTTCAAAATCTCATCAAAAGTTCCACTTTAACTCACCACAACATTCCCAGTATTCCCCTGACACTCAGGGTTTTCAAAACACTCTTAAAACTTGAATTTTTCTGAAAATTCGAATCTGTATTCGAATACAGACCCTCTGTATTCGAATACAGAAGCATGAAACTGCAACTTAACATTCTGTATTCGAATACAGCTTGACAGTAGTCGAATACAGGAGTTCAACCTTTGGAAAATGCAGCCTTTTCTCCCATGTCACTTAAAGGTTTTCAAACATCCTTCTCTCCTCTTTAAAACAATTTCACAAACTTCTTTTCAAATCATTAAAAGCTTCTCAGAGTTTCTCAACACTTCAAAACTCACATGACAGTGATTAAAACTTGTTTTTCTGGAAAACACGAATCTGTATTCGAATACAGCTTCCTTGTATTCGAATACAGAAGCTAAAAACTGAGTTTCTGGAAAAACTCGAATCTGTAGTCGAATACAGCATGCCTGTAGTCGACTACAGATGCGAATACAGTGTTAAAATTTAAGTTATGTATTCGAATACGACATGGTCGTAGTCGAATACAGAGGTTTAGTTAGAAGCAAAAATCCTTCTTCTGTATTCGACTACAGGGGCTCGTAGTCGAATACAGGTTTTGAAAACTTAGGCAAAACAGAACTTGACAGGTTGTATTGGAATACACTCATGTTGTATTCGAATACACCTTCGAAAAACCAGTGAAAGTTCAACCCTTTTCAACTATTTTCTTTAATAAAAGACAACCAAATATCAAACAGATTCTGCCCTTTTCAAAAAGCTTTTCCTCATTTAAAATCCCTTTTTCCTTTAAAATCCTCAACACCACCAGAATCACACAAAACAACTAGACTCAGAATCATCAACATCACCAGAACCACACAAAACAACCAGAATCAGAATCATCAACATCACCAGAACCACACAAAACAACCAGAATCAGAATCATCAACATCATCAAGATCACCTAGAACAACCAGAATCATCACAAACAAGACCAGATTCAGAATCATTTTCATCACCATAATCCCACAACATAAAACAGAATCAGAACTAGTTTATCCAAAACAGAGACATATGATCAATCATCAGGACACCATGCAACATTTCAGTGTTCTCACTCATCAGAACAACATGCAACATTTCAGTGTTCACACTCCTCAGAACAAACATGCCACATTTAAGTGTTCACAAAATACCAGAGCAAACATGCATGCATTCAGTTTTCCCAAAACACCAGAGCAAACATGTATGCAATCAGTTTTCTCAAAACACAACAGAATGACAAGCAAACATCACAAAACACTAAGCACCAACAGGATGCATTTTGCATTTTAAGGCCATTTTCAAATCAGTTTTAAGACATGCGTTTTTTATCATAACTAAAATGGCATGCAAACATTTTCCAGCATTCACACAGGAATAACACAACATATTTTACCAGTAAAAACAGCCAACAACAACTCATCAGAATAATCACTTATCAACAAAATGCATTTTCTCTCAAAATGTCATTTTTCGAAAATAGCTTTTCTTTTAAAAACATAACTGAAACAGCACAAATTTATGGCCCTAATGCAGCTAAAAGATGGAAGGTGCCCTTACCCTTGTAGCGTGCTCTGCTATTTCTCTTGTTCCTGCTGCGTTCCCTTTTCTGCGTACAGAAACGGTGAAGCTGTTCCCTGAGTTTGCTGCTGCAAAACTGGGTTCTTTCTCTTCGTATTGAGGTGGGGATTAACTTTACTACTGGGGGTTTTCAGGTTTGAGGCTTGGATTCTCAGTTAATGGTGTTTGAAGGAATTTCCCTCTCTTCAAATTTCAGTTCGGGAATGGCAGAAACAGAGACAGAAATGGGAGAGGAGATGGAGTTGGTACATGCAATATGGGCAGTATGGAGGAAGGAATGGTGTTGTGACTTCACCATCCTTCTCACTCCTATTTATAGACTCTCATGGTGCCACCTCACTTGCCACTTGTCTGATTTTCCAGCTTTATAATTATCTTGCAATTAGCCACTAATCCTTACTTAATGGTGTGATTAATTTAATTACTTGAAATTAAATTAATTTACTTCTTCATCCAATAATTTTAATTCCTCTTCCAAAATAAATATTTATATATATATATATTCACTCAAAACATACATATATTAAATATTTACAAAAATTCCCAAAATGCCCTTGACATTAATTCCAATATTAATATTTAAAATTAAGGGTCTTACATGCATCCTACTGCTGATATATACTCAGCTTCAGCTGTTGACATGGCAATGGTGCTTTGTCTTTTGCTTGACCAAGAGATCAAATTATCACCTAAGAAAGTGCAGTTGCCACTTGTACTTTTCCTTTCCAGCTTGTCTCCAGCATAGTTGGAATCACAAAAACCTTTTAGTTTGTAGGTGGAGGTTTTCTTGTATAACAGGGTAAGGTTGGTGGTTCCTTTAAGGTATCTCAAAATTCGTTTGACAGCAGTTAAATGGGATTCCCTAGGGTCAGCTTGAAAACGGGCACAGACTCAAACACTAAACAAAATGTCAGGTCTAGAAGCAGTTAAATAAAGAAGGGATCCAATCATACCTCTGTATGTTTTCTGGTCTACCTTTTGGCTGGTTTCATCTTTCTTAAGTGAGCAGGTTGGGTGCATGGGGGTGGCCATAGGCTTACATTCACTCATTTTGAACTTTTTAAGAAGTTCTTTAGTGTATTTAGATTGGTGAATCTGAATTCCTAGGAAAAACTTAAGTTCTCCTATCATGCTCATTTGGAACTCTTTCTGCATTAGGTCAGAAAACTCTTTGTACAAAGTGCCATTAATGGATCCAAATATGATATCATCAACATAAACTTGAATAATCAAAATATCATTTTTAATGGATTTCCAAAATAGAGTATTATCAATCTGGCCTATATCAAATTCATTCTTAAGCAGAATGTTACTAAGTCTGTCATACCATGCCGTTGGTGCTTGTTTTAAACCATATAAAGATTTTTTAAGTTTAAAAACATGGTTTGGAAAATCAGGATTTTCAAATCCAGGGGGCTGTTTGACATAGACTTCCTCACTTATATAGCCATTTAAGAATGCACTTTTAACATCCATTTGATACAACATTACATCATGATTAGCAACAAATGATAAAAGAATTCTAATTGCTTCTAACCTGGTCATTGGAGCAAAAGTCTCAGTGTGATCTATACCTTCTTGTTGAGTGTATCCTTGAGCTACAAGTCTGGCTTTGTTCCTTACCACTTCACTTTTTTCATTGAGCTAATTCCTAAAAACCCACTTGGTTCCAATAATGTTTTTGTTTGGTCTGGATACCAGATCCCAAACATCATTCCTTTGGAATTCATTCAGCTCTTCTTGCATTGCAAGTATCCAACCTTCTACTTCAGATTTGAAGATTTGTCGTATTCTTGCTTGAAGCTTCTGCTTTTTCAAGTTCTTTTGTCTGCAACAGCTTCTGTTTCTGATAAATCAACTTCTGGTTCTGGAAAATCTGTAACAGCTTCTGATTCTGATAAATCAGCTTCTGATTATGTAAATATCCAGATTTCTCTTTTGACTTATCTTGGCTGTTTCTGACTTGATCAGATTTATCTTTTGAAGATTTGTCATGTGTTGCTGACTTGCTTGTATCCTCTACCTTTCGAGGTACTTCTGTTTCTTCTACTTCTGGTTCTGCTCCCCTTGGTTCTGGTGAACCTGCAATATCCTTATCTTGCTTTGATTTGTCAAGATCAAGCAGTTTGTCATATAACATAATATAAATCAAATAATTTAAAAATGAACTCAATACAGCCAAACCATTAATTCTGCTTCTGGTGGTTTCTGCTTGTTTTTGAAACCACTGGAATGCTGTTTCTGCTGAAGTGTTCAATTCGTGTGAATCACCTGATTCTTTCGATAGTTTGATAACCTGCAGAATACTTATCTAGCTTTGATTTTTAAGATCAAGCTTCTTGTTATCACAGTAAACATAAATATCAAACAATAATAGTATTTACAGCAAGATGTAACCTCTATGTCAGTAGTTTCAGTTTTACTCTGAAAATCCTCTTGCTTCTGATTTTCAGATTTCGAATCTGTATGTTCCGTGATTATATGGTTTGGATTAAGGGATTTGAATTCCCTTCCATGTTTGTAGTCTTGATGAATTTCACTAGAGTGTTTGAAGAACTCTCCTGATTCTGATTCTTCTCTTTCTGCTTCGGCTGATACACCATGTTGCTCTGGTGATTCTGGAACTTATGGTGATTCTGGTAATTCTGCTTCTTCTGGTAATACTGAAGCTGATGTGTGTGGTTCTGCTGTTTGTGGCTGAACCTCTGATTCTGATACTTATACTAGTTCTGGTTCGGGTTCTGGTTCTGATTCTGATTCCAGTGTTGGTTCTGGTTCCAGTTCCTGTGCCTCTGATACTGGTTCCAATTCTGGCTCTGGTTCCAGTTCCTGTTCCTCTGATTCTGGTTCCAGTTCCTGTTCTGATTCGTGTGATATGTGTGATATTTTCTGTTCCTCCTATGATTGTGGTTCTGGCTTTGATACCAATTGAAGGTGCAAACACGAGAAGGGGGGTTGAATTGTATTTCACTAACTTGAATACTTTTTCTGTTTTTGCAGTTTTAAAACAAAACTTGATGTATGAATAAAACAGAGTTAGCAGCGGATATAAAGTAAAAATAAAAACACATAATTTTATACTGGTTCACCGTTAACGAGGCTACGTCCAGTCCCTTCACCTTGAAGGATTTCACTAATTCAAACCTTGAATTACAATAGTTCCACTAACCTTCCAAGTCAGTCTTCTCAAACACTCTAACAATCCTAGACTCTTGAGGAATGCAGCACCTTGACTTCCTAAGTCAAGTCTTCTCCTACCAATCTGACAACCGCAGATTGTAGAAGGAATTACAACGCCTTGAATCTAATTTCCAAGTAATCTGCTACCCCTTATGACTCCCTCAGATTGTAGACTCTACTTCAACAACTTAGATCTAACACAAGGGAAAAAAATAACACGAGTTCTTGTTTCTGGAAAGCTAGAACTCACAATTAACCTCAGTGAAAACTTGAGTGTTTGCTTTTGGAAGTGTATGACTCTTTTGTGATTTTCGATGCTAAGTATTCTGCCTTGAGCCTCCTTTTATAGATGTGAATTAGGGTCTCTTCCAAGCTTAATTTTGAGCTGTATCTTGCTGGATTGTCTTGCAAAAATATCTTGACCAATCGGGCTTCACTTAAATAAAAAACATATCTTTTTAAGCTTCAGATTTGTTATCAAACATAACTGGCCAATCCTGTCTTTAGTTTCTTCCCGCCAATAGCTTCTGAACTTCCATACGACTTCACTTTATTTTTGTAACAAATCATTTTAATATTTTGATCAAATTTAATTAAATCTCTACCGTTAATCCTCATGATTAAATTTGGACCATTTGATCTTCTACGCTAGTCCACATCTAGACCATACTAAGTGATCTGCTGTGATCCTCTGATTTCGGCCAACCCTGGACCACACTTTCTGATCTTTTTATCTCGGCCATCCTGGTCTAGCAAACGATCAGCGGTGATCCTCTGATCTCGGCCAATGCTGGACCACACATTCTGACCTTCTGATTTCGGCCAACACTGGGCCATGGTCTAATCTTCTGATCTCGGCCAACATTGGGCCATATACTTAAATCCGAACTATTGATCTGAATATCTTCCCTCTGATCTGGACCAATTCTGGACTTGGTCCGGATTAAACTGAAATTAAATCTGGACAAATAATATTTCAGACTGGACATTTTACCTTCTGATTTGGATCAGGTCTGGATCATATCTGGAAATCATTTCTTCTGGTCTGGACTTAGTTTCATACCCTAAACCATGCTATTTTCTGGTCTGGGTCAAATCTGAATTGATTATCTTGTTCTGGACCCATTAACTTATCCTCTGATTAAGTCTGGATCAAGTCTGGGTTGTTTATCATATCACTGCCAGGCTATCTTCTTGTCAGAATAACCTCTAGACTATGTCTGACTTATGATATCTTCTGGTCTGGAACAACTCTCCCTCTGGCTGGCTTCATTCTGGTCTGGTCCAAGTCTCCTTCTGACTTTGCTTCCTTCTGATCTGGGCCAGGAAAGATATCCTCTGGTGGTGTTTTGAAATGCTGGTGTATCCTCTGGTAATTCTAGGATGCATCATCTGGTACATTCTGGATGCATTTTCTGGTGTCTTCTGGAGGTGTATCCTCTGGTCTGTTTTTATCCTCTGGTAACTCATCTTCTGCCTCTGATAACTTTATCTTCAGGTGGTATTTAATATAGTAATTCAAGGTACAAAATAAGATTACACGGAGTGCTTTTGTAAACATCAAAATCCTAAGTACTTAGAACCAACTTGGTTCCAACAAATATCATTCCTCGGTTGTTAGGGTCCAAAACTTAACAAAGACAACATCATAAACTTACGCTTCATATATAACCATGGAGGTAGGTTATAAATCAACAAAATCACATGCCACGTGCTGTGTGATATGCTTTGAAGACCATGTGGATTCATTCCATCAGTAGAAAGTGAATGTCGTAGATTTCTTGACTCTCTGCTGAAATCAGGATATTTGTGATCAATTTTTGCCCATTGTAGAGAATCTGCAGGGTGTTGTAACTTTCCATCTCTAATTCTTTCATCTGAATGCCATGTCAAGTGTTTTGAATCTTCTTCACTGGGATAGATGCGCCTAAATCTTGGTATTATAGGAAAATACCATATGACTTTTGCTGGAGTAGATTCTTTCTTCTTATATCGAGAGACATTGCATTTCAGACATGCCTTTAGTAATTCATATTCGTTTCAAAATAAAATGCAATTGTTAGGACACGCATGAATCCTTTCGTAACTCATGCTAATAGAGCACAAAATTCGTTTAGCCTCGTAGGTTCGACTGGGAAGTTCGTTATCATTTGGAAACAAATCTTTTAGGAGTGTTAATAATTCTATGATGCTTTTATCAAACCATCCATTAATCGCTTTTAAGTTGTACAACTTTAATATCGTCGAAAGTCTTGTGAATTTAGTACAACCATTATATAATGGTTTCTCTGCATCACACAACAAAATCTCTAACAATTTAGGACAATCCCGAAGATCTTCTTCAACTACTTTTGCAATCTCCTCAACTCGGTCCCGCTCATATGTATGTGTGTCGAAATCATTTGAAGCATATGTCGCATCATTCTCAAAATTAGTGTTCCCTTTTTTTTCCTCACCATGTCTTATCTAACATGTATAGCTTTGATGAATTCCATGCCATACTAAATGTCCTTCCAATTCATCTGATCTAACGCGTTTTCCAAATCAACATTTTAAACAAAGACAAATGATTCGATTTGGGTCTTTTGCATTCTTCACTGCAAAATCAACAAACTCATTCACTCCATTTTCATACTCTTTTGACAATCGATTGGCAGACATCCATTTCCGGTCCATTTATATGACCTATATGAATGCAATGTTACACAAATTTATCAATCTATAACATTATACCAATCTATAGTATATATGCATACAAGTCTAATTTCAAAACAGTACAGAACAGATCGAACATATTTTATCATGTAACAATTTATACGATTTATCATGTAACAATTTATCTAATTTATCAAGTAACAATTTATATGATTTATCAAGGTTATGCCAACTACTATATGTAACAATTTATTACTTTTAAAGACAACAACAAATTAATAAATACAGTACCTGAGACAACAATTACTTAGTAGAAATGGCGCACAGTAGATGAGAGTTCAGCAAGAAGAGAGGTCACAGTAGTGGAGAGGAGGGTTTGTAAGGTGCGTAGGGAGAGAACATATTAAATATGTTTTTATTTATTTATCAATAATATATAATAGGTAGAATTTGTGGTATACACATTAAAAATAAAATTATGTAAACGAGTTCTGTAATGTTACAGTTATATATATACCATTTTATAGCGCTTATAAAAAAAAACGCTCTAAAAGACCATGTAATTCTGCGAAAGCTGTATATTTTACAGCGCTTATATATAAAGCGTTGTAAATATAGTATGAGAGCGCTATATTTACAGCGCTTGTATACAAAGCGCTGTAAACATAGCGTGAGAGCGCTCTATTTTACAGCGCTTATATGCGAAGCGCTCTAAAAGCGCTGTAAACATTATGTGAAAGCTCTATGTGACCCTACAATAACGCTTTTCGCAAAAGCGTTGTAAATCCTAAATCCTTTATGACCCTACAACAATATTTTTCAATAGCGTTTGTTATCAAAGCGCTGTTGTATCCTCCGTTAATTTTAAAATATTATATAACTGTACTTTTATGTTATGAAGCGCTTTAAAATGCGCGCTGTAAAAGACAATTTTTGGCGTATTGTAAAAAAAGATTATAATTTTATTATCTTGGGGATTTATGTTTATGTTAAAAAAAATTATGTTTTAATTATATTTAGGTTTTACGGTGTTACAGTTTTTGTAACAGAAGTTGGATGAAATAACTATTTTAAAATGAAACTATATTTGTAGGGATGTAAACCAATTAAAAATACTTACGAGGACCAAAATAGAAAAATGTTATAATTGCAAAGATCAAAGACATGTTTAAACTATATATTAATTATAATTTATTATACAAGTAAACATAAAATTAAAGTATTGTGATTCACAAGATAATTAAAGAAAGGCTAAATAGTATCCGTGGTCCTTTAACTTAATATCAGTTAACGTTTTAGTCATTTATCTTTTTTTTTTCCCGATTTGGTCCTTTATTTTAATTTTAAGTAACAATTTGATCCTTTATGTTTTAAAATGTCAACAATGTTATCCTTTTTTTTTTTACAAAAATTCATCAAAATTTTCAACAAAAACCCATAAAATTATTTGTATTCTTCAATATAATACAAATTTCATCAAATTCGAAACTCAAATCTTCAAATAAACTCATATTTCCGTTTCTAACAATATCAAATAAAGAATGAAATTTGATGAAATTTTTGTATGGGTTTATTTGAAGATTTGAGTTACGAATTTGATGAAATTTGTATTATATTAAAGAATATAATTAATTTTATGGGTTTTGGTTGAAAATTTTGATGAGTTTTTTAGATTTTTGTAAAAAAAAGTATAATATTGTTGACATTTTAAAACATAAAGGATCAAATTGTTACTTAAAATTAAAATAAAGGACCAAATCGAGAAAAAAAAAGATAAAGGACTAAAACGTTAATTGAAATTAAGTTAAGGGACCATAGGTGCTATTTAGCCTTAAAGATAAATATAAAGTTGATTTTTAATCTGTCACTTGAATATAATTTTTTGGATAAAAATGTGAGCACAATTATAATACACTGGTCAAAATTAATTCTACAAATTATATATTTGATAATTGTTTATCACGTATGTATAAATAAAAATTGTTTGAAATTAACATGAGCACGACTCAACATAACAATGATTGCCATTGCAACATTTAGTAATTAATAACTATATTGATAAATATGATTGTTTCTTTGTTGATTTAGAATTTGAAAAATTGCCTTTTCTTTCTTCTTTTTGCTAATGTAATGGTCACAGTTCGGGTGAGTGTATGTAAAATATGGGGCACAAGTATTTTAAAAGAACACGTTAAGCTATTAAACTCACTTGAAAAGTCCATTGATAAAAAACATGCGAGTCAAGAATCTCCAATGCTTCTTACCCTACTTTTCAATGTACAATTAGCATATGACCTAACACAAGGGATTTTATTTACTTGTTATCTATAAGACTGACATACCTATTACCCCAAAGTGAAATCCTACTTTGTAGTATATCAACCATAGCTAGTTCCCTCAATGAAATGAACAAAACATAACTTCATCAAATTGCGGTTCAACCGTTAGATTAAGTGACTCACATGTGCTCTTAAAAAATTATATATATATAGGACCTATCTAATGAGAAAGATACTTTTATGTAGAGAGATGATGTTTTATTGGCCTTTAAACTTAGTAAGGTATCTTGTCATGGATGGGGCTGGATTTAGTATTTGCAGCTGAATGTGTGTCAATAATATTTTAATCATTGGAGATCTAATGAGAAGGAGCCATGTATAAAAGTTGAAACACTTGATGTAGTTGGACTTAATTTGGGTGTTTTTGGAAGATGAGAAACAACATAATTTTCAAAAGCGAGGATGGAAATAAGAACAATTTTTTGGCACAGATGAAAAGTAGGTTTAATTATTGTTTTAGTTATCTTATTTTTATCAATTCACGAAATCGGTCATTCTATTTTAAAATCTGACAATTTTGATATCTCATTTTAATTTTTTAACTAAAAAATGACTACACGACATTATTTAAGTAGTGTAACATATGATATGATAATGTAGAATGATTAACACCCAAAAAATTACAATAAAATTCTCTAAAATCTTTACTTTTAACTTTAGAAAATTTTCTTTTTTTGTAATTTAGTTGATGACTGTAGCACCTCAATTTTGTCCATTCCAATTAACAATACTAATCCAAAAAGACATGATAAAATAACCATAATCAAAATACAAAATTCAACTTCAATCAATTCAAATTAATAAAGAAAAATAAACCCAATGTAGCATTCTCCGGAAACAACTCAGCACACATATACCTCTGTATTTTGAGAAGTATTTTGAGAACCACCGGCCAATGTAGCATTCTCTGGAAACAACTCGGCACACATATAACTCAATATTTTGAGAACCACATGCAACTCAGTTAAGATAGCTACTTTACCAACAAATAAGATGACTAACAAAGAATAGAGAGGTACTACAAGGCAAGATTTGTAAATTTGATCGACCTGCCTTGCCACCTATCTTTTTTGTGTGAAACAATCAGTAGTGAAGTGAAGCAATTTGTTTTAGCATTTTGAATCAGCATTCTCTTTACTAGCGCTGACCCAGGTAGCTTCTTTGAACTCTTTCAATCTTGTTTTTCTCACTGTTTCTTGTTTCTACTCAACACCTATGCAATTAATTAATAAGTTAATATTGTCATTTCTTGTTTACTCATTGATTCAAACATAATTGCTAATCAGTAACAAACAAAGACATGTTCTTATCAGCAACATTAATCAATTGAATAAACAAATAATATTATAAAAAAATGTATAAATGTAATAAAATAAAGACAAAGATTGTGTTTTACAGCCTTATAGCCCATTCCCTTAGATCAGTTTCTATCTTTTGCCTTAAAAGTTTATTATCTTCACTACTTCTATACTCAATCAAAAAGATGAAATACATAATTTTTTGTCTTTGTTGCAAAAACAATGTAAAAACTGAGACTGATTATTATCTCATGGACCCAAAGATTCATCACTTTACTCTATAAATTGAGAAAAAATGCATCAACAAAAAGACATAAAACTGATACTAACAAAAACACTTAGAAATAAGAAGAAGAAAACAAGCAGAGTACTAGAAAGAAAAAAAAAGCAAACAGAAGAAGGATTAAGGTATTTCGTTCATCTTTACTCTATAATCACTGTATTTCTTATCCAAATGTAATATGTATGGAATGAGTTATGACTGAAAAATGAAACTTTTTGTTGTTATACAAAAGTTATGTTTTGATCTGTGAAAGTACAAACAAAGATAAGTTATAAAGAGAAGAATAGAACTCAAACATCTGACGTCGGCGCCGGAACGTCAACCGTACTTTCCGATCCCTCCGTTTTCTTCCTCTCCCTCTCGGTCTCCTTCCAGCCGTCCTCTCCCTCTCGTTTTCCTTCCAGCCTTCTTCTCCATCTCGATCTCTTTCTCCTTCTCGGCTATTTTTTTTCTCGTTTTTCTTCTTATCTGGTTGCGCTGCTTTTTTTCTTTTTCCCGTTTGTTCTTCCCCAAATCCCTAGCCTTAGCCTGTTCACTTTCCCCTTTTTAAAATCAAATCAGTTTTTTTATATAAATAAATATATATATATATTTAATATCATTTTTTCTTTTGTTTTTTCTATCATTATATATAAATATTAGTTTTGGATTTTATGATTATTTGTTCTTTATAGCTTTATATTTTTTAGCATCCATTTTTTTTACTTTTTTAAATAAATCTCATTTTTTTTATATATTAAATTTAATTAATATTAAACCTTCTAAAAACATGTAATTTTTTTTAAAGGCTAATTAGACGTATCATCTTTTAATTTATTAATTGTTAGGACACAAATTGTGCAATTTGATAGTCTAGAACTCATTTTTATAAGTTAATTAATTAAAAATCAAATTTTCAAATCCAATTAATTAGATGTAACATCTTTTTAATCTATGAGTTGTCATGACGCAGGTTGTATAATTTGATAATTCTAAAACTCATTTTTTATAAATAAATTAATTAATATCACTTTTTTTTAAAAAAATTTAATTAATTAGATGTGACATTTTTGTAATCTTTGAGTTGTTAAGACACAAGTTGTACTACTTGGTGGCTTTGAGACTCAATTTTAAAACCGAAAATAATAAAAATACTTTTTAATGGATTAACTGGATGAGACATCCTTTTAATCATTGAGTTTTGAGACACGAGTTGTACAACTTGATCGTCTTAAATTTCACATTTTAAACTAATTATTCAAATCAAACAAACTCCTTTTATTTTCGTCAAAATTAACATTTTAATAACTAAACACGATTTATTTAAAAAAAATCAACACATTCGCATTTTATAATCAAGAACTACGTAGCTTTGATTTCTCCATCGCACCGGGAGATACGTAGGAGCAAGATCACACTCTTGTCAAGAACATTAATAAAAATTCTTTTTTTGTTCCTCTTTTCTTTAAACACGTATTTATTTAAAAATCACATTAAAAATAAATAATTGATATTCATATTTAATAATAAAGAAAAATAAATATATTTAAGTTAATACTAATTTTGCACAATTAATTATAGGTAACCGTATTTTAATGGATGTCGTAGGGTGCTAATACATTCCCTACGCATAATCGACTCCCGAACTCAAAATTTGGTTTCAAAGACCATTTTTTTTTCTTTTTAAGGGTTTCCCAATGTTTTCCCTATTTTAAATAAACTTTGGTGGCGACTCCATTGAATTCGAGAAACACTCGAAATTTAAGCCGCGACAATGACATGAATAATTAATGTCTGTAGATAGTTCTATATCATGAAATCGTATGCCACATCATTTAAAATTTGTCAAATCGTCATTTTTTAGTTAAAAAATATGAGAGAGGAACCAAAACTATCGAGTTTTAAAATAGAGAGACCAATTTCGTGAAAGTGTAAAAATAGAGAGATCAAAATTGCAATTAAGTCTAAAAAATATAGTGTGGTTCATGTTTATTGGAAATGTAGGTTGAAATTCATCTTTTGTATTTTCTGATTGGTGGTTAAGTCCTTTGAGTTACCTCTAAGGCATTTCTTTAGGATAAAATAGGTATTTTGAGTACAAGGTAGTAGTAGTAAGGGTATAAGTGAAGGGGTATTGAGTAAATTTTTTCTGATTCAAACATAAGTAACATTTAACTTAGTGCATGTTTCATTCCACTTTTAGAGGAGTCTAAATTTATTCTAGAAGATGTACCAATAATTTTGCCATATTTGAGTGTTATCAATTGAAATTAATTTTGTCTGTGGATAGATTGAGACTATTTTAGCACGATATTTAAGTTACATGATAGTCAAAATTATAGCATATTTGCAAGATTAAATATTTACATAATGTATTATTTATATTTTCTTTGTCTAATTACGATCGCTTGTTTTCACTTTATTATTTAGAAACACTTTAATTTAAACAAAAATTATGACAAAAAAATGTATCATTTTAATTAACACTTCTAATATTTTAAAATATCATGATTTATAATTAAATGACCTGTGTATTTTGAAGAAACCTTACTTTCCATACTTAATTCCCGCTTTATAAATGCTAATTAAATTGTTAGAGGATAAGTGTTTCTTTATCTTTATATAAAGTCTAGATCCAATAACAATATTGATGTTCTTCTTTATCCTAAAAGTAATAAATTTTAAGAACAAAAAATTAATTCAACTTAGCATATTCATAAACTATATTAGCTTGGAGAGAACAAGAGTTAAAAAACATGTTCACTAAAATACATGTTGCAACATTAATATCCATAATATCAAGTCCTTAGACAATAACATTAATTGTTAGGAGTATTTTATTGCAATGATCAAACATTAACAATTAGTATTGTCAAAAGATAAATCCTTATAATCGTCACATGTTTACAATCAACAATGTGTTGAGAAAAAATCTCTTTTAATGATAACAAAATTATCTCAAGATTATGATTATACTAATGTGTGCATTTAAGTATTGAACTAAGAAAGGAACATGATTAAAATCCAAAGATCGCAACCTCCTGTCCAGAGAATGAACGTATGTAGGAAACAAAGTCACTAATTCCAGAAGCAGAAAACCTGAAGTTAAAACACTAGAAGCAGAACATCTTGAACAGAAAACCAGAAGTAGAACATCTGAAACAGAAAACTAGAAGCAGACCATCTGGAACATAAAACCAGAAGCAGAACACTAGAATATAAAAACCAGAAGCAGAATATCTGAAACAGAAAACGAAAAGCAGAACACTAGAATGATAAAACTAGAAGCAGAACACTAGAATACAAAAATCAGAAGCAAAACACCAAAAACAGAACACCAGAAGCAGAAAACCAGAAGCAAAACACCAGAAGCAGAAATCCAGAAACAGAAAACCAGAAGCAAAAAAATAGAAATATAAAAACCTGAAGTTAAACACCAGAAGCAAAAGTTGAACACCAGTAGCAGAACTTCAGAAGATGAACATCAGAAGATATACATCAAAAGATAAATCTCAAGAAATGAACATCACAAGATATACATCAGAAGATGAACACCAGAAGATAAACATCAGAAGAAGAACACCAGAAGGTAAACATCAGAAGATAAACACCAGAAGATAAACACCAGAAGATAAACATCAAAAGATGAACACCAGAAGGTAAATATCAGAAGATGAACACCAGAAGGTAAACATCAGAAGATGAACACCAGAAAGTAAACATCAGAAGATGAACACCTGAAAATAAAGATCAGAAGAAGAAACACTAGAAGGCAAACATCAGAAGATGAAACACCAGAAGGTAAACATCAGAAGATGAATACCATAAGGTGAACTTCAAGAGATGAACACCATAAGGCGATTACCAGAGGATGAACTCTAGCTGCTTCTTCATCCTCTTACATTAAAAACAACTAACACCTCAAAAGTATCAAAAGCTGCATCATTCACGAACAGAGAAAGGTCATGTCTTGGAACCAGAAAAGAGCACTTTCCATTTGTCAAAACGTATGGAATGACCTAACCTCCTGGAAAACTATGTAAAGAAGTAACCTCCCAAGTGTCAGGCTGTAAAAGGACAGAATTCAATGGAAAGGCTGTAAATTCAAAACAAAACTCAGGATCATTATAACTTGGGAAAACGGTCAGAAAGGAAAAAATTTCTTGAAGAGAAAGTTTCCTTCTCTCTATAAAAAGAAGGCTGCTCTTCTTTAGAGAAAAAACTACACACACAAAAAGAAAATATCAAGAGGCTATCAAGAGCATTTTCAATCACCCCTCAAGCTTTCTATAATCTTACACTAGATCTTTGATTCATCTTTGTAGAAAGTAATACCAATCAAACTTCTTCATATCATCTTTAGAACTTCAAGTGAGTTACACTTGAGTGAAATCATAAAGAAAGAATTGTAAGCTTGGTGAAGCTATAGAATACACGATTTGTAATCAACCTCAGTAAGAGGCTGATAGCTTTTGATACTTAGTAAAAACTCACAAGTGTGTGAGGACTGGACGTAGCCTTCATTGGGTGAACCAGTATAAAAATTCGTGTGTCATTATTCTCTCTCTTTATTTCAAAGTCTGATAATCATCCTTTCAAAGAGGACAATGGTTTAAAACTAAAACAAAATTTTTAAAACCTCGAATATCTCTATTCAACCCCCATTCTAGTGATATTCTAGCCACTTCACAATGTAGATTAAAGTCTATCAAATAATTGAAGGATTAATTACACACACAACATCAATAGACACATAAAAAATTAATTATAGAGGAATGCTCAATTTATCTATATTTGTATATTAAAAGACCAAACAAGATATCAAGTGCACCATTAATCCGTAATCTTTTGACTGCATGAACTAACTGCAAGCGGAACTCTTAATACAATGATCAAACATTGGTAATAAGTTACATCAAATAATGTGTGTCTTTTGACATCCCCATTACCCACATGAAAAACTTAATAATTACAACATAGTTATTATTACAAGTATTGAGTTATCCGATCAAACTTTGTTTGTCTTTTGGCCGACCATAATAGCTCACGTGAACAATTCCATACTGCATCTTTTGTAATTTTTAATGAATCAAGTCTACGCATTAGAAGTTGCTTTGTGCAACTTGTTGTTTCAACCGATTCAACCAAAACTATTAGACAATTTAATACATTACATTTATGTAACTATACAACCAAGTTGTGTCTCCTTTCAGGCAGAGGAGAACAATCTTGAATAATCTCATATTACATCTTTTGTAATTTTGGTTGAGTAAAATTTACACAGTGGAGGTTGCTTTGTGCAACTTGTTGTTTCAACTAACTTTACCATAATTACTAGACAAACTTATTAAATTAAATATGAAATGTTTTATCTCTAAGACCTAGCTCAGCTAACAAATATCAATATTGTTATGCTGAATATCATGTCTCAAATTCAAACTCGAGACTTCACAAATGTGTGAGAATTTATTTACCATTCCACTATAAACAAAAAAGTTAAAGGTATTAATTTTACAAGAAACTACTCATAAATGTAGGCCAGATCTCTTTTTGATGCCACTTGATTTTTTTTACTAACAAAAAGATATTCATTCATGCAAATTGATAGAGTATATCGAAGACAATACAAATTTAAAGTCGCTAAAAATTAAAAAGAATGAATATGCAATCAAATTCGAAACATCCAAGTTAATAGTGCATAACATAAAATGTTTACAAATGTTTTGACATAATCAAAGTAGTCAAAATATTCATGTCCCCGAATCAAACATATCTATCAATCTGAACCATAACACCGCACAAAACTGAAAATAAAAAAATATCGCACTAAGAAGACAAACAAAACAATGTCGCATAGTGACGACAAACTCAAAAAAAAAAAGAAAAAGAAGTGATAACTACTTATTTAAATAAAAATGTGAAGAAGAAAACAATTCAAGAATAAACTCACAAATTATTGTGGCTATTTTGATGCCACTAGATAGTGATAAGACTAATTGACACCCTTTGAGTATCAACTCACAAAGAAACAAAGATAGCAAGAAATATATCTTAAGAGCATGATTAAAAAATGACATATTATTGTATAAAACTTTAATAATATACACAAACATGATAATCATGCTATAAATTATATATTCAATTTTAAATGAATCCAAATTAAATAATAATATAAAAAATATTATGCCACAAAGATTCATGTATACGCTGAAATTGAAGCGGGGTCTATATCAAATTTGAGCTAATGTGATTTTTTAGTCAAGGGATAAAACTTCGATTGTGCTCTCGTGTTATCCAATTTTTATTCCTGTTCATGTTCAAACTAGATAACTGATCCATGTGTATTGTAACATACGGTTGAACCTCATCATCATTGTGCAGAACATACAATTGTGCATGCTCCCATTTTGTTCTTGATATAGTCATTACTCTCTTTCCAATTATCCCTTCTCCTGTTATTCTTCCCGAATGATGAGACATAGGAAGTCCTATGGATTCAACATTGGATAGATATTCAGTACAAAATTCAACAGCTTCTTCGACAATGTACCGTTCAGCAATACATCCTTCTGGTCGACTTCTACTTTTTACGTACCCTTTTAATATTTTCATATATCGTTCTATCGGATACATCCATCTCATGTACGCTGGCCTACAAAGTTGTGTCTCCTTAACAAGATGAACAGTAAGGTGAACCATTATATAAAAAACCGAGGCTGGGAAATACATTTCAAGCTCACACAAAGTAACAACAATTTCCATTTGCAATATCGGTAATTTTTGAGGATCGATCACTTTACTACAAATTTCCCTGAAAAAGAAACATAATTTAGCTATGGCTCGTCGAACTTTTTCAGGTAAAATGGAACGTATACTTATTGGTAGCAAATGCTCCATTAGAACATGACAATCATGAGTCTTCAAACCTTTTAACTTGAGATCTTTCATACAAACTAAATTTTTTATGTTTGAACTGTATCCTTCTGGAACTTTAACTTCGTGTAGAAATTTACACAAAACAATTTTGTCCTTTCTAGATAGAGTATGAGCGGCTGGAGGTAGATATGTGCGATTTCCTTTCTTTACGGGACCCAATTCATTTCTTATTCCCATATCGACCAAATCCAATGTTGCATTGATGCCATCCTTAGACTTTTCCGGAACACTGAGTAACGTACCAATAATACTATCAAAGACATTTTTTTCCGATATGCATCACATCGAGAAAATGTCTTATATACAATGACTTCCAATATGGCAATTCAAAGAAAATTGACTTTTTCTTCCACCCAGTTTTGACAAGCTCTCTCGCAAATGGTTTGCCAAATTTATTGGTCAAACCTTGTACTTTTTCCAATATTTGATATCCAGTCGTTGCTTTTGGAGCAGTACCTTCCTCTGGTTTTCCATTGAATGCATTTATCCACCCACGATAATGATGACTAAAAGGTAAAAATCTACGATGTCCAAGAAAGACGTTCTTCTTACAATGTTTCAACCGCATCCAATCTGTACTCTCTTCACATATAGGACAGGCACACTGACCTTTAATGCTATACCCTGATAAATTACCATATGCTGGAAAATCATTAATTGTGCCGAACAACATAGCCCTCAAATTGAAACATTGTTTCTTATACCCATCATAAACTTCCACACCTGACTCCCATAACTTTTTTAAATCTTCAATTAAAGGAGCCAAGTAAACGTCGATATCATTCCCCGATTGTTTGGGTCCAGAAATTATCAGAGACAACATCGTAAACTTGCACTTCATACATAACTATAGAGGTAGGTTATATATCAACAAAATCACATGCCACGTGCTGTGTGATATGAAGGTGCAAACACGAGAAGGGGGGGTTGAATTGTGTTTGACTAACTTGAATACTTTTCCTGTTTTTACACTTTTAAAAGAAAACTTGATGTATGAATAAAAACAGAGTTAGCAGTGGATATAAAGTAAAAATAAAACACAGAATTTTTATACTGGTTCACCGTTAACGAGGCTACGTCCAGTCCCTTCACCTTGAAGGATTTCACTAATTCAAACTTTGAATTACAACAGTTCCACTGACCCTCCAAGTCAGTCTTCTAAAATAGTCTAACAATCCTAGACTCTTGAGGAATACAACACCTTGACTTCCTAAGTCAAGTCTTCTTCTGCCAATCTGACAACCCCAGATTGTAGAAGGAATTACAACGCGTTGAATCTAATTGCCAAGTAATCTGCTACCCCTTCTGACTCCCTCAGGTTGTAGACTCTACTTCAACAACTTAGATCTAACACAAGGGAAAGAAAATAACATGAGTGCTTGCTTCTTGAAAGCTGGAACTCACAATTAACCTCACTGAAAACTTGAGTGTTTACTTTGGAAGTGTATGACTCTTTTGTGATTTTTGATACTAAGTATTCTACCTTGAGCCTCCTTTTATAGATGCAGATTAGGGCCTCTTCCAAGCTTAATTTCGAGCTGAATCTTGCTGGATTCTCTTGCAAAAATATCTTGACCAAATGGGCTTCATTTAAATAAAAAACATATCTTTTTTAAGCTTCAGATTTTCTTTCAAAAATAACTGGCCAATCATGTCTTTTTATTCTTCCCGCCAACAGCTCCTGAATTCCATAATACCTCACATTATTTTTGTAACAAATCTTTTCAATACTTTGATGAAAATAAATTAAAATCTCCACCGTTAATCCTCCTGATTAAATCTGGACCATTTGATCTTCTGCGCTAGTCCACATCTGGACCATACTAAGTGATATGCTGTGATCCTCTGATTTCGGCCATCCCTGGACCACACTTCCTAACCTTCTGATCTTCTGATCTCGACCATCCTGGTCTAGCAAATTGATCTGCTGTGATCCTCTGATCTCGGCCACTGCTGGACCACACATCCTAACCTTCTGATTTCGGCTAACACTGGGCCATGGTCTGATCTTCTGATCTCGGCCAACACTGGGCCTAATACTTAAATCTGAACCATTGATCTGAAAATCTTCCCTCTGATCTAGACCAATTCTGGACTTGGTCTAGATTAAACTGAAATTAAATCTGGACAAATAATATTTCAGTATGGACATTTTACCTTTTGTTTTGGATCAGTTCTGGATCAATTCTGGAGATCATTTCTTCTGGTCTGGACTTAGTTTCATACCCTGAATCATGTTATCTTCTGGTCTGGGTCAAATCTGGGTTAATTCCTTTGTTCTGGACCCATTAATTTACCATCTGATTAAGTCTGGATCAAGTCTGGGCTGTTTATCATTTCACTGCTAGGCCATCTTCTGGTCAGTATGACTTCTGGAATAAATCTGACATTTGACATCTTCTGGTCTAGAACAACTCTCCCTCTGGCAGGCTTCCTGTTGGTCTGGTTCAGGTTCCCTTCTGACTTTGCTTCCTTCTGTTCTGGGCCAGCAAAGATATCCTTTGGTAGTGTTTTGACATCCTGGTGTATCCTTTGGTAATTCCAGGATGCATTCTGGATGCATTTTCTGCCTCTGCAAACTTCATTTTTTGGTGGTATTTAATGTAATAATTCAAGGTACAAAATACGATTACATGGAGTGCTTTTGTAAACATCAAAATCCTAAGTACTTAGAACCAACTTGGTTCCAACATGATATGCTTTAAAGACCATGTGGATTCATTCCATCAGTAGAAAGTGCAAGTCGTAGATTTCTTGACTCTCTACCAAAATCAGGATACTCGTGATCAATTTTTGCCCATTGTGGAGAATCTGTAGGGTGTCGTAACTTTCCATCTCTAATTTTTTAATTTGCATGCCATGTAAGGTGTTTTGAATCTTCTTCACTGTGATAGATTCGCCTAAATCTTGGTATTATAGGAAAATACCACACGACTTTTGCTGGAGTAGATTCTTTCTTCTTATATCGAGAGACATTGCATTTCAGACACGCCTTTAGTAATTCACATTCTTTTCGAAATAAAATGCAATCGTTAGGACACACATGAATCATTTCGTAACTCATGCCAATAGAGCACAAAATTCGTTTAGCCTCGTAGGTTCGACTGGGAAGTTTATTACCATCTGGCAACATATCTTTTAGAAGTGTTAATAATTATGTGAAGCTTTTATCAGACCATCCATTTCTCGCTTTTAAGTTGTACAACTTTAATATCGCCGAAAGTCTTGTGAATTTAGTACAACCATTATATAATGGTTTATCTGCATCACTCAACAAACTCTCAAACATTTTATGACAATCCCGAAGATCTTCTTCAACTGCTTTTGCAATATCTTCAACTCGGTCCTGCTCATATGTATCTGTGTCGAAATAATCATTTGAATCATATGTCGCATCACTGTCAAAATAAGAGTTCCCTTTTTTTTTCTCACCATGTTTTATCCAACATGTATAGCTTTTATCAATTCCATGCCATACTAAATGTCCTTCCAATTCATCTACTCTAACGCGTTTTGCAAAACAAAATTTTAAACAAGGACAAGTGATTCGATTTGGGTCTTTTGCATTCTTCACTGCAAATTCAACAAACTCCTTCACTCCATTTTTATACTCTTTTGACAATCGATTGACAGATATCCATTTCCGGTCCATTTTAATTATATGACCTATATGAATGCAGTAAGAACAAATCAATATATAACAAATTTATCAAATTATAACAAAACAGATTGAACAGATTTTATATGATTTATCATGTAAGAATTTATGAATGCAGCTTATGAATGCAGTATATATGAATCCAGTGTTACACAAATTATCAATCTATAATATCATACAAATCTATAGTATATATAGACTAATATTGGAAAATGGAAACCAAGGTCCAAGGTCATGCATCAAGTCTGATTTCAAAACAGAACAGATCGAACAAATTTCAAAACCGAACAGATTTATCATCTAAAGTTTTATATACATGGTTTATCAGGTAACAATTTATCAGTTTTAGAGACAATAACAAATTAATAAATTAATACAGTACCTGAGACAGCAATCACTCAGTAAAAATGGGCGCAAAGTATAGGAGAGAAAAGTTCGTAATAAGGTTCGAAGGGATAGAACGTATTAAATATGTTTTTAATTTATTTATTTATATATAACTACTTGTAGTTTTACATCGCTTAGGTGCATAAGCGCTGTAAAAGGCTTTCAAAAATTAAATTTGAAAACATTTACAACATTTACAGTGCTTTCTAAAAAAGCGCTCATAAAAGCGCTGTAAATATAGTTCGTAATATAGTGTGTGAGTGCTATAATTTAAATTTTAAAACATATACAACGTTTTGTATAAAAGCGCTGTAAATGTAGCGCTCTAAACTTTATATAAGAGCGCTATATTTTACAGCGCTTTTACACGAAACGCTCTAAAAGCGCTGTAAACATTATGTGAAATCGCTATGACCCTACAACAGCGCTTTTCTGTAAATCCTAAACCCTTCATGACCCTACAACAACACTTTTTCTAAAGCGCTTGTCATTAAAGTGTTTGTATTCTCCGTTAGTTTTAAAATATTATACAACAACGCTTTTAGTTATTAAGCGCTTTAAAATGTGCGCGGTAAAAGACTATTTTTGGCGTAGTGTATAGAATCAATATTTTCTTGAATAAAAGAAATAATCTTTATATGTTTATAAATAGACAAACATTCTAGAATCCCTATTTTTTAAAACTTAAAGAATCAAATCTTCATTTTTCCAAGTTTTTGGTAAATATGAATTTTGATTTTATTTCAATAAGTTTGGGTTGAAATTTATATTTAAATATTTGGGTGTTTTTTTTTTAAATTGAAAATATTTAAAATAAATCTTTGAGATTGTCTTTATTGATATTAAGATAAGATCACTTTTGTAAGAGTTATGATTTCTTGATATTATATTAATAGGAATTGACATGACAAAAGTGAATTGAGATATGTCAATCAATTTTATTTAAATTTAAGATTTACGTACATTGTGTATTTAATTAAAGTTTAAGGCAAATAAAGATTTAATATATATCTATTTTGGAGGATTTATTGTCTTTTGAATGACGTTGAGTTATGTATCTCAAATTTTTTTAACAATATTAATTATAGACGAGGAGTGCTAGTATTAATATATTCTTTAACATATATTTTCTAATACAATTTTTTTAATTGGTTAAAGTTTACATAAGTTCCACCAAATCATGTGATTCTCATATGAATTTGATGCGACCCATGTGAATTTTAACCAATAAAAAAGATTACGTTGAAAAGTATGTGTCAAATAGTGTTACTAATATTATTCAAAGATACATGTTAAATTCAACTAACTAATTAGAAAATTCAAATTCAACCAAGGAAAAATAACATGTATAAAGTGTCTTTTGTGGTAATTTTTCTTCAACCTACACTCTTTATTTCTTAAACACTCTTCATATGAAGAGAAAAGACAATATGTGGTGTGGAGTGACGGAGCCAGAAATTACGATTAACGGGAACCTTGACCAAAACTCCAATATTTATATAAAAATAAGGTGTCATTTTGATTTCTTAAATATATGGTATATATGCGACTACTATAGTATTGGATGTATCGAAATTAAACACATTATCAAACCCCTCTATTGTAAGTAATTTTATGGACCGAATTGATGAATAAACGACACATTTGAGAACTAACTAACTAGTAAAAGATACATCTAAAGACCAAAACGACTAACAAAATACATATTTAACTATATTTTTATGTAAAATTGCTCAATAATTAACTTATTATAAGACTATATAATAATTAATTATATGTAAGTTAAAGAAACCAATGAAATTTAGGAGACCGTGACACATATCAGTTCCTCTTAGCTTCGCCCCTGACTTTGTGTCTGGTATATTTGGATTATCAATGTGATGACTAATTGGAGTCTCATAATTACAAACAGATTATCAGTAACATTCATTCATATTTGAATTTATATTAATTAATTAAATCATTAATTATGTGAATAAAAATTTAATTATTTTACTACTTAATTAAAAACTAATCAATTAAAACAATATTATGACACATAAAAAGATAGCTTCATGATCACGTTGACACTTATTTATAATCAGAAAGGTAAGCATAACAAGATGGTGGTTAGTTTTTTATTAAAGAATTTATGGAATGATACCCCATCCAAAGTAAAAAAGAGATTGAAGTTTATAATTTATAAGTATCTCTTTTTAATAATAATTTAATCAAAAGATAAATAAAGTTTAATAAAATATTATTTTAATCAGAATTTAAATTTAAATTCTTTTGAACGAATAGTATTTTACTAAACCTCATTAATGAGTTCAATTATTTGATTTGTTCTCAATTCTCTAACTATATTCATTAAGGGAATTATTTTATTTCATTTCAACCAATATTTACCGTTAAAAAAACACCAATACTTTATTTCTCGAAATATATATTTAGTGTATACTTACTTTTTATTTTTAATGCGCAGTGTATACTTACTGTTAAATCATCATTAAATTTTTTTAAATTTTAAAAAATTAGATATTTTTAATGTATGCGCTTTGATATTTTTATTAAAATTCAAGCATAATACACACATTTTTTGTTATCAATAAATGAACCTTTCACTTCTTGATGAGGTAAGCTAATACCAGTATATACTAGCTAGCATGTTATCAATAAATCGAATGGGTAAGCCAACATTACATTTTTTGTAATAATTAATCAAATTATAAGATCCCTTGTTTTAAAACACATTCTTGTCTTCCTTTATCAAATAAGTAAATAATTACAAGAAAAATATTTTAAAAACAAAAAAGTCAAAAGAAAACAAGCTTTCACTTTTTCACCAAACCATAAGTGCAGGGAATGGATCCCAGCCAAGGATAAGAAGAAAAGTCACAAACTATAATTATTTCTCATTTACCTTTCCAGACAAATGGCTTGTACTTTACTCTCTTTTCTAATATATTATATTGGCAAGTTATTATTATTAATCCATTACATTGTAAATAAAGCACGTTTCAACCATGTTAATAATTTTTAGTAATGGATTCAAATTAAAGTCATAATGTCGTTAGTTATCTATCTGGGTGGTCAGTGCATATTTGTTCGGAGGTTTCACATTAAAAAATTTGGGTCAACTTCTTCACATTTTTTTAATTCATATATATTGTTAGTATAATTTTTTTTTATATTGATAGTAAATCACAACTATTTGATATTTAAAAATATTTAATTTGTATGATAGTTATCTTTAAAGTAATGAACATAAGTAATTGTGTTTTACTGACAATATAAAATATTTTATACTGTCAATACATGCAAATTAAACTCAATTGAAATTTAGTTTTCATAAAAAGAATACCAATTTATTTATTTTTTTTAGTCGACACCACAAATTAAATGTTACATGTTTATTTATTTTGATGCAACAAAACAATATTTAAGTTAATATATATGACTTTTATTGGTTTTTACTGTTCTTTATTAAAGAAATATTTTGATGAATTATTCTTTATTTAAAGAATTAGTTTATTATTTTGTAAATTTAAAAGACTAAATTGATTTACTCTTGCAAAACATAAGAACTAAAATACTTCTTTACTCATTTTTCAAAAGAAATAAATGACTCTAGTACTTATTATATATATATATATATATATATATATATATATATAAATTGATTGCTAGAACCCATTTTTAAAAATGAGTCTCACTAGTCTCCCACTACTTGGATCTAATTCTCCTTTTTTTTTAAAGAGGATCTATTTCTATTATAAATAAATGAACCTTTCACTTCTTTTAAAAAATGGAGATGATGTCAATTTGATAAATGATACCTTAGTTTGTGACTCTAATTATCATTAATTATGAGTCATATTTAAATAAAAATTTGTTAAAATTTTTATGATTTAAATATGATTTTACTCTATGTAATTATAGAGTTTATTTTGTTTTAATTACTGTAAGATTTTATTTTTGAATTCAGTCTATACAAATTTAGAAATTGTTGTTTTTAGTCCATGTCGTCAATTTATTAGATAGTAGTTTTTGAATCTGCAAAGAATAAATCTAAACTAAAAAAAAGTTACTAACACTAAAACCAAAAGTACTATAATTGCAAGGGCTAATATTTAAACCAAAATTTATTGATGTGTAATTTTTCAATGTAAGACAGCCAAAAAGGCTTGCAATGGAAACATGCATCTTTAAATTAATCACATGTTACCTTTAATTTTTTTACTAAAAAATAAAACCATGTATACCTACCTAAAATAATTAAGCATGAGCAACACATTCCCAATTGTTTAATGTAAGTGGATCGATAAAATAAAGTCCCAACTAGTGCAATGGTGCAAATTATAAGTACCAAACAAAACATACAAGTTTCATCAAAATTGCCAATATTGTTAATCACACAAAAAAAAAAAAAAACCAATGTCTTCTCTAAGGTCCACTATGTCATATAATTCTAAATCAACCTTTGATGAGCTTAGATGGGTGATTCATATACGAAAAACCCTTGAAGAAGAATTTGAAGAAGAAGATGGTGAATTTTCTGTAACAATATTTCATGTGCCAAAGCTTCTTATGGCTAGTGATCCAGATTCTTATGTTCCACAACAAGTTGCAATTGGTCCTTACCATTATTGGCGTCAAGAATTATATGAAATGCAAAATTACAAGCTAGCATCAACAAAAAGATTCCTAAAACAACTACTAAGTCTCAAATTAGATCACCTAGTTGACCAATTGACAAAGTTGGAACAAAGGGTCAGAGGATGCTACCACAAATTCTTGGATTTAAATGGTGAAACTTTAGTTTGGATGATGATTGTTGATGCATCATTTTTACTAGAGTTACTTCAATTTTATGCCATACAAGAAGGGGCAAAAAGGTTAATTTCATCAAGCATGTCAAATTTAGTTGACTATAGTGGTAGAAAATCAGCTCATAATGAAATTTTAAGAGACCTTGTGATGTTAGAGAATCAAATTCCATTATGTGTTTTGAGAAAAATGCTTAAGCTCAAATTCTCATCAAAAGAAGCTTCAGATGAAATGTTGATTTTAATGTTACTAGGATTGTTTAAAGAGATTTCACCTTTCAAGATGATTGAAGATGTACCAAACATTAAAGTCTCACAAAGTGCACATTTGCTAGGATTTTTTTATGACATGATTGTGCCAAAATTAGAAACACAACAAGACATCATAATTGATGTTGAAATTCAACAAGACGATGAACAACAAAAAGAAGGTGATGAAAATTCTAAAGGTAAGTCTAACTATGTTAATCAATTTTTTAGTGAACTTTGGAAAATTCTTTCAAAATTAAATAAAGGGCCAATGAAATTAATCAAAAGAGGACTTGTATCAAGACCTTTGAAAGTTCTTGTAAAATTTCCTTGGAAAATTATTACCAATCTTCCTGGTGGTAAACTTCTAAAAAAACCTATTGAAAATATTTTTTTCTCTCAAGAAAAAAGTGATGAAAAAAATGAAAATGAAAATTCCACCACTCAAATGAACAATCCACCTTTAATTGAAGAAATTACTATTCCTTCGGTTAATGAACTAATGAATTCAGGTGTACATTTTTTTCCAACTAGTAATGGAACAATATCAAGCATTAATTTTGATGCTAAAACAAGAATACTTTACCTACCTATAATTTGTTTGGATGTAAATACCGAAGTTTTTCTCCGAAACTTAGTTGCGTACGAATCATCGGTCGGGTCAAGACCGTTGGTTATAACCCGTTACACCGAATTGATGAACGGAATTATAGACTCGGAGGAAGATGCAAAAATTTTAAGAGAAAAAGGGATTATTTTGAATCACTTAAAGAGTGATAAAGAAGTGGCTAATATGTGGAATGGAATGAGCAAGTCATTGAAATTATCAAAGGTTGGATTTTTGGATAAGACTATTGAAGATGTTAACAAGTATTATAATAGTAGATTGAAGGTGAAAATTTGGAAATTTATGAAGTCTTATGTTTTTGGTTCATGGCAATTTTTAACATTTTTAGCTGCTATTTTCTTGTTGCTTTTGATGGCTTTGCAAGCCTTTTGTTCTGTTTATAATTGTAGTCGTTTCTTTGGATCAGCACTACAACAAAATGATTAATTCCAATTAAGTTTTTTTTTCTTCTTCTTGTTTTTATCATTTCTTATTTTTGTTTGTTGATTGTATCTGTGAAATATTGGAAGGTGCAAACACGAGAAGGGGAAGTTGAATTGTGTTTGACTTAACTTGAATACTTTTTCTGTTTTAATACTTTCAAAACAAAACTTGATGTATAATTAAAACAGAGTTAGCAGCGGATAAAAGTAAAAATAAACACTCACAGATTTTATACTGGTTCACCGTTAACGAGGCTACGTCCAGTCCCTTCGCCTTGAAGGATTTCACTAATTCAAACTTGAATTACAACCTTGCTACTGACCCTCCAAGTCAGTCTTCTCAATAGTCTAACAATCCTAGACTTCTTGAGGAAAACACCTGTCTTCAGCCAATCTGACAACCCTAGATTGTAGAAGAAACCACACCACTATGAATCTAATTGCTAAGTACTTGCTACCCCTACCGACTCCCTCAGCTTGTAGACTTTACTTCAACAACTTAGAGTTGACACAGTGGAACGAAAACAACAAGAGTACTTGCTTTAAAAACTGAGACTCAACAATTGACTTATATGAAAATTTGAGAGTGTTTGCTTTTGAAGTGTATCACCCTTTTGTGATTTTCGATATTGAGCATTCTGCCTTGAGCCTCCTTTTATAGATGAAAATTAGGGTTTCTTCCATGATCAAATTCGAGCTGAATCTTGTTGGATTCTCTTCCAAAAATAACTTGACCAATTGGGCTTCATATAAATAAAAAAAACATATCTTCAGATTTCCTTTCAAAATAACTGGCCAATTAAATCTGTTGGTTGTTCCCGCCAATGCTCCTGAATTCCATGCTACTCCACTTTATTTTTATAACCAATCTTTTTAACACTTTAATTAAAATAACTTGCAATCTCCATCGTTGATCAATTCTGGACCATCAGAATTTTGAGCGCTAGTCCACATCTGGTCCAAGCTAAATGATATGTTGTGATCATCTGAATTCGGCCATCCCTGGACCACACTTCCTGACCTTCTGATCTTCTGATTTCAGCCAACCTGGATGCGCGCCTGATATGCTGAATTCTTCTGGACTCGGCCATTTCTGGACTTGCACATTATGTCCCTATGATTTCGGCCAACACTGGGCCATGGTCTGATTTTCTGATCTGGACCATCACTGGACTCAAAAAATTATTTATGAACCATTGATCTGGATATTTTTACTCTGATCTGGACAGATTCTGGAATTTGGTCTGGAACAAACTGAAATAAACTTTATCAAAAAATATTTCAGTCTGGACATTTTACCTTTGATTTTGGACCAGGTCTGGGTTGATTCTGGAACTCATTTCTTTTGTTCTGGACTTAGTTCCATGCTCTGAATCATGCCATCTTATGGTCTGGGCCAAATCTGGATTGATCCTCTTGTTCTGGACTCATAAACATACCTTCTGGTCAAGTCTGGAACAAGTCTGGGCTGTGTAATTTTTTCACTGCCAGACCATCTTCTGGTCAGAATAACTTCTGGAATAAAATTGATATTTGATTCCTGTTTGGTCTTGATCAACTCTCCTTCTGGCATGCTTTCCAATGATATGATCCATGTTTCATTCTGAAATTTATTCCTTCTGATCTGGGCCATCAAATATATCTTCTGGTCATGTTTTGACATTCCTAGAGTATCTTCTGGTCATTCCAGAATTCATTTTCCTTTGATCTTCTGCTTATGATTTCTTCATATTCTGGTTGTATTTAATTTAATAATTTAAGGTACAAAATAAGTTTACATTGAGTGCTTTTGTAAACATCAAAATCCTAAGTCTTAGAACCAACTTGGTTCCAACAATATTGTTCTTGGAATAAAATGTAGTTATGCTATGGATTTTTATTGTCTTCATCCACTTGTTTAACTAATTTTTTTTTTGAGTATTTTTAATCGATTCATTCTTGCCATAAACTTATGATGACTTTAATTGTTTGGTTAATTATGCTATGGAATGTTTCCAAAGAAGAAAAATGAAAAGTGCTGATATTTTTGAATGTGTATTTTCATAAATCATAAATAATATGTAGAGAACAATAGAAATGATTAATATCACTTGCCCATTAATTTCTTGTATCTCATGATCGATTGAGTGAAGTGAAGAGATAAGCTTCTCAACAACTCGCATATTTTATTAACAACTTGATAGTCTTGGTATTCCTTTCAAAACATCCATCATAACCACTTCTTTTCACTTTAGTCAATTATATTTAACTTTTTTTTTAAGGCTAATCAAACGCATGAGTAAGAGAGGAGGTCATCATAACTCCAAAAACTGTAGTTCCAAAAAAAATAAACAAGTAGAAAAACATAAGTAATTTTTTTTACTTATAAAAATAAACGATTTTTACATAAATTAATTTTTTTCTTCGTATTTTTCTGTTATCTCGCCAATTAAGTGCAAAATTTGGTTTTTCAGTCTCGTTTCATTGTTTATTTTGTTTAGATTTATAAATTTACTTTGATCCAACTATGTCAAAACCTAATGAAACAAGTAGAAAAACATAAGTAATTTTTTTTACTTAAAAAATAAGCAATTTTTACATAAATCAATTTTTTTTCGTGTTTTTTTGTTATCTCGTCAATTAAGTATGATATTTAGTTTTTCTGTCTCGTTGCAGATTTATTTTATTTAGATTTATAAATTTACTTTAATCCATATACTCTTTTAATTTGAATGGATGAATATCATTTTTTAAATAAGAAAAACCTAAACAAAATTTTTGATTAAAAACTTTACAAAAAAATCAAAAAGAATAAAACTATGGTGAGAGTAAAAGTAGTCTAGTGTAATTAAGAACCCAAGCTAAATAAAAAACACAACAACGACATGAAATCGAAAAGTAAATCAAGTAGAACCCAAACCCAGGAAAACAAACAAAACATTAGCAAAAAACATCTAAAGCAATAAAAGAAGAAATATATTTCATGTGATTTTTGACCAATAAAAAAAAAGTATCAAATAACGTATTATTAATATTAGCCATTAATAATAATATGTACTACTACCTCTCTTTCTGTATATAATAATTTATCGATTAAATTACGAGAAGTAAAAAAATTAGGTCATACAGAAAATAATTAATTTGAGACTACGAGAAACCATTTTTTCTTGGTCAAAAAGCTAGCTGGCATGAAAATTAAGATAATAAATTATGTAAACCTTTTGTCTTTCAACAAGGTAGATTTAAGAATAGTTATCAAAATACATAATTAATGACAACTGTACATTATCGTATATATGTATGTATACATTAATTGAGCCAATTAATTGCAAAAAAACAAATAATGAAAATGATGTTCACTACTATTTGATTACTAAACGAGCATGAAGATTCTACGTGAAGAATCTAGCAAATACTCTGAAAGTAGCATTACTTATCAATGTCAACCCATGTTTCTTTTTCCTCATTAATTTTCAACAAGACATGATATTCTACGAAAGAAGTTGGATTTTTTTTAGATATAATTGTATGCATATATTTCTATACTATTATTGAAAGTGGCATCACTATCATGTTATGGATTGTTATATACTAATCAGCTTAACAAATTTATGTTTATTATCTCCAAGAATATATATCTCATACCATAAGAGATATATAGTGTTAAATTATTTAGATAATACTATGGCTTACACTTTGTACCTTGTATATATACCGTATATAAATAAGGTAATAATACGTTGACTACAAGATAATAAGGCAATGGGTCTTATAAGGACATTTAAGAAAAACGATTTATAAGATATGATGCAGTTAAAACTACCGCTCCTTAAAATTTATTGGGAACCTTATCTTGAAATAACATCGCTTGAGTTTGATCTAATAGGTGCCCATTTTTCCTCTGAGCAAAATCCATTTTGTTGGAGTATTTTAGCACATGAGAACTCATGAATAATTTCCTCCTTTTTGCAGAAAGAATTAAATCCAGTCATGATTAAAGTAATCTTTGGTATTATCTTACCTAATCCTCTTAATACTCATTCTAAATTGGTTTTTTTTGTCATGGAGAAAAACTGTACGAACACAGAAAGGAAACAATTTCTATATAACTCTGAATGAAGGATGACCAAGGCGACAATGATACAAAAGGACCTTGTCCCTCTTGGTCTTTATTGATTCAAAAAAAAAGGAGTTAATAAAGTTAATTCCATTTTTTATCATTTCCAATCGTCTTCCTCGAGTTCTTGTCTTGAAGAACGCAAGAATTGTTATAAACAACAACATTGTGTGATAGGTCATAGGTTAGTTTTTGTATGGATATTAGGCTAGAGAACATTTGAGGAATATGAAGGATATTTCTTAGACTTATGGATGGGCTTATATGGATATCTCTACGACCTGCTGCAGTTAGAAGGGTGCCATCTATTGTGGATATTTTCTTGTCGCTAGGTTAAGGTGAATAAGTGGAGAAGAGTATGGGTGTCATATGATGAGTGGATGCATAATCATATATCCAATATTGGTTATAGGGTGTATCTGAGACATTAAGTTCAAAAAAAAATTGAAACTTACCTAAATATGCTAGAGAAGTAATTCTTGTTTCCAAATTACTAAGAAATAATTTTAACTTCAATATTTAATCTTCATTGAGTTGAATCAATTCTCCTTTTCTTTTGCCATCATTCATGTCCAAAAAACCAATAGACAAACAATTTAGAGACATGAGGTCAATCCCTCAAACTAGACTAGAAACAGGCTGACAAAACAATGATAAAAATTAGAAGATATTTAAAATTTGAAGTTTAGGATAGATGTCACCAAAAAATATAATAGAAGATATTTAAAATTTAAGGTACCATAAACAATAATTCTTTAACTAGGAGATAGACTTCAGTGTACGTAGTGGTAAATGGAAAATTTAGAGCACACCATAATTGAAGTGATCAACCATTTTCTATAAACAAAGAATACTGTGTGAAAGTGGAGAATGGTCATCAAGGTTTTGTGATGAAATGGACCCTTTAATTTATGGGCAGTGAACCAACTTATATATGTTATTTATATTATACAAAAGGAAGTGGGATATCAGGTAAATAAAAGCAAGTGCGATATAAAGTGGGAGGAGCCACTTATAATTAAATTAAACAAAAGAAAGGGTCAATGACACAAACTTCAATCTTTTTTTTTTTTACTATATTAGGTATTTTTGTTTGAGCTTAGAGATTTTTGGAAAAATTATTTTTTAACTTCTATTTATTTATTATTATAAAAATAATTGTTTTAGAAATGATTTTTAGTCTATTTGTATATAATTTTTTTAGTAATTTTTTTAAACTATAAAATTATCCTAAAACATAATTTTTATAAAAATATATTTATTCGAAAAAACAATTTTTAATTACATAATTTTTTTAAATATACTTATGTCTCTATTTTATCTCTTTCTCCCTGCCACTACTCTATCAAACATCTCTCCCTCTTCTCACTATCTTCTTTCCATCTTATCTCTCTACTTTGATTCTCTCCCTCCCTCTCTACTCTCTCACCTCTCTCTCCCACACTCTCTATTGTCTTGTGTCTCTCTACCTCTTTTTTTTATACCTTTTTCTATTCTATCATGCGTCAATCCTCTCTATATACACCCAAAACAAGTAATAGCACCTCCAATCCAAAGCTATAACATTAGTCTTACCCTTCACAAATTAAATAATTAGATATGTTCACAAACATGCACTATTTAAATTATTAATTCTTGACTTTGCATTTTTTTTTTCTTTTCGAATTTGTATACCCTTATAAGTGAAAATCTTGTTCAAGCCATGACAACACAAGAACAATTCATAAATTGAACATTTACGATTATGCAGTTACAAATTGAACCTTGAGTTTGAAGCTTTTTATCTGAACACACTACAAACATACACAAACAAACTTCATGGTGCTCATTGTTGTCTAGAAAACACTAAGAACATGGTAATACAAATTCATACAAATTGAAAGACACACAAAAGGAGATAAAAATTCATAAAAACATATGAATATTGTTATAAACTTAAGATTATTAAAATAAAAGACATAGAAAACGTAGGAATTTGTCTATGCATTCGGTGCGTTGTTGTTGGATTTGGAGACTTTATAGGAATGTGGATGTGGCCATCTTTGTAAGTTTAATTAGAATTTAGATCTGTGTTTTTTTTTTTAAGAATTTTAAGAAAGAGGAAAAGATGAAGAAAGAGGGAATGAAATATAAAAAATCTAGGTTTTTTGAGTTTGGATGATGAAAATGGTGATGACATAGGTGAAGAAGATGATAGATTTATTAATTTTTATTTTTAAAAAAATTCCTTTAAAATATTTGTTAACAATTAATGATGTTGCATGATACATCATCTAATATGGTTTAACATATTAACATTTTTTAAAATAAATATTAAAATGTGACTAATTGTGTAGATTTTAAAACATAAAAAATTTATACGGGAAAAGTTTTACCTTGTCCCATAGTGGGTGTCAATGTTCAGTGAAAGAACATAAATGTAGGTCACTAAATGCTCTTGAATTTGGGAAACTCTAGTGGTGGCCAACCTAGTATTTGAGGTAATGTGTAAAAGTTTGTCTAACACCTTCTTTCCTTTTAACTTGTATAGTGGTCTTATGATTAGAGTTGGGCCTATTGCACTTGTCTCTAGTCTAACCTTAATATTGGTGTGCAGTCCCCATCAGATATTCTTGTACTCGCTAATGATTAGGATAATACGGAGTACAGATGTGCATCTCTCGTAGCCATTATTAGTGAGGTGCATCATGATAAACATCTACGAGCTCATTTTGACGGCTTCCTTCTCATTGGCCTGAAAGGCTCCTTGTTATGTTTTTGGATATGCGTAGACCCCTCCCTTTCTCTATGTAAGTCGGTCCAACAGGTTGGTACTAAACACAACTCCAAAGCATCGATGTCAAAGGGTGCATGCACTTTAAAGACCTAGTGCACCAAACAAGTTTGTAACAAACACATTCCCCAAGCATCAATGTCGTAGTGTGAAAGCACTTTAAAGATCAAGTGTAGCAAACATATTGATATCGAACATGACCCTGAAGCACCAAGACCAAATATTGCAGGTGCATTAAGGACCGAGTGTACAAATAGGTTAGTACATAACACAGCCCACAAACATCAAGGCCAAATGGGGTATGTTATTTAAGGATCAAATCTCTTGGACGACGTTCATGTTTTTCAAATGTTATCTTCTAAAAACTGACAGGCGTTAATGAAGAGAGCAATAACAAAAAATGGGGTGTTTGAATTGTGTTTTTAAGGTTTTAAAAAACTTTTTGAATAGATGATAAAATATAACATGATAAAGCAAAACCAAGTAAGAAGATAAAGAGAAGAAACACAAGTCAATTTATCCTGGTTCACCACCAACAAAGTAGCTATGTCAAGTCCCTTCACCTTGAAGGATTTAATCCATTAATCACTAAAAGTATCACACGTTCACTGAACACCTACTAGTCAATCTGATTGTGTTCAAGTCTTATCAATCTTCTAGCTTAGTACAATCAAGTTGTTGAAGACAATAGAATATATTTTAGGTTTCACAACACTTAGAACTGATACAAAGATTTTTACGAGTTGCTATGTATGACATCAATAGGTTTTGTCATATTTCCCTATATGGTGCAATGTAGATCACAAAACATTTTAAGAGTAACTTCAAAGTTATTAGGATTTTCGGACTATTGCTATGATTGCATGAAATTAGCATGTAAAATAATGACTCGTATCGAATCTTCAGAGATCTTGAATCATCAATAAAAACTTGTCCAAATTCGTGTTCCTAATTTATTCAACGTATCTTGATATAAACGGCAGGAGAGGCAGACGATGACATTTTCAGAGGATGTCATGCATTTGAATCAGAGGATGTTGAAATGTTGACTTCAAAGTTCTGGGCTCATTTGTTTGACTTAACAAGGTTGACTTTAAATTAGAACATTAAATTAGTTAGAGTGTTGACTTAAAGCGTAAATCAAATGATCAACTGGTTTACCAGAATTATCAGATTCAACAAAGGTGTGTTGAGAGCGCGTTTAATAGAGTCAAACACAACTTTAGCAGATTCTTCATAATATTGTCTTGAAAACTGTTTTTCTTTTCTAGTCATTAGAGGATGCAGCGTAATGTCTTTAAAGTTCATGACAAAGGATCTACACACTTAAATAAATTCATTAGTACAATAAATTGTTCCCACAAAATAATTTTTGTTATCATCAAAACAATTAAGGGTCGTAATTCTTCAAACCGACTTGATTCCAACAATTAATGTCAATGGCGGAAGGCGGTAGTTGAGGATTTGCCTCTAATGGCTTTAAATGCTAGCTTGGTTTGTGGTTGCCCATATAATACCTTATCTTATGTTACCTATCACTTGTCTTTCTATTTCTTTCTTCCTTCCACAAATGGTTATCTTTCTTGTCATTTTTAGATATCTTGGTATTTTTGTGGTTCTATGAATCAAGAAAATGTCAGGATGTCAATTGTTGAGTTTAAACTCAATATTATTTTGAGCTCTATTGTTCATGTTTTAAAAACAATGATTATTCAAAAATGGACAAAATATACAAGCCTTAGTTTTTCTTAAACAATGATTAGTTCTCCCTCTTTACTTTTTCACTCCAGTCCTTCGTTTATATCCCTCAACCAATGCCATCTTCAAAGAGAATTAATCCTTCAAGCACACTAAACGTTGCTCAATCCTTAATGATTGCTCTCATTCTAATCTTATCCATTAACTACATTTAATATTGTTCAACAAGTGACCTAGATTAAAAGCCATAAACCACCATGAACACAGCTGCATATGGCGGCGCAAAAGAAAACTAAAAGACTGAAACATAATACAAGAGACAACATACACAGAACAATCGAAGCATGCAATCAAAATAAAACAAAAATTCATGGAAATCGAATTACAAAGACAAGAACGAAACACTAGCCTATTGAAGGTAAAGATGAATCGCGTCCGAACAAAGAGGAAAGAGAAGCTTGTTAGTATAAAAGTGGTTTTTCTAGCTACAATTATTTGATTGATATTTTGATGATAACAAAAATAGTAAGAACAATTATCCTCTAATTATTTGCTAAATGTGCAGATTAAATAATAAAATAAAGATTTATATTAATGACTATTGGTTTTAAGGTAGCATAAATTATGAGTAAGTTAAAGATAATAATCTAAGTGTTTTTAATACAAAGAATATTATCACCTAATAAACAAGTAGTTATTTTATTAATAGACAACTCATGATATAAGCAATAAGAAGCATTGCAACAAGCATTTGATAATCTACGATATAAGTTAAAGCGTTAAAGATGAATGAAATATGAGTAAATGATTGATCCTCTAACTCAAGAGCAAAGAAGAAAGCTCTGAAGCCTCTGTTAGTTGTTGGAGTCAATGCTCTAGCAAAAGTCAAACCTCTGATGAGCTAAGAAATAAGAGAATTGATTACTCAATGAAAATGCATTGTAACTATGAAGAATTTGTTAAAGTCATGTCTGACTCAGATAAACGCGCCTCTGATGAATCTAATAATACAAATTCGCTCTGCTAATTATGTGTCTGATAATTATGGCTAACCAGTTGATCGTCAGGTCAATGCATCAATTCAACACTCTAACAAAGTCAACGCATTGATAAAAAGTCAATTTTCTTAAGTCAAACAATTGAGCCCATATTTTTGAAGAAGTCAACACCTCAACATCCTTTGCTCATCAAAGTTGGACTTATCCTCTGATTGAAGAAGTATAATGACATCATCTGAAAGTTTCGTCCTCTGATTTATTTTCCTTTTTAAATCAAGATATGTTGAATTAATTATAAAGATATATACGGACATGATTTAAAGGATTATATGTTTTAAATGTTGACTCAAGATCTCCAATGGAAATATTTCCAACAAATATATTCTTTAGTATTTAAGTAAAATCATTTCTAAAATAGTCGGTGATTGATAATAAGAAAAAGGCAATGTTCTAAGAAGTTTTTCTGAAAAAGCCAACAATGCATCAAAAGAAAAAAATGAATGAAAAATTCACTCAATAAAGATTTATTAGAATTGATGTAAATCAATCAAGTTGTTTGATAAACTTGAATTGATACAAGAATTTGAAATGTAATATTCTCTCAATGAGAGTTAGAATCCTAATGACAGAATTTGGGTCAATTCAGACATAAACTATAACTTATGTAAATCTGCCTAATAGTGGCAACAACTCTCTCATTCATAAGAGCTACCAGAAGAGTTGTAAGAATACTTGTGAACCTTAACAACTTGCAAGAAAACTGAGAAGGGTTCAAATGATAACAACATGGAGAAGCATAAGAAAATACTCAAAGCTTGAAAAGGATGAATAAATAATACTTGTATGTTATTGCTTAAATATTGGAATAAGTCATTGACTATACTGAGGCAAAATCGCTTTGTAAGAAGAGGACTAGAAGTAGCAACAATTTGTTGTGAAGTAGTATAAAAACACATGTGACCGTTCTCTATTTCTACTATGCATTTAATCTAAGTTCATTATGATTGAACTTTATTTTACTCAAACTCCTATTTCTTATGTTTTCCACCACCTTAAAAGGTTTCTGATCGCAAAGAGAAATTTTGGAGGAAACTAAGTAAAGAAGAAAAAAGGAATTTGAAGGAGTTATGCTCTTATTTATAATCACATATTCAAGGGGGCATAAATCCAAAAGCGTCTTGATCTATCGGATCAGAAAGCCCTCAAATGGCATAACCTAGGGATGAAAAGACACCTAGGGTAATCGATTTCTCACTAGGTTTACCACATGGCACATTGGAGAACTGAAACGTCAAATCATAAATGGGCAAGAGACACTTATTCCCATCAATGAAGTGACCATTCGCGATCCGGGTTGAAGTAACATTGAACACCTTTGATCTGAAGCCGATAGGAAAACAAATGTAATCCAAAGTCATTTAATGAGCAAAGTGATCCGATAGTCCGAACTCAAGTCAACTATTGTCTTCATCAATAATCGACTTGGGGGGCAACTAGTATGGGTCGAACTTAGGATGTCATATTACAAGCCCATCAAATAAATCAAGCCACCTCAGACCGACCCAGTGTAACTAACAGTGGCACAAAAGCTTCTCGAAATTAGGGTATACTCATTTCTATGAAGGGATATGAAGTCATTGTCCATGGTAACTCACCTAGACCCTCAATCCTAGCCATCAGATGACCAAAAAGATTATTTGGTTATAATGGACCACAATAGCCCGCCTATGTCCACGTCTTGAGTCATTTGATGGCAATCCAACTGTGATTACATCCACTAGATGAAAATTACCATTATATGGTTAAAAGGACACGCACATCAGAGGGTGATCCGAGAATCACGGATCCCCCTCCATGATGATCATAACATAATCCTTTTAGAAACCCTAATGAAATCCAATATAAAATAAGGACACCTAAGACTGTAAAGGCACACTAAAATTCTAACCTAAAAGACTTCTCATTCTCTAACACAAACTTGATTGTCGAAGTGTGTGCAGATACATCATCCCCGCTGAGAAGCTAGGAGCAACGAATGTTACCCACAACAAAAACACTATTTTTTCGTCCTAAAATCATGTATATGTCAATTTTTATAATGTATTTAGTCAATTTCACTTATTTTATTTAAAATAAAAATAAAAATAAAAATACTCAAAAAGTATTATTCATACTTAACATACGTTAGCGCAATAAAAAAAACGAACAAACATACATGGAAGGACGTATCTAGATGTTAGTATTAAAATATAGATTTCTCTCCTTCAACGCTCTCTAAAATCCCCCTCCCAATAGCTCATAACATCATAGGGCCCTCTTAATTTGGTATCACACCAAAATACACCATCAAACTCTTTCCAATAAATCCCAACCTTGATTGGGTAGTATATTGCCAAAGCTAACTTCATTTGATGGCATGTTGTTGGCAAATGGTGTTTTGAGATTTATTCTTCTATGAAAGCATCTCCCAAGATGTATTACTTAGATAATCAAACTGAAAATAAGGAATACTAGTACAAAGTCAAACAATAAACGTTCCACATAGTTTTGTCAAATAGGAATTTCAATGGAATTTTAAACTGTGGTTCGCCACTGTAATTACAAACACAATATTACAAATTTTAAAGTCTTTTTACGGTATCACAACCATAATTTAGAATAAATTGACGATATTTATCTACATTTTTGTACAATGTAAATGTTTACGGTATAACAACAACCGCAATTTAAAACCATGAGCTCCACAATCTTCATAATGAATGTACTTGGCTTGTAGCGACATTACATATCTTCTATTCAAAAATTTGAGCAATCATCTTACGTTCAAGTAATTTAAATTTGGGAAGAATTTATTTTAATATTTTCATTCTTCAAATGAAAATCAATTATTTCATATTAAGATCATCCAAGTGACAAATACAACGCCTCAAATACAAAGATATAAGTGTTGGGTCACAAAACAATTAGAAAGTCCTTCAGAATTTTTCCTTCACACAATTAAACAAAAATTAGAGTATCATCAAAGAAAAATAGAAATTGCAGTGAATTAATAATCATAATTTTAAATTGCAGTTGTAGTTACATTCTGAACCTTTATATTATAGGAAAATATAGTTGATGTAACCGAAATTGCGATTGTAATTCTTTTGTAGAGACTTCAAAATCTGTAATATTATTGCCACAATTTCGATTGCGGACCGCATTTTAAAACCATACTAGTAATGCATTGTGTTAGTTAATAGTATATTGAACTTAATTATGCTATTAGGCCTTTTAAAACGATGTTAGTAATGGACTATGTAAATTATTTGAGAGTCATTGCTCCGTGCTTGCAATAAGATTAACGATAGTAAATGTCACTACAAAAAAAGGGATCTATTGTGACACTTAATTTTTAGTGACACCTCTTTATTTGTCACTATAGTTACTTTTAGCTACAGAGAATAGAGATTGTCACCTATTCTCATTTAATATCAATATATGAATTTAACTTTAAAAAAATTTCTAAGTTAACTATTAACTAAAGGACCTATTGTGACACTCTAAATTTCTTGTCTGTCACTAAATATTAGTTTTAACTACAATAGACACATCACCTTTTCTCTTTATACAAATATAACACAAATAGTATATTATTCAACATTTTCTATCTACGTTGTGTCAATATCATAAATTAATTAATTAACAATAATTATTTTTTATATTTATCATTAATCATTTGTTATATTTAAAACTAGATCGGCATCGTCGTGTTCTGAAACCCTAGCTAGTAGATCAGATCTCAATTCCATGGTTATGGCGCCAAGAAAAACTCGCAACCGTGAAATGCTCTTCGACTTCGTCATTGCTCTCGTCTTCATCCTCGTCGCCTGTGTCGACCACTACGACGGCGCCACCGTTGTCGACGTCAATCGTCCATTGTCTAATCCAATACGATATGTCAGGTGTTCCATTGGGATCTCGACTTGCAAGCCTCAATCACCACGCCGCTTCTCTCCATTTCTCTCCTCATGCTGATCTATCTCGCACCGTTCTCCTCATACCTCTTCGCGAACTCAATATGTCCTTTGTTCAAGGTTCTTATTCTTCTCTTTGTTAGTATGCATTTTCGTCAACTGTAACTTCGTGTCATCCTTACGTGAGTACGCATCTTCATTTTTAGGTTATGCTTTTTCAATTCTCAATTGCAATTATCAATTGAGTATCTTCTAAGTGATTTGAAGTTATTGAACATGGCAACCGTGCATTAGTAGATAATAGATTGAAGCCGTATTATCAACCGTGCATTAAGTTTTGATAAATCTTTTTGAAGAGGAATTTGGCATCATTTATCTATGATTTTGTCTTCAATTTCTTGTGAATAAGATTGTAAATAAGATTGATGCAGATTTTAAATCATAAATGTATCAATTATCTTTTGCTAATTTGTTTAAGAAGTTATTCTTGGTTTATAATCTACTTGTTCTGCTGCAGGGAGAAGACATTTGTGTAGCAGCAGTAAGAGAGGTCAAAGAAGAAACCAGAGTAAGTAATCTCTTTGTGGAATTTATTGAATGTGGACTAGACATGAAATTTGCTATTTGATCAATCACAAGAGAACTAATAGTTCTAAGCTCTTTCAATTTTCAGGTAGACGCAGAATTTGTGGAAGTATTAGCATTCAGGTAGTATGTTTATATATAAATATTTTATTTTATATGTTGGAAAAGAAACTTGCTAATGTTGCTACATGCACCAATAGAAATATCATGGTTTATGAGTGGGAGATAATAAGTGCTGGAAAGTTGTTCCTATGGCTGATTTTATTGCTAGTTGCTGGAAAAATTTAGGAACTTCTTTTTATTTATTTGTTTTCGTGAGTTTACAATTTTGATAACGAGGAATTGCTTTCTTCTTTCATATGAATAACAGAAAAAGTCACATGTCATTCTTTGATAAGTCAGATCTATTCATTAATTGATGTCTGTTCATTTAAAAGTTGGGAATATCATCATAAGAGATCAGGTCAATCAATGATTTTGACTTTCTTTTTAATAAATTTTGTAAATTTTTTGAGTTTTATATGATTCAAATATGTTTGTACTTCGGTTAAACTTGTGTCTAAGACTTACTTCTGATCCTACAGGAATTTGCTGAGATTACAAAGAAAAGATCTTTAGAATTTTTAGCAACGCATTTTGATGGGATACTTGGACTTGGATTCCAGGATATTTCAGTTGGACAAGTCACACCAGTGTGGTTGGTACCTTATAGCCCATACCCCAAACCTTATCAATTCATTTCTATTTATAAAACTTTTTCTATGTTTGATATGATTTTCTCTTTCATAATGCCTGTATAATATGATAGAACAAGGGCACATGACTCAAAAGATTTTCTCTCTTTGTCTAAACCAAGACCCAGGGGCAAAGATAGGTCTTTGGTGGTATTGACTGGAGACCCTTTAGAGGTGACCACACTTATGTTCCAGTTTCTCAAAAGGGCTATTGGCAGGTATACTATATTTACAAACATCCAGAAAAACTCTAGTCTCACATTAAAAATAGATAATGCCTGAAAAAAGTTTATAAAGAGTGACACCTCTCATTTTACAATTTGGTTTTGTAAAGATGAGTTAAGGTCCAATATAAAAATTTAACATGCTATCAAAAACTATCGACAATATTAATTTATATGTGATTGTTATCATCAACCATGTCAGCATTGACTTTTGGTGTTTTCATCTTTAGATTGAGGTTGGAGACATTCTACTTGCAAACAATTCAACAGGTTCTCTTGCATTTATATTCCACTTCACATTCTTTCTATATATGCCTTGAATTTTCATTGTTTCTTTTTGTTATGACTTATGAGTGACCACTATGTATGTACTAAAGATTAAAATTGCTCAAATTTATATGAGATCAGGAAGTAACATATTGCTAGTTTAATTTTCATTGAATTTTGTACTCTTGGTTGTTTGCTTCTACCATTTCCACATATAATAAACTTCTGATATAAAAGTTGAATCTATTTATAGGGCTATGTCAAGGTGGTTGTGCTGCCATTATTGACTCAGGCACATCTTTAATTGCTGGTCCAAAAGTAGATATCTATGTTTATACTTCTATCTTGTAACTTTTTTTATGTTACCCTTTTTAATTTGATATCTTTTTCTTACTTAATTCTTGTTTGCAGAGTGTTGTGACTCAAATTTAATTGAAGCTATGCATTAATTGATTTCTGTTATCCGTTTTAATTTTAAAATTTTCAACCTTATGGATCACTAAAATACCATAATTTCTCATATTCTTTTCATTTAAAGCTTTTTTTTCTTTCCAGAATTTAATTGTTTTACTTTAATGCATACTGTCTTACAGTAAATTCTGTAATTTGTTTCATTTGATTCCTCCTCTGCTCTCTTTCCTGATATAAATCTTAGCGGCTGTTTTCTAAGAAAAGCTCTTGAGCATTGATTGAAGCTAAACAATATAGTAATGCTGCCTAATTTCAACTGTTCCAGGTTTTGGAACTTGGTGTACTCTCAAGGCTGAAGATTATGGTAAAATCCGATTCCATAGAAGAAGGCATTAAAGCATTATATGCTGTTTCAGCTTTGATTCAGAATAATTTAGCTAGTCAGGAATTGTTCTATGCTGATGCTGGAGGTTTGATGCTTCAGGTGACCTATCTAAGTTTTGATATTAATTAACATTGTTGTCATATTTTTGTTTTAAGTTACTCCTTTTCAGCATTGGTAATTGAAATTGGATTTTTTTAAGGATATTTTGAGGAATGCAACTATTGATATCAAGCTACGGAGGAAAGTTGTGCTTCTATTGACTAATTTAGCAAAGTATCAATTAGAAAATGTTAGTGAGCTTAGGATGCATGCAATTGATTAGCTTTTTTTTATTACAGTTCTTTTAGATTTTGAGGTGGAGTTAATAGATTTGCGATAGCCTTCAATCTTCGTAGTGTAATAACACACTATCAGTTGTTGTTAAATTATGATTTAAGTCACAATCTTTCTTTTATGATTTTTGTTAATTATATATATTTTTTATTGTGTGACAGAGTTTTAGGAGTTACTTATTGATATTAATAATTTAGAATTACAATTAGTAGGGAGATAAAATAAATTTAATTTAATAAATAATGATAAATAAGTTTTAGTGACAGACAATACCGTAGAAATAAATCAATTCTTTATTTATATATATCTAGTTTTTAGTGACAGACAATAGCGTAGGAATAGATCAATTTTTTGTTTATATTTATCTAGGTTTTAGTGACAATCATTGTTGTAGGTAGAAATCAAAAATTTGTAGTGACAGTCTTCAAAACATGGACTAACACTCCTCAAAGTGTAGCAAGACGCCCCCTTAAAGTTGACGGTGGATTTGAGTGTCACTCAAAGTATTATTGACCTATACCTACAATTTTTGACTTTTAATGACAAACTTTGTCTGTCACGAGAAGTCAGTTTTAACGTGAGTGATGACATTGTTAGGTCTGGAACATTTTTTATAGCGACTCAATTTCGAATAAAAAATCTTCATTTTATATCTATTTTATAATAGAAACCATGAGTCACCAAAAATAATCAATTTTTTATATTTAATTCATTCTAATGTAATTCGCATTGACCAGTACCTTTGTAGATGTCAGAGGTATCTAGGTTTACTGCAATGGCAGCCGACAGCCCCTTCACGTAGTCCACATTTGTAACTCTTCGACCTTGATTGGTTGATCTAAATTTAACTTTGGTATTTAAATTATAAATTTAAAATTTGTTTGGTTAAGATTGGACGACTATCAATATTCTTGATTGCAACAAATGCAGAGAAATCGACTCCCGAAAATCCAAATTCATGTTGGAGGACTAATTGAAACAGTAAATTATAAAAAAGAAAAAGTAAAACATATTTGAAAATATAAATAGGATTATGAATAGGAGTGTAAATAAGCTAGACTTTACATGTATTGAGTTTGGTTTGTCAAAAAACTCTGCTTAATTTTGGCATATAGTCTATCATAAGCTTATTTTTTAGGTTTGAATTTGGCATTTATGGCACGGTCATTCCAACAGAGGACAGGATAAATATGACAAGAAAAGTATCATCTGCTATGGATGCAATGAACCTAGACATATCAAGTCAGAATGCACAAACATGGAGAAAGGGAAACACCAGAAGAAAGATTCCAGACCCAAGAAGAAGAATCTGATGACTACATGGGATGATTCTGATGAATCTTCTGATGATGAAGAAGCAAATTTGGCTATGATGGCTCACACTCATTTTGCCTCTGGATCCAACACAGATTCTGACTCTGGAAGTGAATCAAAAGATGAAGAAAAAGAGGTATTTTCTGAATTCACTCGATTTGATTTAATTACTGCAATGAATGATATTTTAAATGTCAATAACAAATTGTCTTTAAAACTGAAAACACTTAGGGAAGATAATAAAATTCTAACCAAAGAAGTCAATGTTTTAAAGAAGCAAAGTGCATAATGTAAAACAGAAAATGCAGCTCTTAAAACTGATATTGCTGAACTTAAGGTTGAAAATCTAACTCTAAAAAGTAATTATTGTTCAACAACAAGTGAAAATACTACATGTAATTCTGATATGCATGAACAAGTATTTCAAGATTTTATTGCTAATGGTATGGAAATAAGCAAATATGCTTCTATGATTTATGGAGTTAGTAACAATGGTAAGAGAAGTATAGGATTTGAAGAAACTATAACTGAAATTAAACCTATTTCCTCTGATGGTTTATATCTTAGAGATGATCATGATGAGAGAATTTGGATTAATCCATCATTTCGTATCCTTAAGGACAAACAAATGTAAATCCCACCAGGAAAAGAAGAAGGGCATCTAAAGGTGTTTATGTGTTTTATATAAGTCATTTAATATGAACTCATCATGTAATTTATACTAATTAGCAATTTGTTTGACATGCCAGAACTGAGCATTTAGCTTGAATTGTATTTGATTTTATGCTCATACTGATTTTCTGCAAGAACTTGAATTGGTCATGTAATTGAACTGATCATGTAATTTAACATTGATATACAGGTATTTTGATATTGTGACATTGTAAAAGACTTTTAAAAATTAAATTTCAAAACATTTACAGCGCTTTTGCCCATAAGCGCTGTAGAAGGCTTTTAAAAAATAAATTACAATTACAAAATATTTACAGCGCTTATAAGCATCGTAGAAGGCTTTTAGAAAAATTACAATTACAAAAAATTACAATTACAAAACATTTACAGCGCTTTTGCTCATAAGCGTTGTAACATGAGCGCTGTAGAAGGCTTTAAAAAAAAAATTACAATTACAAAACATTTACAACGCTTTTGCCCATAAGCGTTGTATAAGGCTTTTAAAAAAACTAAAATTACAAAACATTTACAGCGCTTTTGCCCATAAGCGCTGTAAAATGCTCGTTTAACGCCTTTTATATAGTGTGTCTATAAGTGCTATAAAAGAATATTTAAGGCGCTTTTTATATAGTCTTTTAAAGTGCTTTTGTGGAAGCGCTGTAATAGGGTTTTTTAAATTATGTAAACTGATAATAAGAAACTTCTTCATTGCATATACTCCCTACGAACATGACAGTGTGAAACCTATTTATTTTCCTCTTCATTATGTACTCTCCATCTTCATTACTCTCTATACGAACCCTACTGACCCTCTTCTCCCTAGTGCGAACCCTACTGTCCATCTTCATTACGTACTCTCTATTTTCATTATTCTCCATCTTCACTACTATCCCTACGAACCATTAAAAGATTTTAAGGCAATTTTTATTCAGTTTTTTAAAGCGCTCTTTGTGGAACCCTAGTGCCCTCTTCTCGCTACACAAGTCATTTCTACTTGTATTTCTGCGAAGTCGTAACCCTAAACTACATGTATTGTTATTAATATCTTGTTGTCACTAAACATGTAGTGCATATTGTAGTTATTCAATCTGTTGTTGTCACTAAACTGCATGTTGAACTTATACTGTGTGAAATGTGTAGATAAATGGATTCAAATAATGATTTAGCTCGTCAAAATGATGAAGTTGTCAATACTAAAAGTTATGAAACCGAAGTTAAATGCGGGGCAACTATTATGCAAAAAGTCATCAAAACAAGAAGTAGTGGAATTAAATTTAAGGTATACTATACTTTTGTTTAGAATTTTTTTTTTTGAAAGCAAGCACTTACTATATGAGTTTATTAGGTGGGATGGAATCAAAGTGGCCAGCCAATTGAGCCCAACAGTTCAATGATGGTAAGTTACATTGGTGCTGTTGTTCGTCAAAATATCTCAATAACAATTGATGATTGGAGAGATAAAGCTTTGAAGGATGCTAAAGATATATTGTGGAGTGATATACAAGTAACTTGTTTACTCTACTTTTTTCTTATAAGTTTTTCATTGAAATACTTTTATTCAAACTCTTTCTTTATTTGGTTTACAGTCAGCTTTTAATGTTGAAGATGTGAGAAAAAATTATGTGCTTAGAGTTGCTGGAAAAATACACAGAGAATTTAGATCTCATTTGTCAAATTGCTACTTAAGAGATCGTGATGGAAATTTGAATGTTGAAGTTCCAAAAATATACAAAAACTACATATCAAATGAAGAGTGGAGCGTTTTTGTAGATAAACATGCAGACCCCATATTTGTGGTAATGTTAATTTATTAGCATGTGTGTTTTATTCATATTCATATCGTATTTTTTTACACAAATGTTATTTTTTTATTTACATATAGAGTATAAGTACAACAAATCAGGAGAGAGCAAAAAATCAAATGCATCCATACAAAAAACCGCGTATGGGGTATGCACGTTTAAAGCAAAAAATTGTAAGTAAACATCACTTTTATACATTGTGGTAGATTATAAACTATAGTTTCTAACTAATATTTTGTTTATGTCTTAGCGAATAGCTTCAAGAGACGAAATCCGATCAACCATTGGGTCGTCATATCATGTGGAAGGAGGCTCTCGTGAATAAAGAAGGAATAGTGGATAATGAAAATGTTCAACAAGTTATCCAACAATGTGTAAGTATACTTTCACTTTAATGTGTTTTAATATTGTCTTTTAAAAATGATATTGAACTTATCTTTTTAATACTACATGTATTTTAGGAAAATTTAGAACAATGTTCTGAAAATCAAGACGAGAATAAACAAGTTAGTTGCAGGCACATTTGGCAAGGTATTCAATGTTCCTGAATATTGTGGCCGTGTGATGGGTAAGGGATTTGGCGTGACTCCCAAAAGTTATTTTTCACATGAGAAGCGCACAAATCCATCGAATGAGCAAGTATTAGAAGCGCTGAAAGCCCTTACGAAGCAAGTTGCATATTTGGTTAAAAAGGATAAGGAAAAGCAACTTCCAGAGGGTCAACGTGAAATACAATTAGATAGTGAAAATGGAAGTTGCAACATTGGTCATAAAAGTCTCCCGAAGGTAATTAATTACTTAACGAAATAATAAATTCATTCAATCTAATTGTTTCACATACTTATGTATTAACCATTGATTTAAGGTGTTTCATCTTGTGTGTTATACTTGTCTTCCCCTACTCGTCGCATGGTTGGAAAAGGAACATTGTACAATACCTTGGGTGAAGTATTACACAATAATCCCATCCCTGCTGGCCATGTTAAAGTGTCACCTATTATAGCTTTAGAACCACTTGCACCGTTGCCTATCCCCGACAACGACAGAATTATGAAGTATTTGGGAGAAGCAATAGGTAGTTACGTGGCATGGCCGAAAAATCTTGTTGGCATAGAGGAGGTATGTTTTAATTGCTATGTATGTTTAGTTGTATGATTATGATTGATTATGTTTAATTGCTGATTTTTCCGCTTTTAATTTCACATTTATTTAGATTCTTGCTAAAGGGAATGATAAGAAGATTTCTCGCAACGAGTCTGTCACTTCACCATAAAAGGTTTGACATATACATCAATTGTATATGAAATGAAAAGCTTACTATAATAACTAACAAACTGATCAATCTCATTTTTTTCCAGATTCAACCAAAAAATAAACCTGCTGCACTGGAGATGCAGGTCTGTGGTAAAAATAAATCTTCCCAACTTCAAAAACTTGATCGTGGAAAATCAGTTGCTGCTCCTAAAATAAGTCATCCACGCCTTTCTCGATTTGGGTCGTGTCTTGACATAACAACAAAAATGAATATGGAGAGCAATGATACACGTATTGTTAGAACCAAGTTGGTTCTAAGTCTAAGGATTTTGATGTTTACAAAAGTACTCAATGTAATCTTATTTTGTACCTTGAATTATTAAATTAAATACCACCAGAAACTGAAATAATCAGAAACAGAAGATCAAAGGATTACAGAAAATGAATTCTAGAATTACCAGAAGATACTCCAGGAATGTCAAAACATCACCAGAAGATATCTTTGCTGGCCCAGAACAGAAGGAAGAAAAATCAGAAGAAGACTTGGACCATACCAGAGGAAAGCATGCTAGAGGGAGAGTTTGTCCAGACCAAGAGGAATCAAATATCAGATTTATTCCAGAAGTTATTCTGACCAGAAGATGGCCTGGCAGTGAGAAATTAAAACAGCCCATACTTGTTCCAGACTCAACCAGAAGATAAGTTAATGAGTCAAGAACAAGAGAATCAATCCAGATCTGACCTAGACCATCAGATAGCATGATTCAGGGCATGAAACTAAGTCCAGACCAGAAGAAATGAATTCCAGAATCAATCCAGACCTGGTCCAAAATCAAAGGTAAAATGTCTAGACTGAAATATTTTTTTCTCAAGTTAATTTAAGTTCATTCCAGACCAAGTCCAGAATTTTTCCAGATCAGAGGAAAAATATTTTGTTCAATGGTTCAGAATAAATTATTTGGCCCAGTGTTGGCCGAGATCAGAAGATCAAACCATGGCCCAGTGTTGGCCGAAATCAGAGGGTTAGGATGTGTGGTCCAGCAATGGCTGAGATCATAGGATTGTAGCATATCAGGTGCAAGTCCAGGATGGCCGAAATCAGAAGATCAGAGGGTTAGGAAGTGTGGTCCAGGGATAGCCGAAATCAGAGAATCACAGCATATCAATTAGTTTGGTCCAGATGTGGACTGGCGCAGAAGAATCTAATGGTCCAGATTTAATCATGAGGATTAACGGTGAAGATCTTAAGTTATTTTAATCAAAGTATTAAAAAGATTTGTTACAAAAAGAAATATGGAGTAGTGTGGAATTCAGGAGCTGCAGCGGGAATAAATAAAAGTTTTGATTGACCAATTATTTTTTGAAAGAAATCTGAAACTTAAAAAAGATATGTTTTTTATTTAAATGAAGCCTAATTGGTTTTGCAAGAGAATCCAACAAGATTCAGCTCGAAATTAAGCTTGGAAGAGGCCCAAATCTGCATCTATAAAAGGAGGCTCAAGGTAGAATACTTTGCATCGAAAATCACAAAAGAGTCATACACTTCCAAAGCAAACACTCAAATTTTCAGAGAGGTCAATTGTGAGTTCCAGCTTTCAAGAAGCAAGTACTCGTGTTATTTTCCTTCCACTGTGTCAAATCTAAGTTGTTGAAGTAGAGTCTACAATCTGAGGGAGTCAGAAGGGGTAGTAGGTTACTTGACAATTAGATTCATAGTGTTGTGTGTTAAATCTAAGTTGTTGAAGTAGAGTCTACAATCTGAGGGAGTCAGAAGGGGTAGCAGGTTACTTGGCAATTAGATTCATAGTGTTGTGATTTCTTCTACAATCTGGGATTGTCAGATTGGCTGAAGACAGGAGCTGCATTCCTCAAAGAAGTCTAGGATTGTTAGACTGTTTAAGAAGAATGACTTAGAGGGTCAGTATAAAGGTTGTAATTCAAGGTTTGAATTAGTGAAATCCTTCAAGGTGAAAGGACTGGACGTAGCCTCGTTAACGGTGAACCAGTATAAAAACTGTGAGTTTTATTTTTACTTTTTATCCGCTGCTAACTCTGTTTTTAATTATACATCAAGTTTTGTTTTAAAAGTAAAAAAATAGGAAAAGTATTCAAGTTAAGTCAAACACAATTCAACCCCCCCTTCTCGTGTTTGCACCTTCACGTATCATAAGCATGGATAAACGTATTTTCTGATATGAGTATGAAGAATTACTTGGTAAAGAGCACATATATGAACTTCTCAATCATAAAGAGCTGAGTGCTACTGTCATCAGCATATACATTAGGTAATATAAATATTTTATTTAAGATAAAAATTACTTTTTAATTGCATCATTGCCACATTTATTGATAATTAATCTAATTTTATATTTTCATTGAAGATTTTTGTATAAAAAGTTGGTGTGCATGCGCAATTTGACAAGTAGATTCTCATTCTTATCTCACCATAAGCTATCCATGTTTAAGCTCGATCCAGTTAACGTAAAAAAGTATGTCGTTGATATACTTTTAGAAAATAAAGAGAATGATAAGTTGTTTCTAGCACCATATAATTCAGGGTAATTAGATACTTTATCTATATCTTTTTTAATTTATGATACTTTATGAGTTGTGTAAAAAAATTTGTCAACCAAATTTTTGTTGTTGTAGGCAACATTGGGTGTTGTTTGCCATCAATACCACCTCTAAAATTATATATTATTTAGACTCATTGCACGGTCATTATAACAATCACTCGGATATAAAGAATATCTTCGACACGTAAGTAATATTCATTTATTTCTTACATATATAAATAATGTGTTTGGTCATTGAATAATAATCACATTTAAATGATAGTGATTTGCAAATTTTCGGCACTCAAATGGGTGCTTCAGTGTCGAAGAATAAGTCAAACAACTCTCATGGCTTCCAATAAAGGTTTGAAATTTTTGTTATAGAACTTAATTATATGCCTTTAAATTTTCATTTACAATCAATGCATAAATATTTATTGGCGTACATGTTTTATTTTATAGTGTCTGCGTTAAACTAACAACATAGATTGCGGATACTATGAATTACGATTCATGAAGGAGATTATTGATATGAATCAAAATATAATTCCAGAACCGGTACGTTATTTTCATTATATTTTGATTTTCATATATAAACTATATATATATATATATTTGATTCTAACTTATTTATGTTCAAATATTATATCGCATAGTATTTTGACATCTTCAATTCGACATACTCTGAAAGTGATCTCATTGAAATAAAAGAAGACTGGTGTCAGTTTGTGCTCCAACTGAAAGTTATATAATTTGTTAATAAGTGAATTTCACATTGCTGGAAATTGTAATTTATTATTGTATATTTTGTTGTGAACTGATCATTATTCTAATTAGTTTATTTTATTTTTTGTTACAGTAGGGTAAATAAAGAAATTGCTAGAGAAATTGCTACTAGACTGGCATGATATTTGTTCTATGAATATGTAATTGATATTGTGAATATCTTGCTACTGTCAATATTTTTATATTTGTTGCTACTGCCATGAACTTGTAATTTGTTGCTGTGAATATATATGTAATTGATATTGTGAATTTGTAATTGGTATTGTTGATATTTGTTGCTGTGAATATGAAATTGATATTGTGAATTTTGATAAGAATATGGATTTTGATATTGTGAATATGAAATATGAAATAGATATTTGTTGCTGAATTTAATGTTAAGAATCTAAATATGATATTTGATGTTGATAATAATGTCATAAAAAAGACAGCGCTTTTTTTAAAAATGCCATAAATTGAAATCTCATCTTTTTACAACGCTTTTTTAAACGTTTTATAGCGCTTTTCTAAGCCTTTTACAGCACTTTTTTAAAAAAAAGCACTATAAAACTAGTATAAGAAGCACGCTATACATGGACCTATTACAGCGCTTCTTTGAAAAAAACGCTGTAAAACTAGTATAAAATGGACCTATTACAGCGATCGCTGTAAAACTTTATAAGAAGCGCGCTATATATGGACCTATTACAATGCTTTTTTGAAAAAAGCTGTAAAACTATTATAAGAAGCGCACAATATATATGTACATATTACAACGCTTTTTATTTATTTTCAAAAGCGTTGTTGTATCTTTTAACATGATTAGATACTACAACACTTAAAAGCACTGTAAAAGGGTTAAAAAAACGCTTTAAAATGGTCTTTTTGGCGTAGTGAAATAGATATTTCTCACAAGTAGAGTTCTTAGAAGCCATAGACCTATTAATTACCATATTTTTTTCATTTACTGAAGCAAATTGTCATTGCAATTGCAATTAGGGATGAAAATAAGTTAGACCGTCTGTCAGAGGCCTATGGTCTGGCCTACTTATGGTCTGGTCTGGCCTGTTTAATAGGAAGGTTAGGTTTAGACTATTTTTAAAGTCTATTGGTTTAAATAGGTCAAGTTTAGGCTTATAAAAAAACATATTATGCCTAACAGACCGACCTATATATATATATATATTTTATTATTTATCAATGTTATTTTTTATTATTATTTATTAATATTATTGTTTCCTATTTTTTAAAGTATATATATATATATTATTTGTTAATGTTATTTTTTATTATTATTTATTTAGAGATTTTTAAAAAAAAAATAATATTTTGGTTTGTAATACTTTATGATTTGTATTTAAGATATTTGGAAATTTTTTAAATTTAATCATAACGATAGCGATTACTTATCGATATATTTTTGTTAAAGTGCGGGTAATGAGTATGGGTATGGGCACTGAAGTACCCAAAGGGCAAGGGTACGGGTATTAAAGTTGATACCCACGACGGTACGATGCACGAGTATGGGTATTTTTTAAAATTGCGGGTATGGGGACGGATACTATATTACCTTATCCAAACCAATTGCAGGTATGTGGACGAATACTATATTACCCTATTCAAACCCTACCCATTGCCATTCCTAGTAGCCGTTCCATATTCTCCCCATTGTTTTCAAGTTCAATCGTTCATATTATTATTTATTATACTATCAACTATGTAACTTACCACCAATTGTCACTCTCCATTCTTTCCCATTTCCATCTAGGTTGCACAATGCATTTAGAGGTATGTAAGCAGCATTAGTTTTTTTAAAAAAACCAATACTATTTATTTGTTACTTTTATATATATTACTAGTATATAAAGCTTAGAAACTCTAATTGTTGTTTGTTTATAATTATGATCAACTAAAGGAAGCAATTCAAACAAAGTCTTATTGAATCGGTTCAAGACAGTTATTATATTAGATTTAATTATAATTTATTAGTTTTCTTTGTATATAAATGTCTAGTTTAGCCTATTTAAAAAAAATGTAAAATATAACATTTAAATGTTTTAATGTGAATAAGACTTTCAAATAGGCTTTCAGGCTAGGCCAGACTTTTAAAAAGGTTAGCATAGGCCGGAAAAAAAAAAGCATGTGATAGGCCGTAGGCCTAAAAAATTAATCGTAGGCCAGGCTCAGGCCTTTCAAAGCCTGACCTAACCTATTCCCATCCCTAATTGCAATAGAGCCAAATTGTGTAGGCATGGCTGTTGGAACCAAGTTGGTTCTTTCAATTAAAGTTTTGATGTTAGCAAAAGTATTTTATGAAAATCATATTTTGACTTAGAAGAAGTATGAAAAATCAGAGGATATGAAAAAGCAGAGGATGACGTCACCAGAAGATACAATCAGAAGATACCTCCAGAAGATACAAATTAGAAGCAGAAGATGTCATTAGAGGATGACATCACCAGAAGATACGCCCAGAAGATATCACCAGAGGATGTCTTCAGAGGATGCATCCAGAAGATATCTCCAGAGGATACCAGAGGATATCATTAGTGGGAAGAAAAAATGACATCATTAGAGGATATTATTCTTGGCCCAGATCAGAAGGAAACATTGTCCAGAAGGAAACTTGGTCCATACAAGAAGGAAACATTGTCTAGAAGGAAACTTGGTCCATACCAGAAGGAAACATAAGTCAGACTTGGTCCAGACCAGAAGATAGCATGGTCCAGATTAGAAGACTTGGTCCAGATCAGAAGATCACACAGTCCAGATCATGAGACAGAATGGTACAAATCAGATCACATGGTCTAGACTTGGTCCAGATCAGCAGATCATACGGTCCAGAATTTAAGTCATGATGCATATGTTGGAACCAAGTTGGTTCTAAGACTTAGGATTTTGATGTTTACAAAAGCACTCAATGTAAACTTATTTTGTACCTTGAATTATTAAATTAAATACAACCAGAATATGAAGAAATTAGAAGTAGAAGATCAAAGGAAAATGAATTCTGGAATTTCCAGATGTTCCAGGATGTCAAAACATCACCAGAAGATATATTTGCAGACCTATATCAAAAGGAGGAAAAATCATAAGGAAACATGGATCACACCATTGGAAAGCCTGCTAGAAGGAGAGTTGATCAAGACAAACTGGAATCAAATATCAATTTTATTCTAGAAGGTATTCTGGCCAAAAGATTGCCTGGCAGTGAAAAATTACACAGCTCAGACTTGTTCCAGACATGACCAGAAGGTATGTTTATGAGTCCAGAACAAGAGGATCAATCCAGATTTGGCCCAGACCATAAGATGTCATGATTCAGGGCATGGAACTAAGTCCAAATCAAAAGAAATGAGTTCCAGAATCAACCCATACCTGGTCCAAAATCAAAGGTAAAATGTCCATATTGAAATATTTTTTGATCAAGTTTATTTCAGTTTGTTCTAGACCAAATTCCAGAATCTGTCTAGATCAGAGTAAAAATATCCAGATCAATGGTTCAGAAATAATTTTTTGAGTCCAGTGATGGTCCAGATTAGAAAATCAGACCATGGCCCAGTGTTGCCCGAAATCAGAGGGACAAAATGTGCAAGTCCAGAAATGGCCGAGTCCAGAAGAATTCAGCATATGAGGCGCACATCAAGGTTGGCCGAAATCAGAAGATCAGAGGGTCAGGAAGTGTGGTCCAGGGATGGCCGAATTCAGAGGATCACAGCATAGCAATTAGTCTGGTTCAGATGTGGACTAGCACATGAAGATCCAATGGTGCAGATTTGATCATGGGGATTAAAGGTGAAGATCTTATGTTATTTTTATCAAAGTATTACAAAAGATTTGTTATAAAAATAAAGTGGAGTAGCATGGAAATCAGGAGCTGTGGCGGGAAGGAACCAACAGATTTAATTGGCCAGTTATTTTGAAAGAGAATCTAAAGATATGTTTTTTATTTAAATAAAGCCCAATTGGTCAAGTTATTTTTGCAAGAGAATCCAGCAAGATTCAGCTCGAAATTAAGCTTGGAAGAGGCCCAAATCTGCATCTATAAAAGGAGGCTCAAGGCAGAATACTCATCATTGAAAATCACAAAAGAGTCATACACTTCCAAAGCAACCACTCTCAAATTTTCATATAAGTCAATTGTGAGTTTCAGCTTTCAAGAAGCAAGTACTCGGTTATTTTCTTTCCACTGTGGCAAATCTAAGTCGTTGAAGAAGAGTCTACAATCTGAGGGAGTCAGTAGAGGTAGCAGGTTACTTGGCAATTAGATAGGGTTGTATCTAAGTTGTTGAAGTAGAGTCTACAAACTGAGGGATTCAGAAAGGGTAGCAAGGTACTTAGCAATTAGATTCATAGTGTTGTGAATTCTTCTACAATCTGGGGTGTCAGATTGGCTGAAGAACAGGAGTTGTTTTTTCTCAAAGAAGTCTAGGATTGTTAGACTATTTGAGAAGACTGACTTGGAGGGTCAGTAGCAAGATTGTAATTCAAGGTTGAATTAGTGAAATCCTTCAAGGCGAAGCGACTGGACGTAGCCTCGGTAACGGTGAACCAGTATAAAATCTGTGACTTTTTATTTTTATTTTTATCCGCTGCTAACTCTGTTTTAATTATACATCAAGTTTTGTTTTGAAAGTATTAAAACAGGAAAAGTATTCAAGTTAAGTCAAACACAATTCAACCCCCCTTCTCGTGTTTGCACCTTCAATTGGCATCAGAGCTCGGTCTCAAGGCTGAGCACTTAACAGTGTTGGAGGAAAGGTCCAAGGGGTTCAATATGTCAGAAGAATTGGGAGGCAACATCAACAGACCACCAATATTTGATGGAGAAAGGTTTGAGTATTGGAAGGACAGACTAAGAAGTTTTGTCATATCTCAAGATCCTGAATTATGGAAGATGATAGTCAGAGGATACACTACACCTACTAATCCAGAAGATCCAACTATGAAACTAGACTTGGATGTTATGACACGAAATCAGATCAGACTACACAGACTTCATCACAAGTCCAGAACCATCATGGTCAGTGCAATCACATTCAAGGAATTTGATAGATGCACAAATAAAGAAATAGCAAAGAGTATATTCGATGGTCTGGTTCTGACCTATGAAGGAACCAAGCAAGTTCAACAAACAAAGGCTAACATATTGGTCAGAAAGTATGAGCTGTTCAAGATGGAAGAGGATGAAGACATTGACACAATGTTCTGCAGATTCCACACTTTGGTATCAGGACTGAAAGTATTAAACAAAAGCTATACCACTGAAGATCATGTCTGGAAAATTCTGAGAAGTCTACCAAAAAGGTGGAGACCAAAGGTTACTGCAATTCAGGAAGCTAAGGATCTGAGTACCTTGAGGCTGAAAGATCTGATCAGCTCACTCAGGTCTCATGAAATAGAACTGGAAGAAGATGAACCTAAGAAGAAGAAGAATCTGGCTCTGAAATCGAAACAGAAGAAAGCTGCAAAGGCAGAATCAGAGGATAGTGATAGTGATTGTGATGATATGGCATACTTAACCAAAAAGATGGTTAAGATATGGGAAAACAGAAAGAGGAGAGGTTCCCAGAAGAAACATAACAGCAAGGAAGAATCTGACAAGAAGAACATCATCTGTTATGGATGCAATGAACCTGGACATATCAAGTCAGAATGTCCAAATCTTGAAAAAGGAAAACAACATAAGAACAATTCCAGATATAGAAAGAAAGGTCTGATGGCTGCCTGAGATGTATCAAAATCAGAGGAAGAATCTTCTGATGAAGAAGAGGCAGAAACAGCAAAGATAGCTCACATCAAGTCTGCTTCTGGACCTCATAAAGGCACGAATTCCATAAGGAAAACAGGCAGAAGGAAGAATGATCGAAGCAATCATTCTGGCAAATCTGAAAGCACATCAGAGGAAACAATTCTGTCTCTGATGGCTCATATCAACTCAAGTTCTGAATATAGCTCAGGCTCTGGAACAGAATCAGAAGATGAAGACAATGAGGTATTTTCTGATCTGTATAAATCTGAATTAATTGAGACTTTAAAAGACTTGTTAAATGCAAACAATAAAAGGTCTTTAAAACTAAAAACTCTTAGGGAAGATAAGGAAAATCTAACCAAAGAAGTCCAAGTTTTAAAGAATCGAAATTCTGAGTATGCAACTAAAAACAAAAATTTTAAAACTGATGTTGCAAGACTCAAATCTGAAAACCAAACTCTGAAAAGTAATAATTGTTCCACTTCTGAAACTGTTTGTAAATCTGATATGCATGAGCAAGTTTTTCAAAACTTTATTTCCAATGGAATGGAAAGAAGTAAAAATGCATCTATGATTTATGGAAACAGTAATTCTAGAAAAAGAGGTCTTGGTTTTACAGAAACAATTACTGAAAATAAAGTTGTTTATTATGATGTTTTATGTAGTGTTTGTGCCAAGAAAGGTCACTCTGAATTATCTTGTCCAATGGTAAAATCTGAACAAGATCAGAAAGCTATTACAAATAACAAACCTGGACCCAATCAGTTCTGGGTACCAAAAGATCAAATTGTCTATGTTGCAGATATTCTGAGCAACCAGAAGGAGACACCAACAATGGTGCCTGGACAATGGATGTTGGCAACGCACAAGCAGAAGAAGATTTATGTTCCAACATCTACCAAACAGAAGCAAAGTGACTCTGGTAGAAGAGGAACTGGTCAACACAATACCTATCAGAACCAGAACCAGAATTATAGGAGGAACAGGAAATATCATGGATATCACTCGTATCAGAACAAGAATTGGAACGAGAATCAGAACTAGAACCAGTATCAGAGGAACAGGAACTGGAACCAGAACCAGAATTGGAACTAGTACCAGAAGCACAGAAACTGGAACCAGTATCAGAGGTACAGGAACTGGAACCAGAACCAGAACTGGAGGCACAGAAACTGGAACCAGAATCAACACTGGAACCAGAATCAGAATCAGAATCAATACCAGAACTAGAACTTGAACAGGTATCAATATCAAAGGTTGAGGTATGATCATCAGAACTACTTTAATTATCAAAATAAGTATGATTATCAGAATCACCATAAGTTCCAGAATCACCAGAGGAATATGGTGTATGAGCCAAAACAGAAATTAAAGAATCAGAATCAAGAGAGTTCTTCAAACTCTCCAGTGAGATTCATCAAGACTACAAACCTGGAAGGGAATTCAAATTCCCTCATCCAAACCATGTAATCTTAGAACATATAGATTAGGAATCTGAAAATCAGAAGCAAGAGGATTTTCAGAGTAAACCTGAGGCTACATCTTGCTGTAAATACTATTATTATTTAATATTTACTGTGATAACAAGAGGCTTGATCTTAAAAAATCAAAGCTAGATAAGTATTCTGCAGGTTTTCAAAACATCAGAGGAACCAGGTGATTCACACGAATTGAACACTCAGAAGAAACAGCATTCTAGTGGTTTCAAAAACAAACAGAAACCACCAGAAGCAGAATTAATGGTTTGGTTGTACTAAGTTCATTTTTAAATTAATTGATTTATATTATGGTATATGACAAACTGCTTGACAAATCAAAGCAAGATAAAGATAGTACAGGTTCATCAGAACCAAAGGGAGCAGAAGCAGAAGTAGAACGAATGGTTTGGCTGTATTAAGTTAAATTTTAACTTATTTGATTTGCATTATGTAAAATGACAAACTGCTTGATCTTAACAAATCAAAGCAACATAAAAATAGTGCAGGGAGCAGAAGCACAAGAAATAGAAGTACCTGGAAAGGTAAAGGATAAAAGCAAGTCAGCAACACATGACAAATCTTCAAAAGATAAATCTGATCAAGTTAGAAACAGCCAAGATATGTCAGAAGAGAAATCTGGATATTTACCAGAATTTGAAGCTATTACAGATTCACCAGAACTAGAAGCTGATTTATCAGAATCAGAAGCTATTACAGATTCACCAGAACCAGAAGCTGATTCATCAGAATCAGAAGCTGTTACAGAACCAGAAGCTGATGCGAACCAAGCATTGTTGATGAAGTCTTGGTAGAGGAAGGTTGGATACTTGCAATGCAAGAAAAGCTGAATGAAATTCAAAGGAATGATGTTTGGGATCTGGTATCCAAACCAAACAGAAGCATTATTGGAACCAAGTAGGTATTCAGAAACAAATTCAATGAAAAGGGTGAAGTTGTAGCTCAAGGATACAGTCAACAGAAAGGTATGGATTACACTGAGACTTTTGTTCCATTGGCCAGGTTAGAAGCATTTAGAAATCTCTTATCATTTGCAGCTAATCATGATATAATGCTGTATCAAATGGATGTTAAAAGTACATTCTTAAATGGCTACATAAGTGAGGAAGTCTATGTCAAACAGCCCCTTGGATTTGAAAATTCTGATTTTCCAGACCATGTTTTTAAACTTAAGAAATCTTTATATGGTTTACAACAAGCACCAAGGGCATGGTATGACAGACTTAGTAACTTTCTGCTTAAGAATGAATTTAATAGAGGCCAGATTGATAATACACTATGATATTCTGAGTATCCAAGTTTATGTTGATGATATCATATTTGGATCAACTAATGGCACTTTGTGCAAAGAGTTTTCTGACCTAATGCAGAAAAAGTTCAAAATGAGCATGATGGGAGAACTTAAGTTCTTCCTGGGAATTCAGATTCATCTAGGTAAATCAGATGAAACCAGCCAAAAGGTAGACCAGAAAACATACATAGAAAACCCCCACCTACAAACTCAGAGGTTTCTGTGATTCCGACTATGCTGGAGACAAGTTGGAAATGAAAAGTACAAGTGGCAACTGCACTTTCTTAGATCTCTTGGTCAAGCAAAAGATAAAGCACCATTGCCATGTCAACAGCTGAAGCTGAGTATATATCAGCAGCAGGATGCAGTTCACAGTTTGTGGACACTGATCATCAATGGGCTGATATCTTCACCAAGGCATTACCAGAAGATAGGTTCGAGTTCATTAAGAAGCATCTCAGCATTACCTCCATATCTGACTAGCTCAAGTAGTCATCTTAGGAGTTTTTAAATTTCCTGTTATTTTATTTTGTCTTTTAATTTATGTTCTGTACTTTGTAAAGAAAAACAAAAAATACAAAAAATAGTAGGACCACTTTTTGGCTGATGACAAAAAGGGAGAGAGAGAGAGAAGGAGTTGAAAAGGAGAGGAATCAAGGAGAGAGAAAAAGAAAGAGTGAAATCAGAAGGAGTTGAAAAGGAGAGGAAACAGGGAGAGAGAAAAACAAAGAAAGATAAAGAAAGAGTGAAAACAGAAGGAGTTGAAAAGGAGAGGAAATGTGAAGAAAGAAAAAGAAAGAGAGCAAAAAGAAGGAGTTGAAAAAGAGAGGAGAAGAGAAGAAAAGAAAGAGAGAACAAAGAAGGAGTTGAAAAGGAGAGTATCAGACTTAGGGGGAGAGATTGGTCTGAGGGGGAGTAATTCAAATTCTTCGAGTCATAAGTTAGCAAAATAAGTTAAGGTTTTGTCATCATCAAAAAGGGGGAGATTGTTGGAACCAAGTTGGTTCTAAGACTTAGGATTTTGATGTTTACAAAAGCACTCAATGTAAACTTATTTTGTACCTTGAATTATTAAATTAAATACAACCAGAATATGAAGAAATCAGAAGCAGAAGATCAAAGGAAAATGAATTCTGGAATGACTAGAAGATATTCCAAGAATGTCAAAACATGACCATAAGATATATTTGATGGCCCAGATCAGAAGGAATAAATTTCAGAATGAAACATGGATCATATCATTGGAAAGCATGCCAGAAGGAGAGTTGATCAAGACAAACAGGAATCAAATATCAATTTTATTCTAGAAGGTATTCTGACCAGAAGATGGTCTGGCAGTGAAAAATTACACAGCCCAGACTTGTTCCATACTTGACCAGAAGGTATGTTTATGAGTCCAGAACAAGAGGATCAATCCAGATTTGGCCGAGACCGTAAGATGTCATGATTCAGGGCATGGAACTAAGTCCAGAACAAAAGAAATGAGTTCCAGAATCAACCCAGACCTGGTCCAAAATCAAAGGTAAAATGTCCAGACTGAAATATTTTTTGATCAAGTTTATTTCAGTTTGTTCCAGACCAAATTCCAGAATCTGTCCAGATCAGAGTAAAAATATCTAGATCAATGGTTCAGAAATAATTTTTTGAGTCCAGTGATGGTCCAGATCAGAAAATCAGACCATGGCCCAGTGTTGGCCGAAATCAGAGGGACATAATGTGCAAGTCCAAAAATGGCCGAGTCCAGAAGAATTCAGCATATCAGGCGCTCATCCAAGTTGGCCGAAATCAGAAGATCAGAGGGTCAGGAAGTGTGGTCCAGGGATTGCCGAATTCAGAGGATCACAGCATAACAATTAGTCTGGTTCAGATGTGGACTAGCACATGAAGATCCAATGGTGCAGATTTGATCATGGGGATTAAAGGTGAAGATCTTATGTTATTTTTATCAAAGTATTACAAAAGATTTGTTATAAAAATAAAGTGGAGTAGCATGGAAATCAGGAGCTGTGGCGGGAAGGAACCAACAGATTTAATTGGCCAGTTATTTTGAAAGAGAATCTAAAGATATGTTTTTTATTTAAATAAAGCCCAATTGGTCAAGTTATTTTTGCAAGAGAATCCAGCAAGATTCAGCTCGAAATTAAGCTTGGAAGAGGCCCAAATCTGCATCTATAAAAGGAGGCTCAAGGCAGAATACTCATCATTGAAAATCACAAAAGAGTCATACACTTCCAAAGCAACCACTCTCAAATTTTCATATAAGTCAATTGTGAGTTTCAGCTTTCAAGAAGCAAGTACTCGGTTATTTTCTTTCCACTGTGGCAAATCTAAGTCGTTGAAGAAGAGTCTACAATCTGAGGGAGTCAGTAGAGGTAGCAGGTTACTTGGCAATTAGATAGGGTTGTATCTAAGTTGTTGAAGTAGAGTCTACAAACTGAGGGATTCAGAAAGGGTAGCAAGGTACTTAGCAATTAGATTCATAGTGTTGTGAATTCTTCTACAATCTGGGGTGTCAGATTGGCTGAAGAACAGGAGTTGTTTTTCCTCAAAGAAGTCTAGGATTGTTAGACTATTTGAGAAGACTGACTTGGAGGGTCAGTAGCAAGATTGTAATTCAAGGTTGAATTAGTGAAATCCTTCAAGGCAAAGGGACTGGACGTAGCCTCGTTAACGGTGAACCAGTATAAAATCTGTGAGTTTTTATTTTTATTTTTATCCGCTGCTAACTCTGTTTTAATTATACATCAAGTTTTGTTTTGAAAGTATTAAAACAGGAAAAGTATTCAAGTTAAGTCAAACACAATTCAACCCCCCTTCTCGTGTTTGCACCTTCAGCATATCAGTGAAGACTTGATTAAAATTCGAAGAAGACTTGATTGAATTTTGATCAAAGTATTAAGGAGATTTGATTCAAAAATCACCGAAGACTTGAAGGAAATTCGAATGAAATCTGAAGCTAAAAGATACGGTCTGAAATTAAGAGGAACATGATTGGTCAACAAAATTTTCAAATGAAATCTGAAGCTAAAAGATACGTTTTGAAATTAAGAGAAACAGGATTGGCCAACAAAATTTTCAAAGGAAATCTGAGTATAATTTATCTCGAATTTAAGCTTGGACAAAGCCCTAATTGCTGCTATAAAAGGAGACTTCAGGCAGCAGTATTAGGCATCGAAAATACAAGAACTCAAGCTTCATATTCAACATAATCCGAGAGTTCAAAAGAAAGAATAACTTGAGTGCAAAAGCAATATTTTCTAAGTGTTTTCGATAGAGAAAATCAGTGCAACAATCAGCTTTCCAGAAGCAACATAAGAGTGTGAAAGTCATTGCAACAATCAGCTTTCCAGAAGCAACTTTGCAGAGTTCCAAACCCTTTTAATCAAACTTGTTAGAGGTGTAGATTCCTTCTTCAATCTGGGGTTGTCAGATTGGTAGGAGAAGACTTGACTTGTAGGGTCAAGGTGTTGTTGTCGTTCCTCAAAAGTCTGGGGTTGTCAGACTGTTTGGGAAGACTGACTTGGAGGGTCAGGTGTTGTAATTCAAAGTGTTTTGAATTAGTGGATTAAAGCCTTCGGAGTGAAGAGACTGGATGTAGCCAAGTTAATGGTGAACCAGGATAAATTGATGTGTTCTTATGTTGTCATTATCCACTGCTAAGTCTAATTATTTATTCATCAAGTAATTCATATTAACATTCAACAAACCAACAAAAAGAATTCAAGTTTGGCAAACACAATTCAACTCCCCTTCTCGTGTTTGCACCTTCAATGGCAATTGAACTCAAACTGCCCCAGACCCACCCTGCATTTAACGGGGAAAAACCATTTTTAATGGATGCAAGTGCGGGTACGGATTTTCCCCGTTTTTTAAAGTTACGAGCGGGTGCGGGGGCGGATTTCGTCAAATCCGCCCGACACCCATACCCACCCGACATAAATGCAATTACTTAAATACCTTTATATCTCTTAAAATAGCAACAAAACCCTAATTTTGTCAATCTTCTTTCTTTTTTCTTGCTGCCGCCTGCAACCGTCCACCTCCACCCTAACTTTTTTTGTCACAGACGTCCTCACTCCTCTCTGTGCGCCATCTTCGTCATCCTTTGTCTGTCGTCTCTGTTCTCTTATTCTCTTCGTTGCTATAATTTTAAGGTTCGTTTTCAAGTTTTCTACATTTTGATGCATTTTCGTTTTCAGTGGTGTCACTTCACTTTCCAATTCCCGCCTTGAAGATGAAGATGATCGTTAGAAATTGCTTATTTGTAATCTTTTTGTTTTGATGATTTGGAACTTTTTGTTGTTTTGATGGATTAGTTCGTTTGAACTTTGAATATTTAGAACTTTTGTTCGAATTGATATTTTTACTTCTAAAGAGTTTGAAGATTATAAAAATATTGTGACTTGTAGGAAATTTAAACAAATTTTGCGATATTGTGATTTTATTATTTTGATTATTTTAATTTATGAACTTAGGTTGAATGCAACTATTTAGTCAAATTATTAATTTTTTATGCTATGAAAAATAAATTTCAATTTTTGGAGTAGGGGTGCGGCCGGGAAACCCGTCCCTGTTGCGAAGGCGGGGGCAGTATTGAAGTTATGGATGCGGGATTGATAATGCTTAAAACCGTCCCCTCTCTACCGTGTTGCATCCCTAAAACTGTGATGAGCTTCTTTGGGACCACTCAACCTCTGGTAAATAAACATACTGGACAGAACATCCCATGGGCTAAGCTAATATGGAACTTTTTTATCCTTTCCAATTTTAAAACATGTCTTATTGATTAAAAATCACATTTTAATATATTAAAATAAATTCATTATAAACAACAAATCAAATATATTCTTAATTGCTCAAAAGATCTCAATTATAGTTATTTTGTTTTTTTATTTTTATTTTAGTTTTCTTGTTTAAATAAAAAATTTGACTTATTATTTTTTCTAAAAAAAGTAAGGGTAAAAAATCTAGAAGTGCCAAGAGACATATTTTTTTATTTTATAACATTTTATTGACATATCCTAATTTGTGACTTAGAACAAAGCTTTTATTCAATTTTTGTCACATACATGAAGGATCAACTATAAATAATCATAACTGCTGGTACAAGGCACTTTTTTAATATGTGAGCATATAACATAGATAATAACTTCATGCCGAATGAACTATAAGTTATTAAGATTAATCATTATTCAAGTGCTAAATTTGGAGGTGTTCCAACTTCAAACGTCACGAAGGATCAACGATATGATTGAATGAGTTTTCTTTTGAGAAAATTCTTCATTGAAGCAGGAAGGATCAACGATATGATTGAATGAGTTTTCTTTTGAGAAAATTCTTCATTGAAGCAGGAAGGATCAACGATATGATTGAATGAATTTTCTTTTGAGAAAATTCTTGTACCATTGGGCAGAAAGTTTGGGGTACCTTTTTAATTCATCTTTTTAATCAACAAAGTATAATCCAAACCGAACAGTGAACCCAGCAGCCCATTCGTAGTTGTCTAAAAATGACCAAGCAAAATATCCCTTAATATTTGCGCCGGCCCTATATTTTTTTATATCAAACATCAAGAAATAAAAATTCATAAACTAAGAGCATATGATAAACAATAAATTTATCATTAGTTTATAAAAATTAGACAAAAATGTAGATATAATTGATATTTGAAACAAAATGAGTATCCAATACTTTCTTGATTCAATAATTGGAAGAGGGTTTTTTAAGAAAAAAGTTTGCATCTTGATTTGGAATCTTGTAAGTTGGTCGATTTGAGAATTGTGAAAATAAGTTTCTTTTTGGCAAACTAACTTTTTTTTCATTTATGTGGTTGATCATGTTATTAAGTGGCAAAATTTTGTTGGGAATAGTGGTGGTCATTGCCACCCCAAAGTTTTAACAATTTTTTTTATAACCAATAAATATAATTATAAAAAAATATAATGAAAAATAAATACTACATTTTTTGATCTAAATTATATTTGTATGTTGTGAATTTCGTCAAAGATATAAAATTCAAATCAATAATTTGATGGGCTTAAGAATTTAATGGAAATCAATTAATTTTTTTAGTGTTTTAGTCCAAACTAAACTTAATCACACAAATTCAACCTCTATTGATTAGGATATAGTTTCATGCCATTAAAATTCAAACACCGATGTCTGAACAAAACCGTTATATTTTATTTCACACTAATTAGGGTTATCTTCACAAAATATGTGGTATTTAAATATTTTTTAAATAATTTATGTATTATTTTTATCATTGTAGTTCATTTACTCGTGTCATAAAAAAAGTTTATGCAATTCTTTTAATGGTATAAAAAATCTATCTTTAAAAAAAATTGGATTATATAAAATAAGTGTCTTAACTTTTAAAAATGTCAACTTGATTAAATTGAACTAAATCAACAAGTTTTTCATCGATTCGGTTAGACATTTGTGAGAAAAATAATAAAAGTTCATCCAAACTAGTGTTCATATTTTTTTCTTTCCAAGATAACAAACTAAATCGATATGTTATACTAGTAGCTCTATCTATCTTAAATTGGTGCAACTTCTCAAACTAATTCTCTCTTCTTCTACAATTGTGTATGCAAATTTTATGTATGTGAAAAGTTACATCTCAAAATTTTAATATATAATAAAATATTATGTTTAATATATTAATTAAACTTTTAACAATTCGCCCCTCTAAAAAATTTTGTTCAAGCTCCTCCTCCACTATGTTATCCTCAAAGTTTGTATATTTATATAAAAGTGCATATCATATGACATAAAAACTATATTTTTTATGTCTACTTTAGCTTCAAATTTCAATTATGTATTAACTTTGGGAAATTTGTGCTTTTATGTGTTGTTTACTTTATCATAAATAAATTTGTTTGTGTTTAAAAAAAGATTTATTATCTGAGTACTTAACCCAAATCAAAACACATTTCATGAGGTTTATTTGCTTTAGATTTAACTAAAAATTATTGGAGTTTTAATTTGTCTCAACCCATATCGACAAATTTTGATATGGTCAAATAATTGATTTTGGTTAAATCCAATCAAACGAGACCCATGAACACACCAATTTATGTATTCATATACACCCTTAAAATCTAAAAAAATAACTTACTTTATTGCAGATTTTAAGTAGTAGAAGTGACGATAATAATAATCAATTCTGTAAGTATCTAAAAGGGCTTCTTTCACTAGAATCCATATCTATACATTAAATGAGATATATAGTATAAAAATGTCATGCTCATTCTTTCAAAATTAAGCATGCAGGTTTAATATAAATTCAAAAAAATTAATATGATTGTGTATTTACCATTTTCATTTATGTAAACTATAGAATTGTTGTATTTCTCCTTGATGTATAACAAAAGATTTCGAAGTCCAATTGGATAAACGTATATCCAAAATGAAGCAGCCTGACATAATTATAAATATTTATCATTTATTTTATCACATAAATTTAAATTGTAACATTTAAATTTAATTAAAAGAAAAATAAAATTAGTGACAAACATTATAAACAAACAAATTTTCTCGTCATCATCTTTAGTGATAAAATTAGAGATGTATTTCACTTTTTTTATCTCTAATTTTCTATCATTAATTTAATTTTGTTTCTTACCCTTTGACCTAGGGGTATCCCATTTTTCTCAACTGCAATTGTGAAAGAAAAATTAAAGACAGAAGATTATCAAATTCAATGAATTTATCATAATATTTATGAACTAATATGTAAAATATACAAGTGCCCTTACATGAAGAATTGGTCATAGGATCTGTTGTATAACTAGGTTTGGCATAGCCTTGTGGATTGGCATCAGTAATATAGCTAGATGTGTAATAGTTTAAGCCAATAAAATCAAATGAACCACTGACTAGCCTTGATTCCTGTTTAGTGAATTTAGGCAATCGCTCTCATGCTTTTAGGATATTTTCCAATTGTTAGTGGTTTCATAAACCTAAAACCAATCAAACAAATTAAAAATTAACTATCAACTTATTATTCATTCTATACTCCTTATTTGGAGTTGAGCACTTTGTTAATCTTTTTTAAATCATTGGCTATTGGCACTATGCCCAACGAAACTAAGGTATCGTACATACATTTTAGAAAAGTTATAAGATTATGATAAATTAACTATACAAACTTGTTACACTAAGAATGTAAATAAATTAAAATAATAATTAATTACCATCCAAATTGGAAGTCAAGTGCTCTCTTAGCAGCCTTTTGATCTGGTTTGCTATTGTCTTGGAGTGGTAAGAACCAATTAGTTACCAACGTTATGCCTATCTTGCCCCTTTGAAGTGGCTGCACATATACAGTATATATGTAACTTTAAAATAAGAACTATTTAAATAATTAATAATAATAATAATAATAATACTAATTTCTCCGTTTTATAATAATTGTTGTATTTGTAAAAATAATTTGTCTTAAAATTAATTATTGTCATTTTTATTTTTTAAAGTAGTTTTAATTAATATTTTTTCAATTGTATCCTTAATTGATACAATATGTATCTCAACTTGCATTTATGATAATAAAAATACATCAGAAATTAATAAACGTAATGGATTAGAATAATTATTTTCTTTTTTAATTTCATTTAACATATTTTATATTTTTTAGTATATGTGAAATCTTCAAATACAATAGTTATTATATGATAGAGAAAATAATAATAATTACAACAAGGGTATAAGGAGAAATTAACCAGTGCTTTAGGTTAATTTAATAACATGAGGTGAAAGAGTGAAAGGATATTCAAATGAGAATTCAATTTGAATGTAAGTTATTTATCTTTAAATTTTGAGACACATTCTTAAACGTATGATCATTTAATAATAAAAGGTACTAGTAAATATCAAGATGAGAAACTTCCTGTCAAAAAAAAAATGAGAAACTTATTTATACATTGACATAGATATAAATTTGGTTGATCATAAAATAATATATGTAGATGTTGAAAGCTTATTTTTTTTACAAAAATTTAAATTAACACAAGGTTTATTCAAAAGAATAGTTTTTGAATTATTAATTAATATTTTAATGGAAATTTTGAAAAAATGATAATAATAACCCTCCCCTTTACATATGCCCAAACTTATGATATTATTTTATAATTTGAATTTTTCAAAAATTGTTCATAAATTCTCAACAAATTTAGTAGAGAGGGTTTTATGTTGAGAATAAATAAAATAACTTGATACTTGGTCTTATACACATATACAGCTTTTGCATGAGCAAGAATTTGATTGTGCGCAACTATATAAGGTTCTGTGCCAGAATCACCACCAAGACATCCTTCATTTGTCGAACATCGACCTAGTGCTGCTATTCCTGTTGCATAACCACTATTGCTAAAAAACCACGGCTCGTTTAGAGTAGCCCAATACTTTACTCTATCTCCAAAGACCTTGAAACAAAGATTGGCATAATCTCCAAAATCATCTCTGAAACATTAATATGTAGGAAGTTCAACAAATCATTGTTATTGATGCATTGATCTTGCTACACTAGTAAAAGGAAATTTGAAATAAAGACTCACATAATACTAAAGTTTAAGAAACCGTCATATTCGTCTTCTAAAGTTTGAGGAAGATCCCAATAAAAAAAAATTACAAAAGGTTGTATATCTGTCATTTTATTAACATTAAATAATATATTTTAACAAACAACTACTAATTAATAATTTAAATTAACATGATAAAGTATAAAATGTAATAAATAATTTGGACATTGTATTTTGAATGGTACCATGAGCCAATAGTTCATTGATGAGGTTGTTGTAATACTTTATTCCTTCGAGATTTATGCCTCTGCTCAACTTTCCCTCTATTTGTACAAAGTAATAAAAAAAACAAGGATGTTAAAATGCATCCAACTAGATAATATTATGTTAAACATGATTATCGATAAACCATTTAACTTACTTGGGAGTATTCTTGGCCAAGCGATTGAGAATCGGTACGAATCCATATTCATATTTTTCATAATTGCAACATCTTCCTATAATAATAAATGCATAAAAGTTATTTCATTTTGTTATAATAGATCCTAGAACTTTTGTTATAATTGAATACACATTAAAAAAAATTAGACAAGCGGTGCATATATCAATTGAACTTTATAAACATTGAAGCTAATTCATATACGACAAATTAAGCATAAATAAAATAGTACTAAAACTAACCTATTTTTTGAAATGACATTATATAACAACATATCAACAACGAATTACAATATTTTTAAATACAATATTTTAAAAAAAAATTCTATCTAAATTTAACTTTTTCTATTTTAATGACTCAATTTACTAATTATAGAAAATAATTTAGATAATAAATTTATTTATTTTATTAAAATCGCATAAATTAAATGTGATCACCTATCTTAATGTGCATAATTTAATCTATTTTATATTTTTGTTTGTAATCATTATAAAGAGAACAACATCTTCATCCTTAAATGTTACTTTAAGTTTATTTCACAAGCATTAACAAAAATTACAAATAAATTAAAAATTGTAATAATTTTATTAAATTTAAGAGTAATATGCATACTATTAATTGGAGCATTGAATTTAAATAAAATAAATAGTGTAATGTTAACAATTTAGTATTTTATACTTGTATATTTGTGTAAGTGAGTGATTTATAATGCAGAAAAAATAATTGATGGAAGCAACGGAGATATCACTGTTGACCAATATCACCGCTACAAGGTAGTCCCGATCCAATATTAACATGAGTATAGTAAAAGAAAAATGTAATGTATTAAAATAAGTGTTTAGTTATTTTTTATATTAAACCTTTAGCTATAAATGTAATAAAGACTATTATATGTAAAGATTATTGGCTAATCTTTATATATGGGAATATTAGCCTTGTAATTTTTTTAAGTTGGAATTTGAACAATGTCTTTTTAGATTACAAAGTTAAAATCTTATTATTCAACTAACACCTCGTAAACGCTTTGTATTTTTTTATTTTAAAATAAGGATCCTTGTTTTTTTATAGGTTTAATCGTAGTATTAGTCCGATATTTTTATTAGTTTACAAAATTGGTCTCTCGATTTTAAAAATCAATAATTTTGGTCCTTCTATCTGATTTATTAACTAAAAAATGATAATATGACATGTTTTAAATAACGTCTCATATGATATGATGATGTAGAATAATTAACACCTATAAAATCGGAATAAAATACATTAAAAATTTAACTTTTAACTTTATAAACTTTTCATATTTGTAATTTGATTAATAACATATGAATAATTAATGCATTCAAATGATTTTATATCGTGGAATTGTATCTTACGTTATTTTAAATGGTCATTTTTTAGTTCAAAAATCTAAGAGAGAAACTAAAACAATTGACTTTTAAAATAGATGAACCAATTTCGTGAATTGGTAAAAATAGATGGACCAAAACTACATTTAAACCTTTTTTATATTTTATTGTCTTTGAGTACTCCGTGCAATTTTTTGAGTGTTTATCTTTATTTATGTATATTTGCCATTAGAAAAAATATAAAAATTCTTCACACGACAAGTAATTATAAATTTATATCATCATTCAAATTGTTTGATTTTATTATTCTAAGTTGATTTATAATTAATTGAAGATGTAAACGATATTTATACTGACATTACATACTAGTTCATGAATACTTTTAAAAGAAATTAACTGACATAAAATATGAATGAAAAATATTTTACAATGTCTTTTACTATCTTCCCATTTAAGCTTGCAATTGAAAACTCCAATTAGGAGATTATCCTAATCTTAAGAGAGTGGTTCGATTTTATTATAGTAAAAAGTACATTTTATTTTGATTTGGACAACTTAAAAATACATTTTATTATGCGAGTGGTTATACTAGGCTCAATGTGTTTGGATCTACAGTGGGAAAAATTCAAAAATTAATTTCAATAAAAAATAATTTAAATTTAATTTAATTTATGTTTTTGTATTTGTATTTGTTATAGGCTTTATACCGGTGCATGAATGGGATAATAGTGCAAAAAGCATGCAACTTATATAGGTGGGTGTGTTTTGGGTGAATTTTGTGAAATGCAACTTATATATTAATTGTAATTAATTTATTTGCCTTCTTTGGCATAGTATTAATTTATTACCTAGAGAGCAAAATATTCTGTTTGTATATAGTGCAGCATGCCAATTCCACATGGTTATTACATTTGTGCACTATTCCCAATATGTCACGTTCTTTCATTTAATAAAATCTTTTTTTCTTTGCTTGAAAAAAGGTGTACATTAAATTTGCCTCTTTCAAAAATACGAGTTGTATTTGTCTTGTTTGAGATGATAAAGATTAATAAAAAAAAATATAGAGATGCATTTAATAAAAAATTAAAATGAATTTATAATCTTTATACTATATATAATCAATAAATAAATAAATTCTTCATATACTTTTTTTTTTATACAAAACTTCATACAATCATATACTCTCCTAAATTTGTTTAAATTGATTAATATGCGTTTATAGTTTTAAACAAAGCAAACAATTCTGCAAATGTGTTAAATTAGTTTTCACACCCCTTAACTCTTTGTTTTGGTTTCGTCCCTTCATATATTTCAAAAACTAAAAGTAATTTTTTAAAATAGAGATGTGTTTTTAAAATTTTATTAACTGTTTAACTAGAATGGAAACTAGAAAAACAATATCCTCTTTTATAATTCCTAATAGTCAAAAGTTTTGGATTAATTGAGAAAGAAATAAACCTGGATGATTATGGCTGAAGGTATCCCAAATACTTGGTCCTCTACCACCTTCGTTCACAGCACCTTCAAACTATAAGAAAATAAGTAAAGAAATATTTTCAGTTTTTCACTAATATACATTTTAAAAAAATCCTCAAATTCATATCTCAAATTTGTAAGGAATTATTTCATTTAATTTTTTTTTTTTATAAATATTTATAATAAGTTTATTACAAGGACTTTCCAGGTTACAAATAAAATTCATATATTCATTCTCACTTTCTAATATACATTTTCTATTTAAAATTACTTATTTCCACCAAAGAGCTTTTATTATAAATTAAAAGTTAATTCAAAATAGGTTAATCTACGAGTTTGGACAGTATAAAGGTATTTGAAGTTGTGTAAGTGCATGCCGCAAGAATAATATGTTGGGACGTGTCTTCAAACTTGCACTACTCCTCATTTTCACACTACTTAAATGTGTGAGTAATTTTGTCACTAGATTCTTTAAATAAATAAAAAAGTGTTTCAAAACTCAAATTCTAAGTTTAAACATGTATCAAAAGGATATATATATATACTTCAGTTTAAATTTAAAAGGAGTTCTCCTTATGTTATTGTACATAAATTTCATTAAAAATACTTTTCGAAATTGATGGAACTCCATCGTTGTATAAATGTCTCTAAAGTTTTCATTATAAAAAAAATTATATATAAAAAAAACAAATGGAAGAGCTTAATTTATATTGATATACTTGGTATGATGACGATCCCGCACCAAAAACGAAACCCTTAGGGAAACTGTATCGATCGAGGTCACTGAATTCAAGAAGAGGATCTGCATTTGTGAAAGCAAAAGTGAATGAGCTTACAACAACAAATAGAGCAAGCATATTGGCCATAGTGATATAGCTTTCAAATATCATGTTTGTTTGTTCTACATTTTGTGTGAGAGTGTATGCCTATTTATACACGAAGGAAGGAAGACTATGCTAGGTTTTTATGTGTGACTCAAGACTATGCTAGGTTAATAATAAATGTAACGTGGATTAATTGTATTTTGTGGTCCTACTTTTGTATAATAGAAGGATACTTGTGTTGTGGTTTTTATAATAAATTGTGTCATCACTTTTAATCCCTAAATGACATCTCCTTTAAGCTACTACAACATTTTTGAGTTGTGGCAATAATAAAAAAGTGTGGTGTAGACCAAATAAACCGTGGTTTAAATGTTATGCAACGGTTTACAAAGTGTGGTGTAGGTGGCCGTAGCCTATTAGCAAACGCAACGGTTTTTTACTTTTGCCACAAATTCAAGAAAACCATTGCTGAAGACACTCAAATAGACAATGGTTTTTTTTAATGTTTCAGCCCACGGTTTTATGAGTTGGTTTTGCCAACATTTCATAAATGTTGCATATACAATGAGGTCACGGTTTTGTGTATATTATATTTATTTCAGGCAACACATTTATAACGTTGTCAAAACCATAGGCAACATTTTTTTGTTTAAGGCAATTGATTTGTATGTGTTGCATATAACTTTAGACCACAGTTATCGAAATGTTGGTAACACATTTCGGCCACAATTATTTTAGATGTTGCCTATTTGTTTAGGCCACAGTCCTATAAGTTGTGGCAACAATAATAAAGTGTGGTGCAACACATTTATAAAGTTGTCAAAAGCATAGGCAACATTTTTTGGTTTAAGACAATAGATTTGTATGTGTTGCATATAACTTTAGATCACGATTATCGAAACGTTGGTAACACATTTCGGTCACAATTGTTTTAGATGTTGGCTATTTGTTTAGGCCATGGTTTTATGAGTTGGTTTTGCCAATATTTCATAAATATTTTAGATGTTCAGCTATAAATATTTCATAAATATTTTATGAGTTGGTTTTGCCAACGGTCTTATCAAAATATTGTAACATGTTTAGGCCACGGTCTTATCAAAATATTATAACAGAAATATTAATAAACATCCAACAAAAAATCAATACATGATAATCAAACAATTTAATTATCAAAATATTGTATGAGCTCTATTACTAGGCATAAAAAAAAATACCAATTATCTTATCAAACAACCAAGTCTTCGATATATTCCACTAGCTTCCTGTATATTGGTGATGATCTTCAAGTCCAACCTGAAAATAGTAAGTATGAGTAACAACTATTTAGAGGAAATTTTTTAATAATTTTATATCAGCCCTATTTTTTAATTTATTAACAATTTTCTTTGGATGTGCATAGTCATTGATTTGATGATGAAGAACTTGATGATGAAGTAATAGAATGTACTTTCATTTCTCGGTGTGTGACATTGACATGTGTCAGACACAATATCTTCAATCCAAGGTGTCAGTGCTACATAGATTACTTGCATAAAGTACATAAAGCCATGCCAATTATAAATGTGGCGATGTTAATATGGGTTGCATTCAAAATTCTATTGCATCCCTTTGATTCTTCTAGTTCCTTATCATATTGCTACAAAATTAATGTATGTGTAATTAGCAATCATTGTCATACCTGAGGCATGACCGAGATGCTGCGTGTTTCTGAAACCAATCGTAACAGCCAAACACAAGATCATCAATAGCTAATTGATTTCGGGGATATAGGTTGGAACCAAGTTGGTTCTTTCAATTAAAGTTTTGATGTTAACAAAAGTATTTTATGAAAATTATATTTTGACTTAGAAGAAGAATGAAAAATCAAAGGATATGAAAAATCAGAGGATGTGAAAAATTAGAGGATGGCGTCACCAAAGGATACACCAGAGGATGACGTCACTAGAGGATGTCATCAGAGGATGACGTCAGCAGAAGATACAACCAGAAGATACCTCCAAAAGACACAAATCAGAAGCTGAAGATGTCATCAGAGGATCACGTCACCAGAAGATAAAAATGCCACCAGAAAATACGACTAGAAGATATCACCAGAGGATACATCTAGAGGATGTCATCAGAGGATGCATCCAGAAGATACCTCTAGAGGATACCAGAAGATACCTCCAAAGGATATCACCAGAAGATACCTCCAGAGGATATCACCAGAAGATCCCATCAGAAGCAAGAATCGGAGGATGTCATCAAAGGTAAACATCAGAGGATATCATCAATCAGAGGATATCATCTAAGGGAAGAAACAATGACATTATCAGACGATATTATTCATGGCCTAGATCAGAAGGAAGCATAGTCCATAAGGAGACTTGTGCAGACCAGAAGAAAATAGAGTTTAGAAGATAACTCAGCCCAGAACATAAGACATGTTCCAGACTTGGTCCAGAACAGAAGACATGTTCCAGACTTGGTCCAGAACAGATGACATGTTCCAGACTTGGTCCGGAGTAGAAGACATGTTCCAGACTTGGTCCGGAGTAGAAGACATGTTCCAGACTTAGTCCAGACCAGAAGATAGCATGGTCCAGAAAAGATCACATGGTTCAGATCAGAAGATCACAGTTCTAGATCAGAATATCACATAGTCAAGATCAGAAGGTTACACTGTCCAGATCAGAAAATAGAATGGTACACATCAGATCACATGGTCCAGACTTGGTCCAGATCAGCAAATCATATGGTCTAGATTTAAATCATGATGCAGATCAAAATATAACATAGTCCAGATCAAAAGATTACACTATTCAGATCAGAAAACAAAATGGTACACATCATATCACATGGTCCAGACTTGGTCCAGATCAGCAGATCATAAGGTCCAGATTTAAATCATGATGCAGATCAGTGAAGACTTAATTACAATTCAAAGAAGACTTAATTGATTTTTTATAGAAATATGATCAAAGTATTAAGGAGATTTGATTCAAAAATCAGTGAAGACTTGAAGGAAATTCGAATGAAATCTAAAGCAAAGAAGATTTAGTTTGAAATTAAAAAGAAACATAATCGAGACTGAAGAATTTTCAAAGGAAATCTGAGAAGATTCACTTCGAAATTAAAATAAAACAGAATCGGGACTGAAGTATTTTCAAAAGAAATATGAGTAGATTCATCTCGAAAATAAGCTTGGACAAAGCCCATATCTCATCTATAAAATGAGGCTTCAGGCCCCAGCATTGGGCATCGAAAATCAAAAGAACTCAAGCTTCAAATTCAAAGTCATCCAAGAGTTCAAAAGATTGGAAAACACAAGAACTCAAGCTTCAAATTCAAAGTTATCCAAGAGTTCAATAGAGATAAATACTTGAGTGCAAAAGCAATATTCTCTAAGTGTTTTCGAGAGTGAAATTCAGTGCAGCCATCAGCTTTCCAGAAGCAACTTTGCAGAGTTCCAAACCCTTGTAATCTAACCTGATAGGAGTGTAGATTCCTTCTTCATTCTGGGGTTGTTAGATTGGTAGGAGAAGACTTGACTTGTAGGATCAAGGTGTTGTTATTGTTCCTCAAAAGTCTGGGATTGTCAGGCTGTTTGGGAAGACTTGACTTGTAGGGTCAAGGTGTTGTTATTCCTCAAAAGTCTAGGGTTGTCAAGCTATTTGAGAAGACTGGCTTGGAGGATTAGGTGTTGTAATTCAAAGTCTTGAATTAGTGGATTAAAGCCTTTTGAGTGAATGGACTGGATGTAGCCAAGTTAATGGTGAACCAGGATAAATTGTTGTGTTCTTACGTTGTTATTATCCGTTGTTGAGTATGATTATTTATTCATTAATTAATTCACATCAACATTATTCAAAACAGCAAAAAGAATTCAATTTTGGTAAACACAATTCAACCCCCCTCTTCTCGTGTTTGCACCTTCAATATATATTTGTCCATGAATTTTCGATGATGTATGAACCACTTTAACTCTTGGGAAGCAATTTATTGCAGAACATTGCTTGATAATTGAGAATGATCCAGTTATGATGGCTTGGCTTCCCACGACCGCACAAGAACAGGCCATCTCAATTTCTCTAGAGAGCAAAAGAAAGTCAATTAACTGAGAACTCTTTCATCATCTACATCCTCTCAAAAAAAGAATGTGTTCGCACAATTTACCTGGAACAGATACATAAAACCCGAGTTGATACATATGCTCAATTTCATGATGTCTTGATAGATAAGCATCTTGCCCCATATATGCTAGAATTAAAGATGGATAAACTACAAAAGTGAAAGCAACCTGCAAAAGAGATGTTAACTAAATAAGCATTTCAAAAAGCTATTTAACTATAACTAAGGCCTTATTCAGCTAAACAACTTAATTAAATGCTTATAGCATAAGCACTTATCATATAAGTGATAAGTGCTTTTGTATAAGTTATTCCTATAAGTAAAGATAAAAATTATTGTCGATCTTTTTTCATATAAACTAAAAGTTGTTTTCATAAGCTATTCTCATAAGTTATTTTCATAAACTTTTCAAAACAATGTCACAAGTACTTATGCCAATAGATAAGATCAAATAAGTCAAACAAAACAGGCCCCAAAACTAATATGAGAAGTAATGTTAACGTCTATATTTTATCCTAGCAGATTCAATTATCCTCTATTAAACAAAACCAAATTTAAAATAACATACCTGGATTGATAATCGTGAGAAGTGACCAAGATCACCAAACATGGCTTCTGATCATGTACAAGTGCAAAAGGAACGGTGAGAATAATGGTATAAAATCGAATTTAATCATCAAGAAAACACACAGACATGTTATCGACAACAAAATTCCACCGAGGGACATCCATCCTCCGGTCTGAGTTTTCTTTACAAACCGAAAAGCATGAATCGAAGAGAGTGCATGGTATATCTGAGGGTTCCAATAGAATATATTATATACTCGAATAGCACTGATGCAAAATAGCCATATAATGACTATCGGAGCAAACAAGAAGCCAACCCTATGTGTGCCAAAATGTTGAAGCGCGAACAACCCTATCAATATGATGCACGCAACTGGAACTTCTACATCTACCAAATAACAAGTTTCAAAAGCACTATTAATGAGCAATGTGTTACATCTCTCAGATAAAGAAGTGTGATATCAAAATTTGAATTGTATATAAGAGTGAAAAAGCTATATAACGGACAAACAAAATTAAGGCATAATGAGACAACAACAATTTTTTCGTCTTCTTTAATCCTTTCTCACAAATTCATAGAACTAATTCTAATTTGTCAAAAAATATCAAATTTGTGTTAACTATGCACGTCCAAAGAAGTCCTATTACTTAAATCGCTATTTTACAAGTGTTTCGTCCTCTTCGTCAAATAAAATCATACAACAATTGGTTAATGAGCTTCAGTGAAAGTTGAATTGATCAGGAGTACCTGAATTCGAACTTTGACTGGAACAATCCTTTATTCAGACTTTACTTACCTCCCTCCCGACCGAACTTCGGATTACCATGTCCCCTTTCCCTTGAAACCGGAGAGTTAAGACAAAAAAATACAGTGCTGAATTGACACAAAATTGCATAAAAAGGCGAACAATATAACACCTTATTATTGGAGCACAAAAATTGAACATAGGATCCTTAAACACATGTATTGAAATCAACTTTAGTATTTAGGCATAAAACTCTTGTGTCAATTAATTAAAGCCAGATTCTGGTATTAAGAGAAACCTGTATTGAAAACTCCAAAGTCCAAAGAGTTCAAAGTTCCAACTCATCATCTCACAGCTCAATCAAACACATCACATATGTTATTTTAAGTTATATGCCTAAACGATACAGTACACACATGTAGAGTCCATCACATGTGATCATGCGGATTTAAACTTTCAAGGACACAAATATAGGTCACACCCTAAATGTGTTAAGACAAATACAACATCATGATTTTGTCCTTAATACAAATTTTCACAAACATTCCAACAAAGGCTTAAAGAAACATTATCAAACTAAAAAAAAAAGCATATAAACAACTGAGAGATAACTTACTATTGTCATAATGAAATTAAAAAAAATGTATTAAAGAAATAAAGGATGGTTTTTTAAAACAAAAAAAAAATCAGAATTGGAACAAAACTTACATGTATGATGCTCCTTGGACATTGAAAGCTCTAATCCTGATACTGCTGAGAAAATTGCACTCATTCAAAATAGTAACACTATCTCAGTGACATAAAGGTAAAACAATTCCTATTTCAAACCCAAAAACAAAAAACACTGACTTTAATTTTTCCTATACAAATCTTACAAACAGGAAATATATTGAAAAGCAAGTGTCAATTTTGTAATTAAAAGTCAAAACATGAAATAAAAACACACCACATATTTTTCTTGATAACCATGTTTTATGTACGAAATATCCGCTGTTGTTTAACAATAACTAATCTCTGTCGGAGAACCAGTGGGGCACACAAAGTGTATTATCCCCTCCCAATGGAATTTTTCTCCATACGCGACGGTCAGAGATCAAACCCCTGACCACTTACCTAAAGTCGACGAGTCTCTTACCACCCAGATCAACCAAATAACATTCTATAAAAGCAATTGAACCCAAAAACAAAGACTTGTCAAAAGAGAACAGAAGAATCACCTGAAAGAGCAGGTGTAATAACACCATCACCAATAACCATACAAATTCCAATCAAAGCAAGAACAAGCAAAACCTTCTGCAAAACCTTGCGGATATGAGAAGTAATGTTAACGCTTATCAAAACGGATACATTACAGCTTTTGAAGTGAACCAGTCGAGATAACAAATCTAAACAGAGTGAAACTTCAAGGCAACGAGCAAGAAAAAAGGGAGAAGAGACGAATACCAGATGCACGAAGAGGGAGAAGACAAACGCAGCGCGAAAATGAAAGTGACGGTACTGGTGTAACCTATTTGAACGCGATAGTGAGTGAAGATGAAAGAGTGAATAGGTTTGTGATGGTGAGTGAAGAGGAAAGAGTGAAGGTAGAGTTAGGGTTTTTGATTGTGAGTGAAGAGGAAATAGTGAAGGTAGAGTTAGGGTTTATGGTACTGGAGGAATTAGTATGGCAATGAAGGAATAACAGTTTTGTTTCTTCAATAAAGAGAACAAAATAAAACAAATTAATTAATTAATTTTACATTTTCTGTTAATTCAAAACAATATTGAAGCTGATTAGAAATTTATTGAAAAATAAACACTTAAACCTGTTTATTATTATTTGGGCTAAAGGCCACAGTTTTTATATCTTTAGACCATGCTTAAAATGTGTAGTTGTTAAATTTTATTAGCCAACGGTTTTTCACCATGGTAAAGCAGCAACAATTTTAAAATTGTGGCTTAATTGGTGATAATAACAAAATAGGCAACAATTTTTCATTAAAAGTCAAGAAATTGTACTCTATAAGTAAATTATAGGCAACAATTGAAAAGCCGTTGCCTATAAGTAAATTATAGGCAACGGTTGAAAAGTCATGAAAGCGCTGTTGTAGGTATTTAATAGCACTTTTTCTAAAAAAGCGTTGTCGTAGGTATTTCATAGAGTTTTGATAGCACTTTTTTAATTAAAGCGATGTCGTAGGTTTTATTTAATAGAAATTTAATAGTGTCGTAGATGTTATTTTAATGATAAAAGTGATGTCATATGTTAGCCATGCGACAACAATATTCAATTAAAAAAGCGCTGATATACTCCAGACACCAATTTTGTATAAACACATATATTGATGTTATTTTCCCAGAAATCTTCCTTGTTCATTCAAACTCTATTTACAATTCAAAAAATAAATAATTAAACAAAACTTCAATAAGAGAGCATAAATGTGATGTGCAACGATATTCTACTATACATTTATGATCAAACTCTATCATTATCTAACTATAAACCCAAAATATATGTCATCAAGACTCTTAATTTCCAGCAACATCAATTTTTCCATGATCATCAACACAAAAACAATTTCTTACTTTAACCCTATTGTAACAAAAAAAAAATTAGAATAATTCTCAGTTCACACAAAAATATACAATAATAGTTTACAATGTGAAACTCACCTAATAACAAATTATATAATTTTCAGTTCGAGCACATACTGACACCATTCTTCCTTGATTTCAGTTAGATCACTTTCAGAGTAACTTAACTTGGAGTTGTCAAAGTACTATGTGCGATATAATATTTTAACATAAATAAATTAGAATTAAATATATAGATGTTTATATATGAAAATCAAAATCTAATGAAAATAACGTACCATTTCTGGAATTATACACTACACCAAAAATAGTCTTTTAAAGCGCTTTTTTTAAGTCCTTTACAGCGCTTTTAAGCGATGTAGTATCTAGTGTTGTTAAAAGATACAACAGCGCTATTGAAAATAAAAAGCGTTGTAATAGGTATAAATATATAGTGCGCTTCTCTTAGAGATTTACAACGTTTTTTTTTCAAAAAAAACGCTATAATAGGTCTATATATAGCGCGTTTCTTATACTAGTTTTACAGCGCTTTTTTGAAAAAAGCACTATAATAGGTACATATATATAGCGCGCTTGTATTACCAACTAGTTTTATAGTGTTTTTTTGAAAAAAGCGCTGTAATAGGTATATATATATATAGCGCGTTTGTATTATCAACTAGTTTTACAGCGCTTTTTCAAAAAAGCGTTGTACAAGGATGAGATTTCAATTTATGGCATTTTAAAAAAAAGCGCTGTCTTGAAGATGAGATTTCAATTTTTTTCCAAATTTAGATTTCATATTTCATATTCACAATATCAAAATTCATATTCTTATCAAAATTCACAATATCAATTTCATATTCACATCAACAAATATCAACAATATCAATAACATATATAGTCACAGCAACAAATTACAAGTTCATGACAGTAGCAACAAATATAACGATATTGACAATAACAACATATTCACAATATCAATTACATATTCACAGAACAAATATAATGTCAGTCCAATAGCAATTTCTCCAGCAATATCTTTATTTACCCTACTGTAACAAAAAATAAAATAAACTAATTAGAATTATGATCAGTTCACACCAAAATATAGAATAATAAATTACAATTTTCAACAATGTGAAACTCACCTATTAACAAATTATATAACTTTCAGTTCGAGCACAAACTGACCTCAGCCTTCTTTTATATCTATGAGATCACTTTCAGAGTATGTTGAATTGAAGTTGTCAAAATACTATTCGATATAATATTTGAACATAAATAAGTTAGAATCAAATATATATATATATATATATATATATATTTTATATATGAAAATCAAAATATAATGAAAATAACGTACCGTTTCTTGAATTATATTTTGATTCATATCAACAATCTCCTTTATGAGTCGCAATATATAGTATCTGCAGTCTATGTTGTTAGTTTGACACGACACTATAAAATAGAACATGTACGCCAATAAATATTTATGCATTGATTGTAAATGAAAATTTAAAGGCATATAATTAAGTTCTATAACAAAAATTTCAAACCTTTATTGGAAGCCATCTGATGTTGTTTGCCTTATGCTTCAACACTGTAGCACCCCTTTGAGCGCGGAAAATTTGCAAAGCACTATCAAATAAATGTGATTATTATTCAATGACCAAACACATTATTTATATATGTAAGAAATAAATGAATATTACTTACGTGTCAAAGATATTTTTTATATACGGGTGATTGTTATAATGACCGTGCAATGGGTCTAAATAATATATAATTTCAGAGGTGGTATTGATGGCAAACAACACCCAATGTTGCCTACAACAACAAAAATTTGGTTGAAAAATTTGTTTACACAACTCATAAAGTATCATAAATTAAAAAAGATATAGATAAAGTATCTAATTACCCTGAATTAAATAGTGTAAGAAACAGCTTATCTTTCTCTTTATTTTCTAAAAGTATATCAACTACATACTTTTTTACATTAACTAGATCGAGCTTAAACATGAATAGCTTATGGGGAGATAAGAATGAAAATCTACTTGTCAATTTGCACATGCACACCAACTTTTCATACAAAAACCTTCAAAGAAAATAGAAAAGTAGATTAATTATCAATAAATGTGGCAGTGATGCAATTAAAAAGTAATTATAATCTTAAATAAAGTATTTATATTACCTAATGTATATGCAAATGACAGCAGCGCTCAACTCATTATGATTGAGAAGTTCATATATTTGCTCTTTACGTGTATCATTCCTCTCCATATTCATTTTTGTTGTTATGTCAAGACACAGCTCAAATCGAGAAAGGCGTGGATGACTTATTTTAGGAGCAACAACTGATTTTCCTCGATCCAATTTTTGAATTTTAGAAGATTTATTTTAACCACGGACACGCATCTGCGGTGCGGCGGGTTTATTTTTTGGTTGAATCTGGAAAAAAAATGAGGTTGATCAGTTTGTTCGTTATTATACTAAGCTAATCATTTCGTATACAATTGATGTATATGTCAAACCTTTTCTAGTGAAGTGACAGACTCGTTGCGAGGAATCTTCTTATTATTCCCTTTAGTAAGAATCTAAATAAATGTGAAATTAAAAGCGGAAAAATCAGCAATTAAACATAATCAATCATAATCATACAACTAAACATACATAGCAATTAAAACATACCTCCTCTATGCCAACAAGATTTTTCGGCCATGCCACGTAACTATCTATTGCTTCTCCCAAAAACTTCATATCTCCGTCGTTGTCGGGGATAGGCAATGTTGCAAGTGGTTCTAAAGCTATCATTGGTGACACTTTAACATGGCCTGAGGGGATGGGATTATTGTGTAATACGTCTCCTAAGGTATTATACAATGTTCCTTTTCCAACCATGCAATGAGTAGGGGAAGACAAGTATAGCACGCAAGATGAAATACACTAAATCAATGGTTAATACATAAGTATGTGAAACAATTAGGTTGAATGAATTTCTTATTTCGTTAAGTAATTAATTACCTTCGGGAGAATTTTATGACCAATGTTGCAACTTCCATTTTCACTATCTAATTGTATTTCACGTTGACCCTCTAGAAGTTGTTTTTCCTTATCCTTTTTAACCAAATATGCAACTTGTTCAGTTAGGGTTTTCGGCTCTTCCAATACTTGCTCATTCGGCTCTTCCAACCATGCAATGAGTAGGGGAAGACAAGTATAGCACGCAAGATGAAATACACTAAATCAATGGTTAATACATAAGTATGTGAAACAATTAGGTTGAATGAATTTCTTATTTCGTTAAGTAATTAATTACCTTCGGGAGAATTTTATGACCAATGTTGCAACTTCCATTTTCACTATCTAATTGTATTTCACGTTGACCCTCTAGAAGTTGTTTTTCCTTATCCTTTTTAACCAAATATGCAACTTGTTCAGTTAGGGTTTTTGGCTCTTCCAATACTTGCTCATTCGATGGATTTGTGCACTTCTCATGTGAAAAATAACTTTTGGGAGTCACGCCAAATCCCTTACCCCTCCTCACACGGCCAGAATATTTAGGAACACTGAATACCTTTCGAAGGATGTCCCTGCAACTAACTTGTTTATTCTCATCTTGATTTTCAGAACATTGTTCTAAATTTTCCTAAAATACATGTAGTATTAAAAAGATAAGTTCAATATCATTTTTAAAAGACAATATTAAAAAATATTAAAGTGATAGTATACTTACACATTGTTGGATAACTTGTTGAACATTTTCATTATCCACTATTACATCTTTATTCACGCGAGCCTCCTTCCACGAGATATGACGACCCAATGGCTGATCGGATTTTCGTCTCTTGAAGCTATTTGTTAAAACATAAACAAAATATTTGTTAGAAACTATAGTTTATAATCTACCACAATGTATAAAAGTGATGTTTACTTACAATTTTTTGCTCTAAACGTTCATACCCCATACGCGGTTTTTTGTATGGATGCATTGGATTTTTTGCTCTCTTCCAATTTGATGTACTTATACTCTATATATAAATAAATAAAAATAACATTTTTGTAAAAACATACGATATGAATATGAGTAAAACACACATGCTAATAAATTACATATTCCCACAAATGCGGGGTCTGAACGTTTTGCTACAAAAGCGTTCCACTCTTCATTTGATATGTAGTGTTCGTATATTTTTGGAGCTTCAGCATTCGAATTTCCATCACGATCTCTTAAGCAGCAATTTGACATATGAGATATAAATCCTCTATGTATTTTTCCAGCAACTCTAAGCACATAAGTTTTTCGTGTTGGAACCAAGTTGGTTTTTACACTTAAAGTTTTGATGTTAACAAAAGTATTTTATGAGAATAATATATTTGACTTCGAAGAAGAATGCAAAAACCAGAAGATACCACCAAAAAATGATGTCACTAGAAGCAAAAACCAAAGGACGGTGTCACCAGAAGCAAAACCCAGAAGATATCACCATAGGATGTCACCAGAAGATCAAACAGAGGATACCTCCAGAGGATACAACTAGAAGATATCATCATAGTATACCAGAGGATATCACCAAAGGATACAACCAAAAGATGTCACCAGAGGATATCATCAGAGGATCCCACCAGAGGCAAAAATCAGAGGATATCATCAGAGGCAAAAATCAGATGATATCATCAAAGGCAAAAATTAGAGGATATCATCATAGGCAAAAATAAGAGGATATCATCAGAGGCAAAAATCAGTGGATATCATCAGAGGCAAAAATCAGAGGATATCATCAGAGGAAAGAATCAGATGACATCATCAGAGGATACCATCCGAGGCAAACATCAGAAGTAGACATGGCCTAAATCAGAAGAAGACATGGTCCAAACATGGCCCAGATCAGAAGAAGACATGGTCCAAATTCAAAACTTGATTCAGATTTATAGAAGATTTGATTCAACAATCAAAGAAGACCTGATGGAAATTTGAAGTAGATCTAATCAAAGGTTAAAAAAATATTTGGTTCAAAATTAAAAAGAAACAGAATCGGGTTGAAGAATTTTCAAAAGAAATTTGAGCAAGATACAATTCGAAATTAAGCGTGGATCAAGCCCATATCTCATCTATAAATAGAGGCTTCAGGCTGAAGAGGAAATCATCGAAAAACACAAGAACTCACGCTTAAAGTTCAAAGTCATCAGAGAGTTCAAAAGAGAGAAACACTTGTGTGAAAAAGAAATATTGCCTAAGTGTTTTTTCAAGTGCGAAAGTCATTGTAATAATCAGCTTTCCCGAAGCAACTACTCAAAGTTCCAAACCCTTGTACTCAAACCCGATAGTGGTGGAAGTTTCTTCTTCAATCTAGGGTTGTTAGATTGGTAGGAGAAGACTTGGCTTTTAGGGTCAAGGTGTTGTTGTTACTCAAAAGTCTGGGCTGTCAGGCTGTTTGGGAAGACTGGCTTAGAGGGTCAGGTGTTGTGTAATTCAAAGTGTTTGAATTAGTGGATTAAAGCCTTATGAATGAAGGGATTGGATGTAGCCAACTTAATAGCGAACCACGATAAATCTTTGTGTTCAATTACTTATGTTGTTTTTTTCCACTGCTGAATCTGATTGTTTATTCATCGAGTAATTTATATCAACCTTCATCAAATCAGCAAAAAGAATTCAACTTTGGCAAACACAATTCAACCCCTCTTCCCGTGTTTGCACCTTTAATTGGTATCAGAGCTCGGTCTCATGGCTAAACACTTTACAGTGTTTGAGAAAAGATCAAACCATTCAACATGTCTGGATTCAGTGAAGAAGCTGTCGGAGGAAACATCAACAGACCACCTCTGTTTGATGGAGAATGTTTTGAGTATTGGAAGACAGACTGAGAAGTTTCTTTTTTTCACAAGATCCTGAACTTTGGGACTTGGTGGAAGATGGTTATACTACTCCAGAGGATGCTGATGGTGTTGAAATTCCAAGAAAGGATATGGATGCTGATCAGAAGAAGATGTACAAGACGCATCATAAATCCAGAATGTTCATGATAAATGCAATCACCTTCAAGGAATTTCACAAGTGCATCAACAAAGAGACAACAAAGAACATCTATGATAGTCTGACTCTAACCTATGAAGGAAGCAAGCAAGTTCAAGAAGCAAAGGCCAACATCCTAGTTAAAAAGTATGAGCTGTTCAAGATGGAAGAAGATGAAGACATTGCAACCATGTTTTCCAGATTCTAGACTCTGGTCTAAGGATTAAAGGTACTCAAGAAGAGTTACACCACTGCTGATCACGTGAAGAAAATTCTTAGGAGCCTGCCAACGATGTGGAGACCAAAGATTACTGCCATTCAGGATGCAAAGGATCTAAATACTCTAAAGCTCGAAGAATTAATCAGCTCCCTCAAATCACATGAAATTGATCTTGAAGAAGATGAGCCCAAGAAAAAGAACAAAATCCTAGCCTTGAAATCCAAGCAGAGAAAGTTCTAAAAGCAACAGCAGAATCAGAAAATAGTGATTCAGATTATCAGAATCTGAAACCAGAGGAGGAGGAGATTGCTTTCATAACCAGAAAGGTCCTAAAAATGTGGCACAACATAAAGAAGAAGTTTCCCCAAAGATATTCTAAGCATTCCAACAAATGAAAGGATGAATATGACAAGAAAAGTATCATCTATTATGGATGCAATGAACCTGGACATATCAAGTCAGAATGCACAAACTTGGAGAAAGGGAAACACCAGAAGAAATATTCTAGACCCAAGAAGAAGAATATGATGGCTACATGGGATGATTCTGATGAATCTTCTGATGATGGAGAAGCATAAGTGGCTATGATGGTTCACACCAAATCTGCCTCTAGATCCAACACAGATTCTGACTCTGGAAGTGAATCAGAATATGAAGAAAAAGATGTATTTTCTGAATTCACCTGATCTGATTTAATTACTGCAATGAATGCTATTTTAAATGTTAATAACAAATTGTTTTTAAAACTGAAAACACTTAGGAAAGAAAATAAAATTCTAACCAAATAAGTCAATGATTTAAATAATCAAAGTGCAGAATGTAAGACAGAAAATGCAGTTCTTAAAACAGATATTGCTTAACTTAAGGCTGAAAATTTAACTCTAAAAAGTAATCATTGTTCAACATCAGTGAAAATACTACATGTAATTCTGATATGCATGAACAAGTATTTCAAGACTTTATTGCTAAAGGTATGAAAACAAGAAAATATGCTTCTATGATTTATGGAGTTCGTAACAATGGTAAGAGAGGTATATGATTTGAATAACCTATAACTAAAACTAAACCTATTTTCTCTTATGTTTTGTGTGTTGTTTGTGCTAAGAAAGGTCACTCTATAATGTCTTGTCCCATGATAAAATCAAGAAAAGACAAGAAACCTTTCAAGACTAACAAACCAGGACCTAACCAGATTTGGGTACCTAAAAAAAATTATCTTTGTTGCAGATGGCCTCAGTAATCAAGTTGCAACACCAATCATGGTACCTGGAAAGTGGATGCTCGCGACATATGACAGGAGAAAAGTCTATGTTCCAAGAACTAACCTTGAGCAAAGGAGGCACAATGACTTTAGGAGGAAAGCAAAAATGCCAGATCATTGATCAAGGCACAGTTGGTAATGGTACTTCTTCTTCTATTAAAGATGTCATGTTAGTTAAAGGTCTTAAGAATAATTTATTAAGTATTAGTCAGTTAAGTGATAATAATTATGATATTATATTTATCAAAAAATCATGCAAAACAATTAGTCAGAATGATGGATCTGTACTCTTTACAGGTCAAAGGCAAAACAACATTTATAAGATAAATATGTTTAGTCCATAGAAACAAAAGGTTAAGTGTCTTATGTCAGTAAATGAAAAGAAACTAATTTGGCACAAAAGATTAGGTCATGCAAACCTTATATTAGTTTCAAAACTGAATAAACTTCAACTGGTGAGAGGTCTACCTAAGCTTAGTTACAAAACTAAAATTATGTGTGAAGTTTTTCAAAAGGGAAAACAAACTAAAAACTCAATCTCTACCTCAAAGCCTCTTGAGCTCTTACATATAGATCATTTGGGCCAGTGAAAACAGCATCACTAAGTAGAAAGAAATATGATTTTGCTATAGTAAATTATTACACTAGGTGGACATGGGTAAATTTTTTAAGAAGTAAGGATGAATCCCACAAAGTGTTTATCACATTTTGCAAACAAATCATGAATGAAAAAGGTCTCAAGATTATAACAATTACAAGTGATCGTGGAGGAGAATTTGAGAACAAATTCTTTGAAAGTTTTTCTGATGAGAATGGAATCTCTCACAACTTTTCCTCTCCTAGAACAACCCAACCAAAATGGATTTGTAGAAAGAAAGAATAGACCACTCCAAGAAATGGCCAGAACCATGTTAAATGATATGAATGTTGCAAAACACCTTTGGGCTGAAGCAATTAATATTGCATGTTACATTCAAAATAGAGTCTATATCAGATCCATATTGAATAAAACACCATATGAATTGTGGAAAGGTAAATAGCCTAACATTTCTTATGTTAAACAATTTGGTTATACTTGTTATATGTTGAACACCAAAGATAACCTTGGAAAATTTGATTCTCGATCTCAAAACTGTACCTTCATTGGCTACTCTGAAAGATCTGAGGCTTATAGAGTGTTTAATAGGGAAACTAATATTGTGGAAGAATCCATACATGTTAAATTTGATGACAAACAGCTTGACACTGAAAAGTCAAAGCAAGATGATGATAGTGCAGGTTTACCAGAACCAAAGGAAGCTGATGCAGAAAAACCAGAAGAACTTGAAAAAGTAGAGGATACAAGGAAATCAGAAGAACATGACAAATCTTCAAAGGATGAATCTGAAGATAAGTTAGAAGAAAGATGTGGATGGAAGTACAAGTCATCTCATCCTGAAATTCTAATCATTGGAAGTGCAAGTGATCCTTTAATGACCAAATCATCACTTAAAGACACCAGTTTGTTTGGCTTACTCTCATCTATTGAGCCTACCTCTATCGATGAAGCATTGGCAGAAAATGGATGGATTCTTATAATGCAAGAAGAGTTAAATGAATTTGAGAGGAATAATGTTTGGGATCTAGTACCAAAACCAGAAAAGAACATTATTGGAACCAAGTAGGTTTTCAGAAACAAGCTAAATGAAAAAGGTGAAGTGGTCAGAAACAAGGCAAGACTTGTTGCACAAGGCTACAGACAGCAAGAAGGCATTGACTACACCGATACATTTGCTCCAGTGGCCAGGTTAGAAGCTATTTGTATCACACTTTCCTTTGTTGCTAATAATAACATTACATTATTTCAAATGGATGTTAAAAGCGCTTTTCCATGGATTTTATAACCGGATTACCCAAGACAAGGAAAAAGAATGATTCGATTTGGGTAATAGTGGATCAATTGACAAAATCCGCACATTTCTTGCCGGTAAAGACCACTTGTAAGGTAGATAAGCTGACGGAGATCTACATTGCTGAGATTGTGAGATTACACGGAGTTCCATCAAGTATTGTATCGGACAGTGATCCAAAGTTCACATCTCACTTTTGGGGAGCGTTGCATGAAGCGTTGGGCACGAAACTGAAATTGAGTTCAGCTTACCATTCGCAAACAGACGGACATACTGAGAGACCAAATCAATCCTTGGAAGATCTATTGAGAGCATGTGTGTTGGATGATAGAGGAAACTGGGATGAGGTATTGCCATTGATTGAGTTTACCTACAACAATAGTTTTCACGCAAGTATTGGAATGGCACCCTATGAGACTTTGTATGGATGCAAGTGTCAGACGCCTTTATGCTGGTATAAGGACGGAGAAAGTATGATTGTTGGACCTGAGATGGTGCAACAAACTACAGAGAAGGTCAAGAGAATACAAGAGAAAATGAAGATTTCACAGGATCGTCAGAAGAGTTATGCTGACAAGCGTCGCAGACCTTTGGAATTTGAACAAGGTGATCATGTATTTCTAAGGATCACGCCTACAACTGGAATTGGCAGAGCTATCAAATCAAGAAAGTTGACTCCAAAATTTATTGGACCATACCAGATTACTCCACGAATTGGACCAGTGGCTTATCAGATTGCTTTACCTCCAATACTGTCCAATATTCACGACGTATTTCACGTGTCGCAGTTAAGGAAATACATTTTGGATCCGTCACATGTGATCAAACTAGACACAATTCAACTGAAAGATAACTTGTCATTTGAAGTATTCCCTGTAAGAATTGAAGACAGGAAGATTAAACAGTTGCGGAACAAGGAAGTCCCACTAGTCAAAGTGATTTGGAATCCGACTACTGGAGACGCGACTTGGGAACTGGAGAGTAAGATGATGGAACAACATCCTCAGTTGTTTATGGACATGTAGTTTCGAGGACGAAACTAATTTAAGGGGGGTAGTAATGTAAGACCCTTAAATTTAAAATTAAATTATGGATTTAATATTAAGTGTATTTTGGGGAATAATTGTAAAATATTTAATATATGTATATTTTGTGTAAATATATATATATATACATAAATATTTATTTTTGGAGGTTGAATTAAAATTATTGGATGAAGGATAAATTAATTTAATTACGAGTAATTAAATTTCCAGGCAGTTAATTAACACGTTATCTGTTAATTACGACGAGAATGGTTAAGTATCTGACGGTCAAGCGATATTATAATATTAATGTGTTGGGTGAGGTGGCACATATATGCCTATATATATGAGTGAGGATCAAGGAAAGAAGGCAGAAACATTTCCCTCCTTCCTCACTGCATGCGTTAGTTTCATTTCTTTCTTCCCCGTTTTGTTTTCTTGTGTTGGTGGTAAGAAGAGTTGTTCAAAAGTCAAATTACTTGGAAATCCAAGCGCCGAACCAGCAAGTGTCCAGAACAAAAGTTGTTCCTCTCATCGTTACGGAGCTAGGGAACTAACTTTTGCAGCGGCGAACGCGAACGGGAATTTCGCCGACTTTTGTCGCAATAAAGTGAACGAGAGCAGAAAACGTAACAGAGGTACGGGGCACCTTCCACTTTCTAGATTGCATTTTAGGGCTGTAAATGCATGATTGATGTGTGATTATATTTGAGTTTCTGGTTTGAAAAACGAAACTGTTGTGCATGTTGTTATAAAATGCGAAAAATGCATTCTGTTGATGTTTTGATGATCTGTGATGTTTGTTGCTTTGGCTGATACAACATTGTTGTTTTGGTTGTGTGGAAATACTGGAAAATGCTTTGCATGTTGTTTTGGGAATGATCAAAATGCAAACGTTTGAAAATGGATGTTCTGTTTTGTGGTTGACTTTCTGTTTTGGGTTAAAGCAGAACTATGAGGTTATTCTGGTGTTGGTGATTTTGTTTGCTGCTATAATGATAACATTCTGGTGTTGATGATGATTTTCAAAATATAAAGGATTTTAAAATGGGTGGAGGTGTTCTGGAAAATCTATTGTGGTTGTGTTGATGAAAAATGTTTCTGAGTTTTGTGTTTTTTGAAAAGAATGGTGATCATGCTTTTCTTCTGTTGAGTTATTAATATTCTGGGTTGATAGTGGTTTCAAAAGAAAAGGATTTAAAATGGTGGAGCTGTTTTCTAGAAAATCTAATACTGAAGAAAAATGTACTGAGTTTGTGGTTTCAAAGAAATGGTGATTATGTTTTGTTGTGTGTTGGGTTTCAAAGAAAAGAGTTTGAAAAGGTGTTGAAGTTTTCTGGAAAATATCACTGTATTCGAATACGGCATTGGTGTATTCGAATACATGTCTGCAAAGCTTCTGTTTTATTCCAATTTTTGAACTTGTATTCGAATACGAGCCTCTGTATTCGAATACAGATAAGGGATTTTTGCTTCTGACTTAGCCTCTGTATTCGGCTACGAACTTGTCGTATTCGAATACAGGACTACAATTTTTGCCACTATATTCGCATCTGTATTCGACTATGATATCCTTGTATTCGAATACAGAATGCTAATTTTTCACTGTTTTAGCTTCTGTATTCGAATACAAGGAAGCTGTATTCGAATACAGATTATTTTTTTTCAAAAATTTCAGTTTTAAACATTGGTTTATGAACTTTAAGAGTTGGGGAAACATTGGGAAGGCTTGTGATGAATTAAAATGGAGTTTTTGAAATGGTTTGAGGTGGTGATGATGAGTATCTTGAATTCTTTATTGATGTGGTGAAAAATGCTGATTTTGCACTGTTTTAGCTTCTGTATTCGAATACAAGGAAGCTGTATTCGAATACAGACTGGGTTTTTTCAAAAATTCCAGTTTTAAGCATTTGTTTATGAACTTTAAGAGTTCGGGAAACATTGGAAAGACTTGTGATGAATTAAAATGGAATTTTTGAGATGGTTTAAGGTGGTGATGATGAGATTCTTGAATATATTTGTTTATGTGGTGATAATGGAATTATTAATATGGTTTGAGATGGTTGAGGTGGTGATGGAGTGGCTGGATTTTTATCTGGTATTTACATATTGTTTTCAGTGAAGAGAAAACATTGCATGTCCATACATTTCATAGTCAGGTGGTGACCGCGATGGGCCACAGAGTTGATGCGGTGACCGCGATGGACCGCGAAGTTAAGTGGTAACCATGGGTTATAGAATAGTTCCGCGTGTATTGGACCGTCTCTTCTAACCGAGGTCATAATAGTTCCGTGTGTATTAGACGGTCTATTCTACTCGGGCTACGGAGTGGTTCCGCGTGTATTAGATGGTCCATTCTATCCGTGCGAGGATTTAACTTCTGTGTATTTGGCATGTGAGAGGCTAATACACGAAATTGCAATGACCCTGATGGGTTATAGAGTAGTTCCGCGTGTATTAGACGGTCTATTCTATCCGGGTTCAGAGTAGTTCCGCGTGTATTAGACGGTCTATTCTATCCAGGCTACGTTATGGTTCCGCGTGTATTAGACGGTTCATTCCATCTGTGAAATCGTGCTGGTCCGTGAGAGACTGCGCGTGTGCTGGTCCGTGAGAGACTGCACTTTGGAAATTCCAAGAAGTTGTGTATATTGGCATATACATATTGCAATGAATTGTTGTAAGTACCTTATAAAATCTGAATTGCTAATGAATTGTTGTGATTGTTGAATTGATATTTGTACTTACAACATGATTTGTATATTAATCTGGCTACTGTTTTGCAAAGGTACAAATGTCATGTATTTTCAAAAATGATGCATCCTTAATTATCATCGTTGTGATATAATATGCCATGAGTGTATCTGTTTTATCAGAAATAATTGATTTGTGCTAATTGTTAATTTCAGTCGGTGACCCTTTACTATTATTGTGGAAAATTGGGCTTTGCCCTCAGATGCCCCCCAAACCCTTACTACCGGTGGGTACCCAGCAACGGAAACGTCGCTAGATTTCCTTGACCGTCTTTTGCCTACTGCTTGGGTATATGACCCCGTCTCAAGCAGGGCGACGTACACGGGGAGATTGGCGAGGACTTGCAGGACCGACGGGGTAGTGGATTACGTAGAGCACACTCATGCGAGAATTGATTTTCTGGTACCTTCTAAATTGGTATTAGAGGCGTACGGAATTTTTTAGGACGCGAATGAGCCAACTGGAGGGGTTGAGACGAAGGCCACGGTAGGTATGGTGACTCCTAACCCGGTGGCTGGAGGGGCTGTGCGTGAACCCGAGGTGGGAGAGAAGAATAAAGTACCGACGCTAGCAGCATATGATATTCTGGGTCCATCTAGGACATCTGATGATTGTTTTGAGATTCCGGCACCGCCGAAGCGACCCAGATTGTGTATTGATCTGACTTCTGAGGAGACTGATCCTTCCTTGTATGATGAGAAGGAGGACGTTACTTCGAGGCGAGCTGCGGAGTCAGACGAGACTTGTATGGGATGCGGAGGAAATCCTTGTCACTGTAGCTTTAGTCCATGATCAGTTTAGACTTGTTGTATAGGGTCTTGATTTCGGTGGATGTAATTATTTATTTTGGGAATTATTGTATAACCTTTCCGCTGATCTTTTCTGCACTCTCATACTGTTTAGTGGGCCGCAGGCCGAATGTTTTTGAGAAGATTTGACGCCGACTTTTGGTATGTAGTAACTTTTATTATATTGAAAGTATTAATTCCCAAAGTTTAATTACTTATTTATATTTATGATGTAATTATTTAATTACGTTCATCAATTGAATTACGATATATTATTTTATGAAATAATTTAATCTTATTTTCTTTTAATTTTTTTGAATTAATTTCGAAAATTCTTTTATTTATTTATTTCGGTAAAAAAAATACACTCGCGCTGTGTTTTAAACTCGGGGTGTTACAGACGTCACCAGAAAATGTCACCAGAGGATGTCACTAGAGGATATCACCAAAAGATGCCACCAGAGAATACCTCTAGAGGATACAGCCAGAAGATATCATCAGAGGATACCTCCAAAGGATACAACTAGAAGATATCATCAGAGGATACTAGAGGATATCACCAGAGGATACCTCTAGAGGATATAACCAGAAGATATCACCAGAGGATCCCATCAGAAGCAAGAATCAGAGGATGTCATCAAAGGCAAAAATCAGAGGATATCATAAAAGGCAAAAATCAGATGATATCATCAGAGGCAAAAATCAGAGGATATCATCAAAGGTAAGAATCAGATGACATCATCAGAGGATATCATTCATGGTCCAGATCAGAAGGAAACATGGTCGAGAAGAAGATATGGTCCAGATCAGATGGAAACATGGTTCAGAAGAAGACATGGTCCAGATCAGAAGCAAACGTGGTCCAGAAAAAGACATGGTCTGGATTCAAAACTTGATTCAGATTCGTAGAAGACTTAATTAAAATTCGAAGAACACTTGATTCAAATTTGAAAGAGATATGATCAAAGTTTGAAGAAGATTTGATTCAAAAATCAAAGAAGACCTGATGGAAATTTGAAGGAGATCTAACCAAAGGTTAAAGAAGATTTGGTTCGAAATTAAAAAGAAACAGAATCAGGCTGAAGAGTTTTCAAAAGAAATCTGAGCAAGATACAATTCGAAATTAAGCTTGGACAAAGCCCATATCTCAACTATAAATAGAGGCTTCATGCTGCAGAAGAAATTATCGAAAAACACAAGAACTCAAGCTTCAAATTCAAAGTCATCTGAGAGTTCAAAAGAGAGAAACACTAGTGTGCAAGAGAAATATTTTCTAAGTGTTTTTTCGAGTGTGAGAGTCATCGTAATAATCAGCTTTCCAGAAGCAACTACTCAAAGTTCCAAACCCTTGTATCAAACCCGATAGTGGTGTAAGTTCCTTCTTCAATCTGGGGTTGTCAGATTGTTAGGAGAAGACTTGGCTTGTAGGGTCAAGGTGGTGTAAGTTCCTTCTTTAATCTAGGGTTGTCAGATTGGTAGGAGAAGATTTGACTTTTAGGGTCAAGGTGTTGTTGTTCCTCAAAAATCTGGGGCTGTTAGGCTGTTTGGGAATACTGGCTTGGAGGGTCAGGTGTTGTGTAATTCAAAGTGTTTGAATTAGTGGATTAAAACCTTCTAAATGAAAGGACTGAATGTAGCCAAATAAATAGTAAACTAGGATAAATCTTTGTGTTCAATTACTTATGCTGTTTTTATCCGCTGTTGAATCTGATTGTTTATTCATCGAGTAATTTACATCAACGTTCATCAAATCAGCAAAAAGAATTCAACCCCTCTTCTCGTGTTTGCACCTTCAATTCTCACTCCTAATTACAAATAGGATTTGTTTTAAATAACACACATTTAAAAATAAAACACCAATATACCAACTTTAAAATTTAAACATCAATATATCTTACCTTACTTTTGAGATTAATGAGAGGTGACCCTTTTGAAATTCAACTTTGGGAAGGACACCTAATTTTGGAATAGCGACCTTTGTTGAATTTTGTTTTTTACTATTATTGTTTTCAATATAATAAAATTGTCTTTTGAAATAGAGTCTTCGTACCGACCATTATTATTTTTTAATTTATTTAAAAGAGCATAAATAAAACATTGAATAATATAATAATAATAATAATATAAATTGTATCAAAAACAAAATAATAATCATAATAATAATACAAATTCATTAAAATTATTAAAAATACAAAAAATAATACAAAAAAATTACAAAAGTTGACTAACAAGGATAATATTTTTGCGTATCATAAATTATTTGACATAATCTGCATTTTTTTGACAATTTTTACTAACATCAAGTATTCACATTTTGAGAGTGTGATAAATTGTTTCACTATCATAGATAATAAAAAATAAAAAATAAAAAGAAACAAACACACACTTTTTAAATTTTCTAGAAATTAAATATATCATAAACAAAAAATGGATTTAACTCATATTTACTATCGGTGCAAAGAGTTAACCGCAATTGTCACGTTATTAGAGATATTTAACTTTTACAATAATTATTTCTAAAATCATGTCTATGAATGGTTGTAATGAATTGATAGTATAAAACTTTTTATACTCACAGTACATAACAATTAAACTCTAAACAAATTTACATTTTGATAGCTTAACATATATGATTCAAATATTTGTTAACATTTTTCTTTGTCAATAACCACCAGCGGTAGGTCAGCTGTTTGCCCACCTGTTATTCTCCTCCTTGCCATTTGATCTATTTTTCATTTTTCACCAAAGATGAGTGATTTATGACAAATTATCAGTTTAAAATCACTTATCTTGATCTTGTTTTTGTTCTCTTTTATCTAAACAAGTGATTTCTACACACATTTAGTGTTGGAACATAGAGAGTATGCTATTGTATGAATTTAAAATTTATTGAAGCCCCACATTGAAAAACACTCATATATTGAATAGTTTTCAACTCTATAAATACTAAAGTCCCACATTAGATAGTTAACATATGTGGGTTTGCTTCCATCACTATATAAAGAGTGTCAAACTCTTGTGAAAAGTACACCAAAGTTGGATGTATTTCTCAAGTGTCTCTTTTATCCCTCTACTGCTCGATGCATTTCCGAGCCATTTCTCCCATTTTATTTTGTCCCTTCGATTTTTGAGTGGTTCTAATACCACTGTCGTTTTAAAGTGGTGTTTGTGTCATAGTCCAGTTGATTTTTGAGTGGTCCTAATAACATTTTCCTTTTAGAGCAATTTGTGTTGTAGACCCTTCGATTTTTTAGAGCGGTTTGTATGTCGTAGTCCCTTCGATTTTTGCTTCGCTCTAATACCACAATCATTTTAGAGCGGTTTTTATGTCATAATCCTTTCGGTTTATGAGTAATCATAGTATCATATTACGAGTGGATTTAACCACCATATTATGGTGTATTTCTAGAACGATTTTCTACGGTGCACTAGAACTTCGATACAGTTTGTCTTAGTTGTTTTATAAAAGGGACTTCGTGGTTGATAGTCTTCCTTGCACAATTTGGATAACGCCACGAAACGTCTTAAAAAGAGCAACCTAGTCCGCGACTCAATCTAGTAATATCTTCGATGGCTGAAAATTATTTTAAAAATAGTTTTTTGCAACTCAAAAATAACATTTAGTTTTTTTCTGTATTTTTTGTGGTTTCGTCTGCTAAGACAAACTCTCATTTTAAAGTTTTGATGAAAATAAACAAAGGTTAATTAAGATCGTTAATTATGATTCTAAATGTTATCTTAATTTAACATGTGCTTTTGAGTGTATTAATTCAAAGATAGGATTCAAGCAAAGCCAAGAAATCAGTATAATAAAAAACAGAAAACATTATGGAAAATGGAGAATGTTCTCCAAGATCAAATATGATCATGATAGCATAAAGACCAATCATTCTCTATTACTTAATTGAAGTTATTGCCTCTGGAATTTACATCAATATTATCACTACATGGAAAAGAACAAATATGATCAATTACAATCAAAATAAGTCATTCGAATCACAAAGAAAAAATGCCATGAATCAAGTTGTCCAAGCAAGACTGAACAGTCTTTAGTTTGGCTGTCAAGAATGATAAACGATCTTGACAATGTACAATGCATCAGGACAGCTTCCAATATGTTCAGAAAATCATCCAGATTGATTATCAATCTCCAGGAAACTCAAGAGCTAAAAGTCCAGATTGATCATCAATCTCCAGCAACTTCATTTCAGTTTTCTGCAACAAACTTTCATGATCTTTTCAAATGTCTTAATCAAGTTCAAGACTCCAATTCAAGCTACAAAGCATCATCACATATCTGCAATATTAAATTATCATTAAGCTCTCAAGAATCTGATCAAGAACAAAGGATTCAGCCCAGTCAAAACAAAAATTAAAAATAGTCAAAAGCTGGATTATTTTTAATCAGAAATATCGACTCTGGTCAAGTCTGACAAGAGCACTTTCAACGGCTCTATTGACCTCCATTTACTGCTCTCAAGCCTATAAAAGGAAGACCAATACTCAGGGAAAAGGAAGAAGTTCAAGTGTTAATTAATTGATCAAATCACTCATTCACATACTTGAAATTCTCCAAATTCTCAAGAGAGTCAAATATGTTTTAGTTCAATACATTGTTATACTTATTTTGAATCTCTTGTAAATAATCTAATCTCAAACACGAGTTGGGATAACTCAGATTCTAGAAAACAATCTCATTATCATTGTGTAAAAACTCAAAACTATAAGTGTTGAGTATAGTTTAAGTAGATTGTAAGAAATCCTTTTATGGTTAAAAGGTAAAGTATAAACTCCTATCTAAAGATTGATAGGGACTCTGATTGTGTATCTTTCTGGGTGGAAAGATTACAGATTGTAAACAGATCAAGATTGATCTAGACTAGGTGCTGTAAATAAGGAAGGTTCTTGCTTTAAACACTTAGTGAAAAATCTCACAATTGTGAGGATTGGACGTAGCCCAAGTTGGGTGAACCAGGATATATTCTTGTATGGTATCTCCTATCCCTTATCTCTTTATTAAGTTTGATTGATTTTAGAGCTAAAAACACAAACTCTTTTTCTGATTTTTACTAACCAATAACGTTCTCCGTTTTTCTGATAAAACCAAGAACGTTCTCCATTTTTTTGCTTTCTTAACCAAGAACATTCTTGAGTTCAAATCTTAAGTTTTTTCAGGAAATTTTAAAAAGGGAGATTTACAATTCAAACCTCATTCCTTGTAAATCAATTTTGCTACTTCATCGTCGTCTTACTCTTGCGTTGTGTTTGTTTGTCATCTTGCTGCGGTGTTTTGATTTCTGATCTTATTGCGATGTTTTAATTTCCCCTCTTGTTGTTGTATACTTTGATTCATATTGACATATTAGCTTCGGTCAAGATTGAAAATTTAGTCAATGATTTTTGCGTCGTAAACGTTATAACTCCAGATGCATAGGTATTCCAAACACCTCAATTTTATCATATTTGTAGGCTTTGTCACATTTGTAAATATTATGTCTTTTTATGCTATTAACATGAGTGTTGTTAGTTTGTTTGCAAATTTATCCTTTTCGTTTTTAGCAATTTTGAACTATAATATTCTTGATTGATGTCATTTTTATCAATTTAAATGAATAAATATTATTCTGTAATAATTATATATTATATCAGTATTATTTTTTTCATCTGAGTTAAACTTGAATTTTTCATTTTTTTTAACCCTTAATTCAAAGAAGTTGGATTACCCATTCCTCCAAAGATTTTTTTAAAAAAAATATCATTAATATACCTCACTTTAAAATTTAGATATCAACTATATTATTTTTTAAACTAGTGAGAAGTCGCCATTTTTAAATAGAGAGTTTGTATTAAATTTTATTTTTTATGTTTTTATATAAGAAAATTGCTCTTTGAAATGGCAACTTCATAATGGTCATTTAAATTTTTTTGTTTTAATTTATTAAAAAAACATAAATAAAAAATACAATAATATAATACAGTATTATTTGGATGAATTTTTAAGTCCAGGCATTTTAAGATTATGATAAACTCTTTCACCTTCATAAATGGGGTCGGTATGCTTTATTGGACAAATTTGAGAACTCTTTGTTATAAATATTGAACATATATGTTAACAATTTTGTTCGCGTCAAGTAGATGCACTCTTACCTGACGTGAACAAAGATGTACACGTATTTAATATTTACATTGAAAGTTCAATTATGTCTAAGGAAGGATATTGACTTCCAAAAATTGACATTGTAATTTCGAGAACAATATTCAAATCTCATATAAAATAGATGTAAAATTATTATTAATAATAATTTCATCTTAAAAAAAAGGAAAATATAGACTTTTATGCAATTGTTAAAGTTAAAAAAGAGTTTGTTTTCATCTTTCAATATTTCAAAGGTTATTTTATCTAATTATTAATATTGTTCGTTAAAAGATAAGTCAATGTAATTGTTCTCTCTATAAAGAAAAGGGTTACATCTTATTCTTACTCTACATTATTTATTGGCATTCTATTTTATTTCTTCTATGTCAATATCGTCACAATTAGATGAGTTAATTTATTCACATTTTTATTGTGCGCACATATGTCCTTTCATGACACTTCGTTATCCACAGAAAGCAAAGTGGCACAAGATTTGGTGCCTAGAGAACTAAAAGGCCATCTACATTATAAAAAAAAGTAACTATTTTTTCAATTTTAAAATGGAAAATGGAAGTTGGGGGAGTTATAGTTACCCACTAAACTTAACAAAATAACTTCCTCCACAAGCTCCATTCACAGTTTTAAGAGAAATAATTATGTGTTACAATTTCAAATAAAAATTATTTAAAAATATATATAAAATATATATATTATTTCATTATTTTAAAAATATTTTATTTAATTCTTTCTTTTTTACTTTTTTTTTTCCTTTTAGTGTATGTGTCTAAGTCTTGTTATCATATGAGACTTTCTTTAGAGTTAAATATAAAAATTAAATTTTTTTTCTGTTCTGTTTTATCTATGTCTTACTGTTTAGTTTTTTTTTTATACTTTTTCTCCTTAGAAAAATTGAGTGAATAGACTTTAATCTATGCAAGATGCTCTCTTTAATCTTATTTTTGTCTTATATTATTTTGTTATGTTTTTACACATGTGCTTTAATTAGAATCAAGTAAATTAATTAGTGTTATATTCTTTTAATATAATAGAAATGAAGAGAAAAAATTATTTTAAAGAAAGATTAATATTAGAGTGTCAACAAGTTAACGAAGTTAAAAGTACACTAACAAGAAGAACCACAAAAACCCTAGCTATCTAATGTCTCTAAATCTCTTCTACTCTTCATCCCCTATAAAGGAATTGTGTTGAATTATTTTTAGTCCAAAATCACTCTTTATATCATATTTTTTTTGTTTTTATATAAATAAATAAATTTCATATAGATTTATTTTCTTTTCATTTTTTAAATGAATTTGTTGTCTAATGCGGTGTTGTTTAGTTTCTGAATTTGTGCAGTGTTTGTTTGATTTAAAATATCATATCAATTTTGACGTATTACAAATTCAATCAATAATAATAACATCATCAACATTACAAATTCAAATGTATGACTATTCTATATATACTTTAATTTTATCATATTCATAGTTACTTAAATCTTACCGTTTTATGTTGTTAATTTGGATGTCATGAGTTTGCTCACATATATATCTTTTTTTTATTTTAACAACTTTAAATTATATATTTTTTCAATGTAGTACATCAATTTAAATGAACAAATATTTTTTTATATTAAAAAAATCCTTAAAAAATTATTTCTTGATGTACACGTGGAGAGCAATTATGATTATTCAATATTAAAGCGCTTTTGATTTTTTAAGGTACAGTGGAATACTTTTTGTAATCTTTAAATTTTTTACTAAAAATCCTCCGTTATCTTGGTTATCCTTCTACTTCTTGTGTTGAGCCTATCAAACCTAAAAGCATGATCAGCTGAGCAACATTGAGCAGCGCACTATGAACATTCCATCATTTCATAATTGCGAGCCAAAGTGCAAGCACTTGAAAAATAAATAAATGTTGAGCATTTTCTTCTCGACCACACCTACTTATGCAAAAGCGAGAACTCGCTTCCAAAGAATGTCATTTAATTAGATTATCTTTTGTAGGTACATGATTGTACAAAAAATTACATGCAAATAAAGAAACCTTTGGAGAGACTATTTTATTTCATATGACCTTATGTTGTGGCACATTAGAGCCTTCAAAATTATGCATCAGAATATTATAAACCTTTTTCACAGCAAAAGTTTTACTATGACATGAGAGCCACTGCCAAGAGTGATCAACGTCATCCTATAAAACAATGTTACCCAATAAAGAATAACACTCTTCAACTAAACCATACTCCCACTAAAAAAGCCTCGCTTCCAACCCCACTCTACCTCATTAACCCCCTTCCCCCCATCCGGCTCAAAATATAGAAGCTACTGAGATGTTTTTATCATTAACAATCTCAAACTGTCTACTGAACCTATCACACAACAAACCTCCAAGTAACAAAGCGTCAAGCCAAAATATAGTTTCTTTGTTAGTACTTAACTTTTTAACTAAGTTATCCGAAAACCAATTCAATTGCACCTGACTCCCCCCCACCCCTATTTACACCTTCAATATCCTTCCGCCAAGTATACTCTAACCAATCACTATTCACCCCTCAACTCTCCAAAGTTCGGTATTTTTCCGATAACACCTTAAACCACAACTCTTGTCTATTTGTTTTAAATCTCCAACACCATTTACCCAACAATGCCAAATCATAAAGTTTTAAAATTTCGCAAAATCAACCCACCTTTTTCACATGCCCGACACACTAAGTCCCATTTAACCCAATGAAATTTGTGAGCCTCCTTGCTACTACCCCACAAGAAAGATTTGAAAAGAGATTCAAGAGTAGAAATAGTACCTGATAGAGCTCAGAAAAATTAAACAAAATAAATCGACAATTCAAATAAGACAGCTTTAATGAGAACAAGACGACCACCCATAAAAATAATTATGATATCTCAACCCAGACGACCTCCTTTTAACCTTCTCAATAACAGGTTTCCAAAAAACAAGACATCTTGGATTATAACCAATAGGTAGACCAAGATACTTAAACGGTAAAGAAAATTTCTTACAATTCAATAATTTAATCGTCTCCCAAAGTCAAGACTTGTCTATATTCACCACACCAAAAGACTTTTTCAAGAAATTCACCTTTAAGCTAGATGCCAATTCAAATAAAAGCAAATTTTCTTTGATAGCCCTAATATTAGTTCAACTTTTTTCACATAAGATAACAATATCATCTACAAATTGTAAGTGAGAAACTTTGAGATCAAACCTATCCCCCACCTGATATCCAACCAACAAGCCATTTACCACATAAGTATTTAGCAAAATGCTAACCCTTTTCCCCGCCAATAGAAATAAAAATGGTGACAAATTGTCCCCCTGCCTTATGCCACACCTCATAGCGAATTAATAAGTAAGGCTACCATTAACCAGAACGAACGTTGTACCCGACCTCAAGCAAGTCCTTATCCACCCTCTACACCAATTAGGAAATTTCATAGAAGTCATCTCCATGTCTACATAATCCAACTCCACATTTATTTAATAGGAATGTTATATATATATATATATATATATATATATATATATATATATATATATATATATATATTTGTGGTGAATCTTTTGAAATAGGTGGTTGTAAGAGTCAAGGTCGTCTTAAACTTTTTGAAAACTCTGTTTTAATCTAAAAAATTAGAACCTTAATAAAAAAAATGAAATTTTATTAATTAAAAAGGGATATAATAAGTTTTAGTCCCTATAAAATGTCAAAATTTTATTTTAATCGCTATAAAAAAATTCTCAACTTTTTAATCCTTAAAAAAATTATTTTCTTTTAATCCATATTTTGAATTTTTTTTTTGTAAAAAATGATATTTTTAGTCCTTATAAAATCAAAATAGAGAGTAAAAGTGAATAAAATATTTTTAGAGACTAAACATAAAAATGTTATAATTCTGTAGAAATTAAAAATATATCTAACCTAAAATCACCCTCATCTTATTATATTATAAAAATAAAATTTAGAGCTTTCACCAATTAGGGGGTCTATGCTATTGGGTTGTTTTGCATAACCCAACAGTCGGCCTTGGTAACAGCATCTCTCATTAGGAACCTTAAGTGGGGTTTATAGTGTGAAATCATCTTCAAACAACTCAATCATTTTTTGTTCCAATGGAGCAACTCTTAAGTACTCATTTTGGATCCACAATTTTATTCACATATTAATATTTTATTTTTATTTTTTTGCAACTTAAAATATTAATTTCATATTTTAATTAATATTAATTTGAAGAAAAAAACTAAATTAAAATAAAATTGAACTTAAAATTTTATAAAAAAAATTGAAAATTAACATTAAATACATGACATATATAATTAAAAATGATAAAAATTAACAACACTATATAATTAATAAAATTTAAATTTATATAAATTAATAAAAATTAACATTAAACAATAAGTCTAATTGAAGTTGTCGATGACCTCGTTTTTTACGGATATATGTTCTCCTTTGTAATCTTGTTACAAGAATAGAACGAAGATCATTACATTTTTCACTTGTTGAGACGTCATTATATATATTATCATAAGAGTAATGTGTTTTTCATCTTCCATGATCATATTATGCAATATGTTGCATGCATATATTGTATGCTTGAGTGTTTCCATGTGCCAAGCACGCGTTGGACTACATACATTTGCAAATCTAGATTTGAGCACTCCAAATCCCCACCCCACATCATTTCTAGCCGATTCTTGTTGTTGGGCAGATAGTTTTCTCTTATCTCCCTTATGGCATTGGAGTTGTCTTAACAAATGCAACTCACTCGAGATAGATGCCATTTGTTAGATAGTACCTCATATTATATGAAGTTATATTAACTATATATTGCACTGTGGGAGCTCATCCTTTGTAAACATCATTAAACACATTGGACTGGTTTAGCACATTAATGTCATTGTTTGAACCTCCAATGCCAAAAAATGCATGTCAAATCCACAAGTCTTGTGATACCACTGCTTCTACAATGATCGTGGGTTTACCATGATCACCTCGACAAAATTGTCTTTTCCATGCCACCAAACAATGTTTTGTTCTTAGTGCAATACAATCAATAAAACTTAACATACTTGGAAAGTCATGTGTCTCCCCTAAAACTTAGGCCAATTCGAATGTATTTGTCTATACTATCACCAGGATATTCATATGTCAATATACGAATAGCAGCAATGCATTTCTACCATGGTGAAAGATCCATTCTATTAGTTGCAACAACCCTTATTTGAAAATATTCATATCATGATTTTCAAAGGTTGCTACAATTTGAAGAAACACATGTTTATGCATTTGAAACCTTTGTTGAGATTGAGCACATGTGTATACTAGATTTTTAGAGAAATAGTCACTGAACAATCAACTATGTTCTTATTCCACTAGGCCTAGTAGGATTGTTGGATTGTTGTCGCCTCTCAAGCATTGACATCAACCGTTCTTCATCCATATTATCCATAAATTCATCTTCTATCAACTCCCAAAAGAGTTTATTAAGTTCATCTAAATTGTTTGGATCCATTACATCAATAAGTGAATGAGAGTGGACATTGCTACATTTTATAAGAATGAGAGTATGTATTATGTTAAATGAATAACAACTAGTTTTGATAACGGCTAGTTTGAATAATGACCGATTTTAATAACTAGTTTGAATAATGACTAGTTTGAATAACAACTAGTTTGACTAACGACTAGTTTGGGTAGTTTAAATAATGACTAGTTTGACTAATGGGAAGTTTAAATAACAACCAGTTTGAGAAAGAGAAAATAATTATTAATTAAAGTGACATTAATGCTCATTTTACATAATGTCTAATTTGAATAATACTACAACATTTCATCTTAACTAAAATCCATATTTTTTTCAATGGCCTTAACCTAGTATTTTCAACTAAATAGACTTTTAAAAAAGTCTTGGCGTGACTTATATATATAAAAAAAAGTCTACACTGTCGTAGGCTAAGCCATAAACTTCTGTCGGTCGATCTGAACTATTTTCACCTCTAAAAATTGTATTTGATTTTTAACCAAAATATGTCTCCTTTTTTTTTATCAACTCCTACAACGTGATCCTCTTAAATGTTGAGCCACAATAGAATAAGAACGGTATCATCTTCTCTTGTGAATAGCTCTCAAATTTTTTTTCTTTTTTTTGTTGTTGAATATAACGTCTTTCTCCCTCTTCAAACGTAATATTTTCAAGACCAAGTTGAGTTGAAAATTGTGAAACTTGACACTTTGACATGGATTTAATTGGTGCTTCAGGTTCATAATGAGTAAACTCTACATCTTGAGTATCTATTTTAAGGTTTATTAAACATATTGGGGTTTGTTGGTGGTAATCGGTGAAGTTTGTTGTTGGTGGTAAAAATTATGAATTTTAAGAATTGGAAATATGATAATTTAACATAAAATGCAACAAAAACTATTAAAAATTATATTGATTTGGATTCATTTATCACAAAGAAATTTGTTTCAATGAAAAATAAATATAATTTTGAAGTAATGGGATAAAAAATTGAGAAAACAATTGCTGTCAAATGAAACACAAAGATAAAATTGTGAGATAAAAATTATGACAGCAAAACTGAATGTCTAATTTTGAACAAATATGAAATATTACAATTCTTGATTTAAGTCATTGATTAGAGAGAATTAGAGAAAAATAAATTGATTAATATTGATAAATGAGAGAATGTGAATTACATCAAGGGTTACATGACTTATATAGTTAAGCGAAATAAACAATCAACTAAAGTAAAATAACTAACTAGCTAGTGTAAATAACTAACCAATTTAACTAACTAACCAACTAAAATATTTAATATCCCCTCAAGCTAGAATGTGTTTAGTACATTTCGAGTTTGAAAAATGTCGGAAAAGACATTAGCTATAAGAAATTTGAAATATTGAAAATTCACCGGCTAAAAGACTTTGAAACGTTGAAAATTCATCGATGAAAGAATATGAATTTTAGATTTGACTATCCATATTATAAATGGAAGCTAATATGGTAGAATTTGAAATGTCAATTAAGGCTACAAAGAATAAAATTTTGCTTAACCATCCAATTTTTTTTTTTTTGATAGAAGCCGAAATGCTAATGAAGCTAAAAATAATGAATTTGTTTAATCATCAATTTCTTTATTGAAATAAGCTAGAATGTCATTTAAGGAAAAATAATGAATGAATTTTGTAGAATGTCAATTAAGGTTAAAAGAAAGAATGAATTTTGTCACTAAATGTTATTGGTGTTCTTGAAAAATCTTCAACAAATGTTTTAATAACATATATTCTTGAGTTTGATGATGAGGAGAATTTGAATAATGCACTTCGCTCCATCTTTTTCATGATTGATGAAATTTGTTGATTTTAAAACAAAGTTGATATCAAAGCATTGAAGAAGTCTTGGATTTTGGTAAAGTTTTGTTTACAAACTTGTTCCCCTTAATGCCTATTATTTGAGGTTGTTTTATATTATCATTGTCATGATGAAATAGTTCTAACTTGAAATTTGAGTGGGAAAGAGAAGAAAATGAAGAGAGGGAGGAAAAACTAGTTTAGAATGGAGAAAGAAGGTGGGGAAAATAAACAAATTATTCAATAATCAAAGGAGAAAAGAAAAAATAAATCAATTAAGTTTCTATCAAAAATTTTCCAAGAAATTTTTTAAACAAAAAATAGCATAATAATTAATGGTATGATACCATATTACAATTTTTTATTTAAGTTATTGATAAAAAATAATAAAGAAAAGTAAATTGAATAATATTAATAAATAAGAAAATATAAATTACATCAAGAATTATATAGACTTATATAATCAATTAAATAAACAATTAATTATTATAAAATAGCTAACTAGATAATATAATTAACTAATCAATTTAACTAATTAATCAAACTAAGATACTTAATAAAAATTGTGACATAAAAATTAGATGTAGTATTTTCAAATGACCACAATTTATAGAAGAATTTTTATATAAAAAAAACCATCTGTAATATTTTTTCTTTACCAAGAAAAGGTAACATTTCATTTAAGTATACAAATATCATTTATTTATTCAACTTGTGTCAGCCAACAACTTCTCGCAAACGCAGCTTCAGCAGGCAATAAATTCTCTAAAGTAACCTAAATTATCTAAAGTAACAAATTTTTATTGAAAATAGATATATTAATAAAGTAACACTTTACTACACTTTAGAATCAAATTCATTCATAATTAAAATTATAATAATTAGCAATATTTTTTACAATATAAATAACTAAACTAGATGCAAAAAACTCATCTATAATTTTATTTTTAAGTTATGTCTTGATAATTTTTATTATTAAAATTTTTTATCTATACAATAGAAATTAAAAGTGTCAAAATAATATAAATATATATATATATATATATCTAATCAAGTGATAATTTTTTATTTTATTTTTAATTTAGTAGTAATAAATGTATTTGGATTACTTAAATATATTTTATAAAAACAGGTAAATATAAAACTATACTTATTTATTTAAAAATATATATATTTGCGTAGAAGAACAGCTAAAATACCTCTGTTCGAGCTGGTCTTAGGAGCACCATTCATAATTGTAGCCTTTGTGCAACTATTGCGTTAATTACATTCAAATAAAATAAAGTTTTAAATATGTGTTTGTCCATATAAATATACAATTTTTGTATTTTATTCTTTGTAAGTATTTTTGTTGGATTTAGTCCCTGTAAAATTATAGCCGATTAGTTTTGGTCTCTAATGTCAAATCAAAAGTTATAAAAAAAAAGTTGGCAAACTTTCGTGACACGGAAGAAGACGAGTTTTCCAAAAACTCCTAAACTCCACTTTTAATTTTTATTCATATTTTTTTTATAAAATAACACTAATTATTAAATGATAATTATAAATTTATTAATTAATAATATAAAACATTTTAATTTTTAATATATCCTAAAAGATTATGTGTTGGTGTGCATTTATAGGGCCACGTGTCACGACACTATATTTTTGTAATGTTAATTTGATGTTAGAAACCAAAGTCGATCGTTTCTGATTTTACAGGAACTAAATCAAACAAAAATAATTATTATGACCAAAATCAAAAAGTGATATATTTGCACGGATCAAAGACAGATTTAAATCTAAAATAAATTACAAATTTCAAACTACTTACCGATTAAAGGATATTTGACTAAAATGAATGACCTAAATTTTGTCACTAAGCTTTTTGAAACAAAAGAGGGATATATATTATTAGTGTAAAGTTGATTTTACATTCACATTCCATCTTAATTTTTCAATTTGTCACTATACAAATGTTTCATATCTTAGCAAGTTTAATTGTATGTGTAAATCAATTTTATATTGACATTAACTCTAATGGTTTGATTTAGTGGTAAAAAAACACACATTAGTTTTGTAGATTGTGTGTATTTTATCGCTGCTAGTGTTATTGAAAGGAGGCAAATATATTACGATTTTTTATTTAAGCCTCATTTATAAGAGAAAAATGGAGAGAGAAAAATTGAATAATATTGATAATAGAGAGCGTGGATTACATCAAGAGATAGGTTGGATCTTTTTTTGGGATATGTTGCAAATCTTGAATAAGAAGAAGAAGAAACTAAGATGATGAAGGTTGCACACAATAAACTCAAAAGCATGTGTCACACTAAGTTTAGGTTCGATTCGTCCCAGTCAATCTATATATATTGGATGCAAACGAGTTGACCGACGAATTTCCTTCAGAATACTTTATAATCCTTGAAGTGAATTGCACATTCACATCAAGTCTATCGATCAATGATAGTTTACGGAATAAAATTCTTTCATTTACTCTCGTGCACTAGAGAAATGAAGAAATGACTCAGAAATACTTTTGACAGAATTTGACTCATGTAACATGAATTTTTTTCTTATTGTTTATGCCTCTAACGTGTCTCTATTTATAGAGAAACTCATACAAATTGGTAAAAGAAAACAACTCTTGAAAAGATTTGTAACCCTTGATAACTAAAAAGATGCATTGGTTTGAATTAAACCCAAACATTGCATCACCAAGTGATACAATAAGTTATTTAATTTTGATATTAATATAGCTATTAGGGAATTCCAACTATATGGAAGAGAATCAAATTTGAGGAAAATCATATTTGTCGTCACTTTTTTTTTGTATCATATGGAGGAGAATGAGATTATAGTAATTCAAAGTTTGATAAATAGTTAAGTAAAATCTAATTAAAAATTGTTTTAATTACGATTCGAACTTGGTTCTCTCAAACAATATGTTCTTAAGCGAAACTCGTTAACTTCTTGAATTAGTTATTTGTCACTTTTATGTTTGGTTCAAATTTTAGGAGAGAAGAAAAGCAAAATTCTTAAGTTGATTTTGTTCTCCTTCCATTTTGGGAGAATTTGGAGGAGAAGAGAGCTTATTAACATAATTAAAAAATGATTTAAAATCCTTCTCCTTGTACAAACATAAAATCATTAAAAATGTATTTTCTATTCTCATCTCATTTGAATCAAACATGTCTCTATCCCTCTTTTACCTCCTTCTTTATTAAAATTTCTCCTTCTCTACCATTGAACTAAACACATCATAAATTTCTTTTCTTTCATAAATCTAACAAAAGGACGTTAGAATGAATTTAAAAATAAACATTACTCACTCTTTTTTTAATATTTTTTATTTGTTAAGTTTAAGAAATCATGTTTTAATTTTAAATGAAATACACAATTATATGATTGATTTATTGTAAATTTTGAAGATATTTTAAAAGTTTTAAGTAAATTGTATTTTATATTTTAAGTGAGAAATATAAAAATATATTTTATTAAAACAATATTATTAATTTATTTAATTGTGGTAATTTTGACTTGGTCAAACCCACCACTTAAACTATTATATTTTTGTCTCATTAATTAACTACTCTCCCTATTTTATATATATATATATATATATATATATATATATATATATATATATATAATAGATCTGACTGCTCATTTTGAGAGTGTGTAGAAAATTTATTTTCACATAAAATAAAAAATTTCTACTTTTCTTTCTTCCATTTCTCCCATTGCTTTGGTTTTTTAGTAGGTACATCTTCCTGTGACCTTTCACATATTGATATAGATTTTGAACAAATAAAATATTTTATTTAATACTTGAAAAAATACATCTTCTTGTGACCTTTCACATATTGATATAGATTTTAAACAAATAAAATATTTTATTTAATACTTGAAAAAATACAAAGAACTTGGATTTACAAATATTATTTTATCTCATATAATTCACATAAAAAATACTACGATCCGTTGATCCGATCCAAGAGTCACACATTGCTATAGGAGGAAACAGTCTTTATTTAAAAGAGTTTTTATTTAAGCTATTCTTCGTATCTCGAGAGAAAGAGTCGATTAGTAAAGATGTATAATTATAATATATACACTTTACAAAACATTAAATCTATGCATGAGTCTTTTAAGATTTATTATTTATATTGTAGATCAAACAACCGACTAACTTAATACAAATATTTGATGGGATAACAGAAATTATTTATAAAAAAAACTTAAACCATTCTATAATAATTAGTTACGGTACAGACATTTTGAAACTTATCTAATATTAATAAAATAATTATCACAATTTCTATAATAAAATTATTTTTGAATATTTAAAAATCATCGTAGATATTTTAACAATTCAATCAAAATTGTGATTTATAATTGGACCGTTTGTTTAAGATTTTAAAAAATTAATTTTGACTTTATATTTTTAAATTATTTTAATGAAAATTTACTTAAAAATAGGAGAAACTTTTTAGATTCATTTATTACCAATTAAAAAAATTAATTTTGACATTCTATAACTTAGATATTAATTATTAGAGATTTTAACACAACAAATATCATTTTTTTTAAAAAGTATATTTCAATAATGATTTTTGTGAATAACTTCTCAAAATAGCGTTTCATAATCATTTTTTAAAATTTATTATCCAAAAATAGTTGTAGAAAATAAATAAAATATTTAAAATCATATTTTAAGATAAATTGTTTAAATCAATTTTATTCATTTGAAGCTTTATTTTTATTTTTATTTTTAAAATGTTGCCATAAAAAGAAATAATTATTTTCAAAAAGTTTTTAAACAAATATTAAATTATTTAATGATATTTAATTGTTTATAAAATTAAGATTTAGAGTTGCTGTGAGTTTTTATTTTTAATTTTGAAAGTAATGTTGGTTTAAAAACGAGTTGAAATGATTTTTCCCTTTAATTTGAAAACTATTTATATTAAAACGATTTGTTTGTTTTTTGTTTGTGTTTTTATGCTCACTTCTATCGTCTCTTACTTTGCCATCACCCAAGACCACCGACCTTCCGGCAGCGTTTCTGGCAACTCATCACCGTCTTTCCTTCTTTTTCGGTCGTTTAGTTCTGGTTTGTTTTTATTCATCCTTACCAAGTTTTTTCTATTTTTTATTCTTTATGCTATTTCAACGGTTGTTTTGATTTTTATTTTGAACATTTTAGTTTTTTTTTTATTTGCGTGTTGTTTCATTGAATTCTTATTTTGAACATTTTTGTTTTGTTTTTGTGAAGGAGAGGAGAAGGGATTTTTTTCAAAAACTGTGACTTGATTTTTTTCTCTTATTTTGAGATTCATTTTCACGTGGATTTTGCACTGTAGCCTTGAAATCGTGACTTTCAAATAATTTTTTAAAGTATCTTGATTATAATGAATAAATTATTAATGTTTATGCAAGTAAAAATATAATGAAAAAAAGTTGTGTTGGAATAACTTGATGCTCAACTCAGATCAGTTGGGGAGTTCAATGTTATTTCAGTATACCAATGGTCTGGACTAAATGAAACCAAACATTAAAACAAAGTAGCAAACATAATGTTAGTTACATGAGATGAGAATGAGTTTCTTATTGTACAGCATGGAGACAAATTCAGTTATCATTTCTTTTTTCTATGTAGGAAAATTTTGGGATAAAAAAATGTTCATATTTGATAAAAGAATTGAATACTATGATGCTGTTCGTGGTTTTGGAGTTATTTGAATCTCAAATTTTTGAAATCTAGATTTTCAGCTTGTTTGCATGAAGTGCAAGTTGAAACTTGATGACACAGTTATTAGGTTGAATTTGTTACCTGAGATGAGAATGGTACAGCATGGAGGGAAATTAACTATCATTTTTTCTTTTGTAGGAATATTTAATGTGTTTGACCAAAGAATTTAATACCATGATGTTGTTCTTGGTTTTGAAATTGTCTTTATCTCGAGTTTTTGAAATCTAGGTTTTTCGGATTTTTTTTAATGAAGTGTAAGTTGTAACTTGATGAGACAGTTGTTAGATTAAATGTTACCTGAGATGAGAAAGAATTTGTTATGGTACAACATGGAGAGAAATCTCTTATGATTTTGTTCTTTGTAGGAATATTTTGGAATAAATCAATGTCTATATACTTGACAAAAGAATTGAATACCATGATGTTAGTCTTGGTTTTGGAGTTATCTTTATGTCAAAATTTTCAAAATTTAGGTTTGTCTTTTTTGAATGAAGTGCGAGTTGTAACTTGATGACACCATTGTTGGATTATTTTTACCTTTAAAACTATCATGTCACTTTAATAACTTAGTGCTGTTGCAATAAAATTTATGCTAAATAGCATTCGTGGTCCCTTAACTTAATTTCAGTTAACGTTTTAGTCATTTATCTTTTTTTTTCCGATTTGGTCTTTTATTTTAATTTTAAGTGACAATTTGATCTTTTATGTTTTAAAATGTCAACAATATTATCCTTTTTTTTACAAAAATTCATCAAAATTTTTAACCAAAACCCATAAAATTAATTATATTTTTTCATATAATACAAATTTCATTAGATTCGTAACTCAAATCTTCAAATAAACTCATATTTACGTTCTTTATTTCACTTAAAATTAAAATAAAGGACTAAATCGGGAAGAAAAAAAAGATAAAGGACTAAAACATTAACTGAAATTAAGTTAAGGGACCACAAATGCTATTTAGCCTAAAATTTATTAAAAATTTAATATTTGTCACGTTGTAGATAATTTATACATATTCCTGCTATAGAGGGTCCTATGGTGTTAGTTACTTCTGTCTCTTGTACATATATATGTCTCCTTCATAAATTTCTTTTTAGAATCTAACTTGATTGGATTGTTCATTTTCTGGTGCTTCAGATATTTCACATTCGATGGATTCCAATAATTGGAGACCTAATCCGGGTACTGAACCCACAATCGACACAAGTGAATGGAGAGCTCAATTGCAACTTGATTCACGCCAAAGAATTGTCGACAAAATGTAAGATTCAGTGTCAATAACATCTGTATCGCTGAGGTTATTTAAAATTTAAATAGTAATTTTACCTTGTCGCTGCATATAAAAAGAAAATGAAGAAATGAATGATCTATCCATAACATCAGTGTCACTTGCATTATATAAATATGAATGAATTGCATTTCTTTGTAGAATGGACACATTAAAAAAACATCTTCCCGTTTCTGGTTCTGAGGGATTACTTGAACTTCGGAAGATTGCTCAAAGGTTTGAAGAGAAGATTTTTACTGCCGCGACAAGCCAGGTACGCTCATTATGAGTATTGTGGAGCCTCCATTTTCATTTATGGTTACTCATGCAATGCAACTATGTGGAGCATTGATTGTTTATTCTTCTTTTCAGTCTGATTATCTACGGAAAATATCTATGAAAATGCTTACAATGGAGACTAAATCTCAAAGCTCCATTGTCAACAATATGCCGTCAAATGAAGGTGGTCCTAGCAACAAACCGCCCGATCAAGGTAAGAATTTATTAGGTTGAATTTATTACCTGAGATGAGAATGAATTTTCTATGGTACAACATGGAAAGAAATCAGCTATGATTTTGTTATTTATAGGAATATTTTGGGTTAAAGAAGACTATATTTGACAAGCGAATTGAATACTGATGGGGACAAAGAAGGAATTGGTGACGTGTCTAGTGGGACACATAGTACACCTAAGGTATGGAGAGTGTATGTTAGAAAATCCAAGAAAGGTGAGCTGGCCCCACCCCGTATATAGGGGAGATGTGGGTAAGGAGGGGAAGGAAACAAATTATGTTAGTTGTGGGTAGAGAGAGGATTCTCTCTTATTGGAGTGAGCATAGCTCTCAGGAGTAAAAGGAAGACTTGTTTCCTTTGCTCAATTTCCCTTTATCATCAATAAAATACACTATCATATGTTGATTAATCTCTCATTAATTCTTACTGTCGCATTTATAAATTGAGTACCAATCAATTTCATCCGACCTGCCGGATACATTACAAACCAGTGAGTGTATGAAATTTTGGTGAATGCCCCAAAGAAGAAGATGGAAAACAAGGTTCATGCATTGGAGAACCGAATGTCAACTCTCGAGGTTGCAACTGCTGAGATACGAGCGCAAGCTGCTGCAGACCAAGAAAGGCTCATCTCTCTCATCACTCAAAGCAAGGACATGGGTGATATGGTAAAACAGAAGAGTGATGGAGACTCGAATCACGCTGACAACGAGCAAATCAAGAAGATGATCCATAAGATGCAGGGAGAGAAGCTTGATGAATTCCGTCAATCGGTGAAAAAGATTGAACTCCCAATGTTCACCGGTGACGATCCCACCGGTTGGATTGCTCGAGCTGAGGTCTATTTTCGAGTGCAGGATACGAGTCTTGAGATCAAGGTTAGTCTGGCTCAACTCTGTATGGAAGGATCTACCATCCATTTTTTCAAAGCGCTAGTTGAAGATGAGACTGATTTGACCTGGGAATTTTTCAAAAATGCATTGTTGGAGAGATACGGCGGTCTCGGTGACGAGAGTGTGTTTGAGCAACTCTCGTTGCTGATGTAGGAAGGCAGTGTGGAGGAATACATCGAGGAGTTCGAGAGGTTGGTTGCACAGGTAGATCGTTTACCAGAAGCTCAATTTGTTGGATATTTCATCCATGGCCTCCGTGATGGGATACAAGGAAGAGTTCGTAGCCTCAAAGCGCTAGGTCCAATCTCACGTGCGAAGCTCATGTATCTAGCACGTGCTGTGGAAGCGGAGGTAAAAGAGAAGAGGATTGGTTGGAATAGGCCTCGTGATTATGGGCCTAAAGTATCCGGGTTAGGTTTTACTTATAGATCTAACCCTAATTCTGGATCCAGGTCAACTCACCCGGGTCGAACGCGTTACAGTGATTGGTTCGTAGTCAAGGGCTCCAACGACGCCGGAGAGAAAGGAGGAAACGGGTCGAATCCGAAGTTAGAGACTCGTCAAGACTCACGACAATATGTTCCCCGTGATCTTCGGATCCGTCATATCTCAACCCACGAGATTGCAGAAAGGCGACAGAAAAACCAGTGTTTTAAGTGCGGTGGGGCCTATCATCCTCGTCACCAATGCCCAGATTGTCAGCTTCGTGTAATGGTGATGGAGGAAGACGATGACGGCAAGATGCAAGTCTTTGCAGCTGATACAGAGGAGGAAGATGGAGAAGGAGTTGAACTCAACATTATAAGTTTGGCTTAGATTGATAACCCGAGTCCCAGGAAGTTAGGGAATATGTGCACCATCAAGTTAAAAGGCCGAGTTCAAGGAGTACCCTTGTTGGTGTTGGTAGACAGTGGTGTGACACATAATTTCATCTCGCACAAGTTGGTGAGGTCAATGAGATGGCCAGTGGAAGGAACTACTCCTCTCAATGTCGAATTGGGGGATGGGTTTAATGTAATGGCATAAGGAGTTTGTAGGAAAGGGGTGTTGGATCTGGGGAACATGACATCTACCATGGATGCTTGGTTGTTCGATTTGGATGGAATTGACATTGTCCTTGGAATGTCTTGGTTAGCTTCCATTGGGAGCATGTGGGTCGATTGGGCACAAAAGGTGTTGTGTTTCCCCATTGACTCTTAGTGGGTGGAGCTGCGTGGGGAAGGCAGTGAACATAAAAACCAGCTTGCCTTGCAAAGTTTGTTGGGAAGACCCAAGCTATTGTACAGAGGAATGCTTTTATCTGTAAGAGCACAAGGGGAACCAAAGGGTCTTGAGTTGGGCAAAACAGTCAATGATTCACATTTGACCCATACTCATTAGATTCACGAGCTAGTGGCGAAGTTCTCAAAGGTGTTCGCAGAGTCCAAGGGGTTACCTCCTAAGAGAAGATAAGAGCATGCTATTCATCTCAGGGAGGGAACTAGCGTTGTTAATGTTCGTCTCTACAGGTATCCTTACCACCACAAGAATGAAATAGAGAATCAAATCACAGAGGTGTTGCAGTCCAGAGTCATCCGTCCTAGCCAAAGTGAATTTTCTAGTCCAGTGATACTCGTGAAGAAGAAAGACGGGTCATGGCGGATGTGTGTAGATTACCGTGCTCTTGACAAGGTAACTATTCTTGAAAAGTTCCCTATTCCGGTGATTGATGAACTCTTAGACGATTTATATGGTGCTCATTACTTCTCAAAGTTAGACCTCAAATCGGGATACCATCAATTGAGAGTTAAGACTGAAGATGTGCACAAAACTGCATTCCGCACTCATGAAGGCCATTACGAATATCTCGTAATGTCGTTTGGATTGATGAATGCACCCTCGACGTTTCAAGCCCTAATGAATGACATTTTTAAGACTCTTCTAAGAAAATATGTGCTGGTATTTTTTTATGACATATTAGTGTACAGCCCGAGTTTGGTATATCATGTCCATCATGTATCCTCTGTACTGAACATTCTGCAGCAGCAAGGTCTGGTGCCTAATAGGAAGAAATGCAGTTTTGCAGAGCCTAGTGTTGAATATTTGGATCATATCATCTCTAGAGAAGGGGTAGCAATGGACCCCGCTAAGGTGTTGAATGTTTTACAGTGGCCCACTCCAAAGAATGTGAAAGGAGTGCGAGGTTTTTTTATCAAAGACTATGGCAAAATGGTGAGGCCATTAACTGAGCTGACTAAGAGGGACAATTTCAAGTGGGGAGAGGGTGCTGAGCAAGCTTTTCAACTGTTAAAGCAAAAGATAACATCTGCCCTTGTTTTAGCACTTCCAGACTTTCAAAAAAGAATTCTTTATTAAGAGTGATGCTTTTGGGAATGGGCTGGGTGCTATCTTAATTCAAGAAGGGAAACCAATTGCTTATTTTAGCCAAGCCTTGGGGGAGGGAAATTTGACCAAATCAGCATATGAAAAAGAGCTTATGGCAGTGGCTTTTTCTATCCAACATTGGCGTCCCTACCTCGTAGGTCAAAAATTTACGGTGTGTACCGATCAAAAGAGTCTAAAACAATTGTTATCACAGAGGATCTGCACCATGAATCAGCAAAATTGGGCAGCAAAGCTTCTTGGATATCATTTTGATATCATTTACAAGCCCGTACTCGAGTATAAAGGTGCAGATGCATTGTCCCGTATGCATGATAGTGGGGATATGACTTCCTTGATACATGTCCCTCAGTGGTTGGGTAGGGCTGAATGAAGGTGCAAACACGATAAGGGGGGTTGAATTGTCTTTGTACTACTTGAATTCTTTTTCTGTTTTTGATGATTATTTAAAATTTGATATATAAACAAACAAAATTAGCAGCTGATAAAGTAAAATAATCAACACAAAGATTTATCCTGGTTCACCATTAACTAGGCTACATCCAGTCCCTTCACCTTGAAGGATTTTTTCACTAATTAAAAACCTTTGAATTACAACAACACTACTTACCCTCCAAGTCAGTCTTCCCAAATAGTCTAACAATCCTAGACTTTTGAGGAACACGACACCTTGACTTCACAAGTCAAGTCTTCTCTTACCAATCTGACAACCCCAGATTGCAGAAGGGATTTCAACACCTTGAATCTAATTGCTAAGTCACCTGCTACTTCTTCTGACTCTTCAGATTGTAGACTCTACTTCAACAATATAGATCTAACACAAGGGAACGAAAAACAAGAGTGATTGCTTCTGGAAAGCTGATACTCACAATTAACCTCACTGAAAACTCGAGTGTTTTCTTCTGGAAGTTTATGACTCTTTTACTGATTTTCAATGCTAAGTCTTCTGCCTTGAGCCTCCTTTTATAGATGAGAATTAGGGTTTCTTCCATGATCAAATTCGAGTTGTATCTGTCTAGATTCTCTTGCAAAAATAACTTGGCCAATCCTGTTTCACTTAAATAAAAATCGTATCTTTTTAGCTTCAGATTGTATTTGAAAATTCTGTTGACCAATCTTGTTTCTTTTAATTTCAAACCATATCTTTTAAGCTTCAGATTGCATTCGAATTTTTTCAAGTCTTCAGTAATTTTTGAATCAAATCCCCTTAATACTTTGATCAAATTTCTATCAAAATTTAATCAAGTCTTCTTTGAATTTTAATCAAGTCCTCACTGATTTTCATCATGATTAAAATCTGGACCGTATGATCTTCTGATCTCGACCAACTCTAGACTTATGTAATCTAATCTGCCCCAATTCAATGATCCTCTGATCTCGGCCAACACTGGACCATATGATCTGATCTTTTGATCTCGGCCAACACTGGGCCATATGATCTAATCTTCTGATCTCGGCCAACACTGGGCCATGATACTTAAATCTGGACCATTGATCTGAATATTTTCCCTCTGATCTGGACCAATTCTGGACTGAGTCAAGATTGAATCTGAATTCAATCTGGACTTATGATATTTTAATCTGGACCATTTATCTTCTGATCTGGATCAAGTCTGGATTAAATCTGGACAATCATTTCTTCTGATCTGGACTGAGTTTTATGTTTTGGACCATGCTATCTTCTGGTCTGAACCAAATCATTTGTTTTGGACCAGTTATCTTCTGCTCTAGACCAAGTCTGGACTTATTCTTATATTCACAACCAAGCTATCTTCTGGTCAGGATTAAGACTGGACCAAGTCTGACGTATGTTTCCTTCTGGTCTGAAACAAGTCTCCCTTTGACAGGCTTCCTTCTAGTCTAGACCAAGTCTGCTTCTGGACTCTGCTTCCTTCTGATCTGGGCCAATGAAGATATCCTCTGATGATGTTATTCGCCCTTTGATATTTTACCTTTGATGACATCCTCTAATATCCTCTAGAGGTGTATCCTCTGGTGCCTTCATGTTGCATCCTCTGATACCCTCTAGATGCATTATTTGGCCTAACCTTCTGGTGACATTTCTATCTTCTGGTTGCTTCCTCCGGTGGTGTCATCCTCTGATTTTACATAGTTTCTGATTTGTTCTTCTAAGTCAAAATACAATTTAAATAAAATACTTTTGTTAACATCAAAATTCTAAGTATAGAACCAACTTGGTTCCAACACTGAAGTGATTGAAGAGGTCCACAAAGATGTTGCTATACAAAAAGTCATTTCTGCGCTCAAGGAGAACAAACCGGTTCGGTTTGGATTTTCTTATGTGCGAGGGGTGTTGTTGTATGAGGGGAGGCTGGAGATTTCTGCACAGTCTCCATGGATACCGGTTATCTTAAAAGAGTTTCATTCTACCCCAAAAGGGGCCACTCCAGTTTCCATCGCACGTTTAGACGAGTGGCGTTGAATGTGTATTGGATTGGCATGAAGAAGACTATCCAGCAATTTGTGCAAGAATGTGATACTTGCCAACGTCAAAAATATGTCGCTGCTGCCCCTGGGGGTCTGTTACAGCCGTTGCCAATTCCTGAACAGATCTGGGAAGATGTATCAATGGACTTTATCACCGGTCTTCCTAAATTCAAGGGATTTGACGTGATCTTTGTGGTGGTCAATCGGCTGTCTGAATACAGCCATTTCATTCCTCTCAAGCGTCCTTTTAATGCCCGTGTGTTGGCCGAGGTGTTTACAAAGGAGATAGTGCGACTGAATGGCATTCCCTCTTCCTGCAACCCTATCTTTGTCAGCAACTTCTGGTGTGAATTGTTTAAATTACGGGGGACCTTGTTGAAAATGAGCACTGCTTACCATCCACAGACGGATGGACAAACAGAGGTCATTAACCGCTGCTTGGAGACATATCTTTGTTGTTTTATAGCTAATCAGCCTCAGACGTGGGTAATGTGGCTGCCTTGGGCTGAGTACTGATCCAATACGACGTACCACGTCTCTACGGATTCAACTCCTTTTGAATTGGTTTATGGGAGGCCACCGCCAACACTCATGCGCTTACTTCAAGGGGAGACCAAGGTAGAAGCTGTAACACGGGAACTTGTTGATCGTGACGAGGCTTTGTGACAATTGAAGTACCATCTCGATCGAGCTCGTGGACGCTTGAAGGACCAAACTGACAAGAAAAGAAGAGATGTGAGTTTTAAAATTGGTGAATGGGTTTTTCTCAAATTAAGGCCACATGTGTAGAATTCTGTTGAAACACGCTTCAACTTGAAACTTTCCCTAAGATACTATACGCCATTTGAGATAACAGCAAGGGTTGGTGCAGTCGCGTATCGTCTCCAGCAACCTGCTACTGCTCGCATTCATCCGGTGTTCCATGTTTCATTGCTTAAAAAGGCAATTGGCAATTAACGGGTTGAGCATGAGTTGCCCCTGGGCCTCAACGGTGATCATGATGCACCATGGGAGCCAGCAGTAGTACTCGCCACTCGCACTATCATTTAGGAGGGGTCGGATGTCAAACAATTGCTCGTTCATTGGAAAGGCAAGCCTATTGAAGAAGCCACATGGGAGGACGAGTTTGTAGTGCTGACACAATTCCCAGTCCTCAGACTTGAGGACAAGTCTGTGACTCAAGGGAGGAGTATTGATGGGGACAAAGAAGGAATTGATGACGTGTCTAGTGGGACACATATTACACCTAAGGTATGGAGAGTGTATGTTAGAAAATCCAAGAAAGGTGAGCTGGCCCCACCCCGTATATAGGGGAGATGTGGGTAAGGAGGGGAAGGGAACAAATTATGTTAGTTGTAGGTAGAGAGAGGATTTTCTCTTATTGGAGTGAGTATAGCTCTCAGTAGTAAAAGGAAGGCTTGTTTCTTTTGCTCAATTTCCCTTTATCATCAATAAAATACACTATCGTATGTTGATTAATCTCTCATTAATTCTTACTGTCGCATTTATAAATTGGGTACCTATCAAATACCATGATGTTGTTATTGGTTTTGGAGTTATTTGAATCTCAAATTTTTGAAATCTAGGTTTTCAGCTTGTTTGCATGAAGTGCAAGTTGAAACTTGACACAGTTATTAGGTTGAATTTGTTACCTGAGATGAGAATGGATATGTTATGGTACAACATGGAGGAAAATTAACTATCATTTTGTCTTTTGTATGTTTGACCAAAGAATTTAATACAACGATGCTGTTCTTGGTTTTGAAATTGTCTTTATCTTGAGTTTTTGAAATCTAGGTTTTTCAGATTTTTTTAATGAAGTGTAAGTTGTAACTTGATGACACAGTTGTTAGATTGAATGTTACCTGAGATGAGAAAGAATTTGTTATGGTACAACATGGAGAGAAATCAGTTATGATTTTGTTCTTTGTAGGAATATTTTGGAATAAATCAATGTCTATATACTTGACAAAAGAATTGAATACCATGATGTTAGTCTTGGTTTTGGAGTTATCTTTATGTCAAAATTTTCAAAATCTAGGTTTGTCTTTTTTGAATGAAGTGCGAGTTGTAACTTGATGATACCATTGTTGGATTATTTTTACCTTTAACACTATCATGTCATTTTAATAGCTTAGTGTTGTTGCAATAAAATTTAGGCTAAATAGTACCCGTGGTCCATTAATTTAATTTCAGTTAACGTTTTAGTCCTTTGTCCTTTTTTTTCCCGATTTGGTCCTTTATTTTAATTTTAAGTGACAATTTGATCTTTTATGTTTTAAAATGTCAACAATATTATCCTTTTTTTTACAAAAATTCATCAAAATTTTCAACCAAAACCCATAAAATTAATTATATTATTTCATATAATACAAATTTCATTAGATTCGTAACTCCAATATTCAAATAAACTCATATTTCCATTCTTTATTTCACTTAAAATTAAAATAAAGGACCAAATCGGGAAGAAAAAAAAGATAAAGGACTAAAACGTTAACTGAAATTAAGTTAAGGGACCACAGGTGCTATTTAGCCTAAAATTTATTAAAAATTTAATATTTGTCACATTGTAGATAATTTATACATATTCCTGTTATAGAGGGTCCTATGATGTTAGTTACTTCTGTCTCTTGTACATATATATGTCTCCTTCATAAATTTCTTTTTAGAATCTGACTTGATTGGATTGTTCATTTTCTGGTGCTTCAGATAATTCATATTCGATGGATTCCAATAATTGGAGACCTAATCCGGGTACTGAACCCACTATCGACACAAGTGAATGGAGAGCTCAATTGCAACTTGATTCACGCCAAAGAATTGTCGACAAAATGTAAGATTCAGTGTCAATACTGTATCGCTGAGGTTATTTAAAATTTAAATAGTAATTTTACCTTGTCGCTGCATATAAAAAGAAAATGAAGAAATGAATGATCTATCCATAACATCTGTGTCACTTGCATTATATAAAAATGAACGTATTGCTTTTCTTTGTAGAATGGACACATTAAAAAAACATCTTCCCGTTTCTGGTTCTGAGGGATTACTTGAACTTCGGAAGGTTGCTCAAAGGTTTGAAGAGAAGACTTTTACTGCCGCGACAAGCCAGGTACGCTCATTATGAGTATTGTGGAGCCTCCATTTTCATTTATGGTTACTCATGCAATGCAACTATGTCGAGCATTGATTGTTTATTCTTCTTTTCAGTCTGATTATCTACGGAAACTATCTATGAAAATGCTTACAATCGAGACTAAATCTCAAAGCTCCATTGTCAACAATTTGGTTTCAAATGAAGGTAGTCCTAGCAACAAACTGCCCGATCTAGGTAAGAATTTATTATTTAGGGGTTTGGTAGTTGTTTTTGGATGTGGTACCAAAGTTGGCAAAACTTATTTAATTATTTATGTATTTAAGTATTGAGAAAAATTTAGTTATCATTTCTTTTTTCAATGTAGGAAAATTTTGGGATAAAAAAATGTTCATATTTGATAAAAGAATTGAATACTATGATGTTGTTCGTGGTTTTGAAGTTATTTTAATCTCAAATTTTTGAAATCTAGGTTTTCAGCTTGTTTGCATGAAGTGCAAGTTGAAACTCGATGACAAAGTTATTAGGTTGAATTTATTACCTGAGATGAGAATGAATTTTTTATGGTACAACATGGAAAGAATCAGCTATGATTTTGTTATTTATAGGAATATTTTGGGATAAAGAACACTATATATTTGACAAGCGAATTGCATACTAATGAGGACAAAGAAGGAATTGGTGACGTGTCTAGTGGGACACATAGTACACCTAAGGTATGGAGAATGAATGTCAGAAAATCCAAGAATGCTAACCTGGCCCCACCCCGTTTATAGGGGAGATGTGGGTAAGGAGGGGAAGGGAACAAATTCTGTTAGTTGTGGGTAGAAAGAGGATTCTCTCTTATTGGAGTGAGTATAGCTCTCAGGAGTAAAAGGAAGACTTGTTTCCTTTGCTCAATTTCCCTTTATCATCAATAAAATACACTACCATATGTTGATTAATCTCTCATTAATTCTTACTGTCGCATTTATAAATTGAGTACCTATCAATTTGGTCCGACCTTCCGGATACATTACAAACTAGTGAGTGTATGAAATTTTGGTGAATGCCCCCAAAGAAGAAGATGGAAAACAAGGTTCATGCATTGGAGAACCGAATGTCAACTCTCGAGGTTGCAATTGCTGAGATGAAAGCGCAAGCTACTGCAGACCAAGAAAGGCTCATCTCTCTCATCACTCAAAGCAAGGACATGGGTGATATGGTAAAACAGAAGAGTGATGGAGACCCGAATCACGCTGACGACGAGCAAATCAAGAAGCTGATCCAGAAGATGCACGGAGAGAAGCTTGATGAATTCCATCAATCGGTGAAAAAGATTGAACTCCCAATGTTCACTGGTGATGATCCTGCCGGTTGGATTGCTCGAGCTGAGGTCTATTTTCGTGTGTAGGATACGAGTCCTGAGATCAAGGTTAGTCTGGCTCAACTCTGTATGGAAGGATCTACCATCCATTTTTTCAAAGCGCTCGTTGAAGATGAGACTGATTTTACCTGGGAATTTTTCAAAAATGCGTTGTTGGAGAGATACGGCGGTCTCGGTAACGGGAGGTGTTTGAGCAACTCTCGTCGCTGAAGCAGGAAGGCAGTGTGGAGGAATACATCAAGGAGTTCGAGAGGTTGGTTGCAAAGGTAGATCGTTTACCAGAAGCTCAATTTGTTGGATATTTCATCCATGGCCTCCGTGATGGGATACAAGGAAGAGTTCGTAGCCTCAAAGCGCTATCTCCAATATCACGTGCGACGCTGATGTATCTAACATGTGTTGTGGAAGCGGAGGTACAGGAGAAGAGGATTGGTTGGAATGGGCCTCGTGATTATGGGCCTTAAGTATCAGTGTTAGGTTTTACTTATAGATCTAACCCTAATTGTGGATCCAGGGTCAACTTACTCGGGTCGAACACGAAATAGTGATTGGGTCATAGTCAAGGGCTCCAACGACGCCGGAGAGAAAGGAGGAAACGGGTCGAATCCAAAGTTAGAGACTCGTCAAGACTCACGACGATCTGTTCCCCGTGATCGTCGGATCTGTATATCTCAACCCACGAGATTGCAGAAAGGCGGCAGAAAAACCTGTGTTTTAAGTGCGGTGGCGCCTATCATCCTCATCACCAATGCCCAGATTGTCAGCTTCGTGTAATGGTGATGGAGGAAGACGATGATGGCGAGATGCAAGTCTTTGCAGCTGATACAGAGGAGGAAGATGGAGAAGGAATTGAACTCAACATTATAAGTTTGGCTTAGATTGATAACCCAAGTCCTAGGAAGTTAGGGAATATGTGCACCATCAAGTTAAAAGGCCGAGTTCAAGGAGTACCCTTGTTGGTGTTGGTAGACAGTGGTGTGACGCATAATTTCATCTCGCACTAGTTGGTGAGGTCAATGGGATGGCCAGTGGAAGGAACTACTCCTCTCAATGTCAAATTGGGGGATGGGTTTAATGTAGTGGCACAAGGAGTTTGTAGGAAAATGGTGATGGATCTGGGGAACATGACATCTACCATTGATGCTTGGTTGTTCGATTTGGATGGAATTGACATTATCCTCGGAATGTCTTGGTTAGCTTCCATTGGGGGCATGTGGGTCGATTGGGCACAAAAGGTGTTGCGTTTCCCCATTGACTCTTAGTGGGTGGAGCTGCGTGGGGAAGGCAGTGAACATAAAAACCAGCTCGCCTTGCAAACTTTGTTGGGAAGAGCCAAGCTATGGTACAGAGGAATGTTTTTATCTGCAAGAGCACAAGGGGAACCAAAGGGTCTTGAGTTGGGAAAAACAGTCAATGATTCACATTTGACCCAAACTCATCAGATTCACGAGCTAGTGGTGAAGTTCTCAAAGGTGTTCGCAAAGCCCAAGGGGTTACCTCCTAAGAGAAGACAAGAGCATGCTATTCATCTCAGGGAGGGAGCTGGCGTTGTTAATGTTCATCCCTACAGGTATCCTTACCACCACAAGAATGAAATAGAGAATCAAATCACAAAGATGTTGCAGTCTAGAGTCATCTGTCCTAGCCAAAGTGCATTTTCTAGTCCAGTGATACTCGTGAAGAAGAAAGACGGGTCATGGCAGATGTGTGTAGATTATCGTGCTCTTAACAAGGTAATTATTCCTGACAAGTTCCCTATTTCGGTGATTGATGAACTCTTAGACGATTTATATAGTGCTCATTACTTCCCAAAGTTAGACCTCAAATCGGGATACCATCAATTGAGAGTTAAGACTGAAGATGTGCACAAAACTGCATTCCACACTCATGAAGGCCATTACGAATATCTCGTAATGCCGTTCAGATTGATGAATGCACCATCAACGTTTCAAGCCCTAATGAATGACATTTTTAAGACTCTTCTAAGAAAAGATGTGCTGGTATTTTTTTATGACATATTAGTGTACAACCTGAGTTTGGTAGACCATCTCCATCATGTATCCTATGTATTGAACATTGTGCATCAGCAAGGTCTGATGGCTAAAAGGAAGAAATGCAGTTTTGCGGAGCCTAGTGTTGAATATTTGGATCATATCATCTCTAGAGAAGGGGTAGCGATGGACCCTACTAAGGTGTTGAATGTTTTACAGTGGCCCACTCCAAAGAATGTGAAAGGAGTGCGAGGTTTTTTGGGGCTTACAGGCTACTACCATAAATTCATCAAAGACTATGGCAAAATGGCGAGGCCATTAACAGAGCTAACTAAGAGGGACAATTTCAAGTGGGTAGAGGGTGGTGAGCAAGCTTTTCAACTGTTAAAGCAAAAGATAACATCTGCTCTTGTTTTAGCACTTCCATACTTTCAGAAAGAATTCTTTATTGAGAGTGATGCTTCTGGGAATGGGCTGGGTGCTATCTTAATTCAAGAAGGGAGGCCAATTGCTTATTTTATCGAAGCCTTAGAGGAGGGAAATTTGACCAAATCAGCATATGAAAAAGAGCTTATGGCAATGGCTTTTGCTATCCAACATTGGCGTCCCTACCTCGTAGGTCAAAAATTTACGGTGTTTACCGATCCAAAGAGTCTAAAACAATTGTTATCATAGAGGATCTGCACCATGAATCAACAAAATTGGGCAGCAAAGCTTCTTGGATATCATTTCGATATCATTTACAAGCCCAGACTCGAGAATAAAGCTGCAGATGCATTGTCCTGTATGCATGATAGTGGGGATATGACTTCCTTGATACATGTCCTTGAGTGGTTGGGTAGGGCTGAAGTGATTGAAGAGGTCCACAAAGATGTTGCTCTACAGAAAGTCATTTTTACGCTCAAGGAGAACATACCGGATCAGTTTGGATTTTCTTATGTGCGAGGGGTGTTGTTGTATGAGGGGAGGCTGGTGATTTCTGCACAGTCTCCATGGATACCAGTTATCTTGGAAGAGTTTCATTCTACACCACAAGGGGCCACTCTGGTTTCCATCGCACGTTTAGACGAGTAGTGTTGAACGTGTATTGGATTGGCATGAAGAAGACTATCCAGCAATTTAAGCAAGAACGTGATACTTGCCAACGTCAAAAATATGTCGCTGCTGCCCCTGGGGGTCTGTTACAGCCGTTGCCAATTCCTGAACAGATTTGGGAAGATGTATCAATGGATTGTATCATCGGTCTTCCTAAATTCAAGGGATTTGACGTGATCTTTGTGGTAGTCGATCGGCTGTCCGAATACAGCCATTTACATTCCTCTCAAGCGTCCTTTTAATGCCCGTGTGTTGGCTGAGGTGTTTACAAAGGAGATAGTGCGACTGCATAGCATTCCCTCTTCCGTTGTGAGTGACTGCGACCCTATCTTTGTCAGCAACTTCTGGTGTGAATTGTTTAAATTACAGGGGACCTTGTTGAAAATGAGCACCGCTTACCATCCACGGACAGATGGACAAACAGAGGTCATTAACCATTGCTTGGAGACATATCTTTGATGTTTGATAGCTGATCAGCCTCAAACGTGGGTAATGTGGCTGCTCTGGGCTGAGTACTAGTACAATACGACGTACCACGTCTCTATGGATTTGACTCCTTTTGAATTGGTTTATGGGAGGCCACCACCAACCGTCACGCGGTTCCTTCGAGGGGAGACCAAGGTAGAAGCTGTAACACGGGAACTTGTTGATCGTGACGAGGCTTTGTGACAATTGAAGTACCATCTCGATCGAGCTCGTGGACGCTTGAAGGACCAAGCTGACAAGAAAAGAAGAGATGTGAGTTTTAAAATTGGTGAATGGGTTTTTCTCAAATTAAGGCCACATGTGCAGAATTCTGTTGAAGCACACTTCAACCCGTAACTTTTCCTAAGATACTATAGGCCCTTTGAGATAACAGCAAGGGTTGGTGCAGTCGCGTATCGTCTCCAGCAACCTGCTACAACTCGCATTCATCCGGTGTTCCATGTTTCATTGTTGAAAAAGACAATTGGCAATTACCGAGTTGAGCATGAGTTGCCCTGGGCCTCGACAGTGATCCTGCTACACCATGGGAGCCAGCAGCAGTACTCGCCACTCGCACTATCACTTAGGAGAGGTCGGATGTCAAACAATTGTCCGTTCATTGGAAAGGCAAGCCTATTGAAGAAGCCACATGGGAGGACGAGTTTGTAGTGCTGACACAATTCCCAGTCCTCAGACTTAAGGACAAGTCCGTGACTCAAGGGAGGAGTATTGATGGGGACAAAGAAAGAATTGATGACGTGTTTAGTGGGACACATAGTACACCTAAGGTATGGAGAGTGTATGTTAGAAAATCCAAGAAAGGTGAGTTGGCCCCACCCCATATATAGGGGAGATGTGGGTAAGGAGGGGAAGGGAACAAATTTTGTTAGTTGTGGGTAGAGAGAGGATTCTCTCTTATTGGAGTGAGCATAGCTCTCAGTAGTAAAAGGAAGGCTTGTTTCTTTTGCTCAATTTCCAATTATCATCAATAAAATACACTATCATATGTTGATTAATCTCTTATTAATTCTTACTGTCGCATTTATAAATTGAGTACCTATCAAATACCATGATGCTGTTATTGGTTTTGGAGTTATTTTAATCTCAAATTTTTGAAATCTAGGTTTTCAGCTTGTTTGCATGAAGTGCAAGTTGAAACTTGATGACACAGTTATTAGGTTGAATTTGTTACCTGAGATGAGAATGGATATGTTATGGTACAACATGGAGGGAAATTAACTATCATGTTGTCATTTGTAGGAATATTTGATGTGTTTGACCAAAGAATTTAATACCATGATGTTGTTCTTCGTTTTGAAATTGTCTTTATCTCGAGATTTTGAAATCTAGGTTTTTTGGATTTTTTTTAATGAAGTGTAAGTTGTAACTTGATGACATAGTTGTTAGATTGAATGTTACGTGAGACGAGAAAGAATTTGTTATGGTACAGCATGGAGAGAAATCAGTTATGATTTTGTTCTTTGTAGGAATATTTTGGAATAAATCAATGTCTATATACTTGACAAAAGAATTGAATACCATGATGCTAGTCTTGGTTTTGGAGTTATCTTTATGTCAAAATTTTCAAAATCTAGGTTTGTCTTTTTTGAATGAAGTGCGAGTTGTGTAACACCCAATTTCTTATTATTATATTTTAATTATAAAATATAATGCACAACTATTATTATCCGTATGTTGACATATGCGATAATTTCCTTCGTGTTTGTCCTATGTGTTCGCCCTAATAATTTATTTAAATTATTAATATTAATAATATTCAATTTTGTTTTAAAATATATATATATAAAAGAAAATAAGAAGTAAATGTTTGTGTTGCTACATTAGTCTATTAACTTAAGCATTAGTAGAGTGGGTTTATGATTGTTGTAATAATAACAATAATAATAATGATAATAATAATAATAATTAGGGTCATGGGCTAAGTGTATAGGTCTGATAATAAGTCTAATAATATACCTAATACTACTAGTACGTATAGATAGGTATATAAGTGAATAAATGAGGCTGTCGTGCATTCCGTGTCTCTATTTCCCCGTTCTATTAGGAATAAAAAAATTGAATTGACTACTGCCCTGTTGCATCCAGCCGCAACTCTTAATATCAAAATCATACATTGATTTCGAAGACTAGGCTGTTAGAGACGGTGATTGGCGAAGACGCGACACATTACATCAACGGATCAGCTTCGTTGAGAAAAATCTTCAGCCAAGGTAAGGGGTGAGATGAGGTTCGATATTATGAGTATAAAATGACATGAGATGAACGGGATTACTGAAATTCCCAGATACTCATCTGGGGCTTACTACGTATGGTCGAGCCCTATTGAGTGATAATAATTAATTAATAATATATGGATGGTAATAGGGAGGACTAAAACATATTTTAGCAACCTATAGAATTGTTGTGAATTTATGTTCAAGATTTCATACTGTCTAATTTTATGAACTTTATGCTGATTGTTATTGTATGAATGATATGTACTTGAGTGTTCTTGTAACTTGATTGAAATTATGATATTACTTGAATGTCCCACCTATTTGATTTCTTATTATGTGATTGGATTGTGTATTGTGAGTAGTGTAGACCAAATATTGGGGTTTTATTGTGATTGACTAATATATATATATATATATATATATATATATAATGATGAATATTGTGAAGTACAACTGAAAATTATTGAGTTATGATAATCCAATACGTATGAGATAGATGCTGTAATTTTGGAGTGAGGATTATTTGGTCATCATATAGGGAGGGTTTGACAAACCTAGTGATTCGGGGAAGTACAACCAAATGAGCCTGATCGTAGAGGGCTACAGTCAAACCGTAAGGTAAGACTGATAGACCTTGGGGGTACATCTAGTTGGGAATTCCTAGTGGGTTATTCCCTAAGGTCGGGAGCTACCGTGCAAAACAAGAGTACCCCGACTGTCGCGTATATGTGTCTCGGGTTGAATTGAGGGAATCTATGAGGACTTGGTCATTCATGAATTGTCTGTCCACTCTTGTAGTGGCATAGTATCATGCCTCCTAACCAAGTACTTCAGAGTAGACTGGTACCAAATGATGAAGAAGTATAAAGTATAGGACATGTATAACATTTTATCCCTGTTACTTTTTTATTGTGATTGAATTAGATTAACCTTGATATTATATTCTGGAATGTTCTCATGTTTGTGTTAATTTGATTACTTACGTGTTCTTCTCGTTTACATTATACTATTACATAATTTCGATACTCACCCCTCGTTGTTTGTGTTTGGCGTTTGCGATGGACGCAGACGAGCTACAAGCTGCAGGTGAAGATTAATACTCTCAGAGAGTAGGAAGTCGTCTCATCTTGAAGACTTTTATCATCTTCCTTATGTTAATTTCACATTTGAACATTTGTAATTTGGGGAAATTTTGCTCTGATAGTGACATCGGGTTGGGACTATATTTATAATTATCAGTAACTTATGTACGTGTGCTTCAAAAAGAATTTTATTTGATCACTGTTATGACCATCGAATTGTTAAGCTGATGGAAACTTTGGATTAATATGACTTGTCCATGATTAAGTGATACTTTTGCCTTAAAGAAATCGTTCAAAAGTTTTATTTATTTATTTAATTATGTCCAACACCTCATTCACCCCCCCTCTTAGGTGCAACTCTGTTCTTACAATTGGTATCAGAGCAGGTTTTGGTAATTTGCTCCTAGATTCATGGCTTCCGCACAACCTGTTTTTAGAGATGGTGGTAGCAGTAACAAACCACCTTGCTTTGTCGGCGAACATTACGATTTTTGGAAAATACGTGTGCAAGCATACCTTGAGGCTCAAGGAGATGACATATGTGAGGCTGTAGAAAACGGTCCATATATTCCAACAACAGTCATCAACAATAAAGAGGAAATAAAAATAAAAGCCTCATGGACAGACGATGAAAAGAGAAAAGTACTGTTTGACAAGAAAGGAAAAAATATGTTACAATCAGCATTTGGTATGGATGAATTATTTCGTATATCCCACTGCAAAACAGCAAAAGAGATATGGGATACTCTTGAAGTAACCCATGAAGGAACAATTGAGGTAAAACGTTCAAAGCTTAACACTTTATCTCAAAAATACGAAATGTTTTGAATGCAACCAGGAGAAGCAATCCTGGACATGCAGAAACGTTTTTCTCACTTAACAAATCACTTGACAGCACTTGGCAAAAACATTACTAATGATGAATTGAACCTAAAGGTTCTAATATCATTGACCAGAGCATGGCAGCCCAAAGTGATAGCAATTTCTGAAAAGAAAAGTTTGTCAAAAATGTCACTCTCAACACTTTTTGGAAAGTTACAATAGCATGAAACAGAATTACAAAGACTGGAAAAGAATGAGAGTTCAGAAAAGAAAACAAAGAATATAGCATTAAAAATAGAATCAAAAGAAATGTTGAATGAAGAAAATTCAGATGAAGATGAAAACATTACTTCCCTAGTTAAAAAGTTCGGTAAGTTTCTTCAAAACAATAAAACATTTAAGAAGAAGAAAACCTTCAGGAAGAAAGATGTCTTCACTACAAATCAGAATGTCACTTGCTTTGAATGTGGGAAAGAAGGACATATGAAAGCAGAATGTCCTAACCTTATCAAGAAAAATGCTAACAGAAGGAATGAGCTCAAAAAGGCATACATAGTGTGGGAAGATAATGAAGTAAGTTCTTCATCAAATTCAGATAATGACAAATGCGCTAATGTTGCTTTGATGGCATCTCATCATTCTGATAATGAAGAAGAGGTTAGTAGTAATACTATTTTCTATGATAATAATGATTCTTGTGTTGAAGATAATGATGCACAAAGCCATTAAAGAACTACTTAATGAATGTAAAAATCTGTACAAAGTACTGTCAAATCAAAAGAAACAGATTTTATCTCTAAATAAAAAGATTGACACTATGGAACAAAATTCTTCAAAACAAAAACAGATTTCTACATGCATTAAATGTGATTCACTTTCTCTTAAAATTGTCCAAATGAATAGAGTTATAGAAAGGAACGAAAAGGGACAATTTGGTTTGGAAAATATACTTAGCATGCAGAGATATTCAAATGACAAAAGTGGACTTGGTTACTCAAAATTTGATAAACCAAGTATTGGTAAAACTATCTTTGTAAAAGCAAGTAACCAATCTAAAAATGAGAAAGTAATTGTTGTTCAAAAGAATCATCTTTGTTCTAAGAAAAGTATTATTCAAAAGAAACCTTGCTTTCCTAAAACGAGTCCAAAATGTCTTTATTGTGGTCTTAATGGTCACACACCTAATGCTTGTTACTTTCGGAACATTGGTGTTCCACAAGGGCATTATGTGTGGGTCAAGAAAGGTACTAACATTCAAGGACCCAAAGCACTCTGGGTACCAAATAAAACTATAAACTTGTTTTGTAGGAATACACACAAGAACCTTAAAAATGTGGTACTTAAATAACGGATATTTTTACAAAGCCATTACCTAGAGATTCATTCTACAATATCCAGAAGGAACTAAGCATTCTAAATGAGAATGATCTCAAAAAGGTTTGAAAGCTTTGTAAGTCATATCAGTTTTAATTTTAATTTTAATCTGTAGTCGAATACAGATTCGAATTTTTTTATACATAAGGGATTGTTAATAGCCGATTACAATCAAAATCTCTGATTCCCTTTCTTCAAAAATTTCATTCAAAACTACATACAATCATCTCTAAACCTTTCCCTCATCATCCATTTCATCTCTAAACCTTCCCCTCATCATACTTGCATCAAAACCTAAAAACCCAAAAAATTTCCATAAACCGTAAACTTCATCTTCTCAAAAATGGATGCACGCAAAAGAGGACCAAGAACCAATGTTGCTATTGTGGGTCCTTCAAAGAAACGAACAAACGACAACATGGCTGACCTATCCAGATTACTTCATTCCCCAGAAGAACTGGACAGATTCAGAACCACTTCTCTGACAAAAAACTGGTAACCCCAAAAATTGGTACGCTTGATTCCTTTTCTAAGTTTAAATTTCCTGAGTTACTGAAGGCTCAAAAATTAGAAGAATTTATTGGATACAATGGTCCCATTTATCTTGACCTAGTTAGGGTTTTCTTCTGTAACCTTGAAAAGAATGGGAATAGATTAGTGTCTAAAGTTAAAGGAAAAGTTATCAATTTAGACACTAAACTTATTGGAGAAATTCTGCACATACCTAGTGAAGGTCAGAAGATGTGTCCAGGACATCTATGTGAATGGGTAAACACTACTAAATATGATGCTTATATTTCGTTGTGCCGTTTTGACAAAGACACTATGGAAAGGAAACGCACACAGTCTAGTTCGGAGCATGCTAGACAAATATATGGTGTTGGTAATCTGACTGTTGACAACAGATTACTACATTATTTCTTAAGTTATATATTGATACCAAAAGCAGGGAACTACTCACAGATCTCTGAATTTGAACTTCAAGTTATGATTTTTATGATAGAAGGTGCTGATTTAAATTGGGCATACTTTGTTCGTTCAGTTCTATATGCTTCAAAAGATTCTATAGCTTTACCCTATGCAAGAGAACTCACAAGAATTCTGGATCATTTTAAGGTTGATTTCTCAGGCGAGGTGTTGTACCAGACCACCAAAGATAATCTGTTGGACTTAAGTGTTTTGCCCAGTATGAAAATAGTTTGTAGTGAATCACTTCAAATTTATGTCCATAAGGGTGATCTTGGACAAAGTTCATCAACTGCCCAAGATGAGAATGCAGAAGAAGCAGAACCAACAATAGGCCCAACAGTAGCACCAGAAGCAGCACCAGAAGCAGCAACAGCAGTAGCACCAGAACCAGACAACATAACACATGCTGAAGACATCATCTCTAACAGAATGATCATTGACAAACTTAACTTCCTACAATCTTTTGTCACAGATCAATTTCAACACTTGAATGAGTCTTTCAGTAATCAAACTCAGAACATGACTGCTGCCTTCAACACCAAATTCCAAGATCTTGAAGACACCATCACAAAATACCATTCATTCTTTCATCAAGAACTTAGTGACCTATCAGAAAAAATTGACCATCTACATATTCCACCAAACTCAGATGATTAAAATTGGCTATTTACAGTTTTTGTTATTTGTTTCTACTAACTTTTGTTATTTGCAAGTTTTGTGTTATTTGTTTCTGACTTTCTCAGATTAAACTCTTAGTGTCTTAAATTTGTATTCCTAGACATGGTTGTGCTACTATTTCATTTAAATCCTTCTATATCATGTGATGATTCTATCTCTATTTGTGTATATTCTGTTTACAATATCCTCTTCCTTTTTGATAATGTCAAAAGGGGGAGAAAAAGTGTATATATTTTGTTGTTGCTAAATATGTTGAACAGATCCTCCAACACTTAAGAAGGAGAAAAACATATATCAAGGGGGAGTAAGCACACATCTAGGGGGAGAAATCAAGACATTTGAAATCCAAGCAACAAGATTTTTGTCATCATCAAAAAGGGGGAGAATGAAAATTAAAGATCTACATTTTTTATGAAGACAAAAAGATCATTGATCAAAAAGCAAAAGGATGTTAAGCAACTCATGTTTAATTTATATTTAGGTAAAGCATTTGATATTAAATCAAAATACATTTTAAAGTACAATATTGTGAGAACCATTTTGATAGCATATGCATTAAAATGTTTTATAAAAATAGTTAATAACATAAACATATGTTTGAAAATAAAGTTTTTACAAAACTGGAAATCTGTATTTGAATACGAAGTGTCGTAGTCGAATACAGACTACAAGTCAGAAGCTAAAACTGATGATCTGTATTCGAATACGAAGTGTCGTAGTCGAATACAGATTGCAAGTCAATAGCTAATTTTAAACATTTGTATTCGACTACAGCTTTGTGTATTCGAATACAACTCAAGTTAGTGGCAAAAATCCCGTACTTGTATTCGACTACAAGGTATTGTATTCGAATACAAAGTTCAAATTTTAAATACAAACAGAACGTTATAGAAGTGTATTCGAATACTCTAAGACTGTATTCGAATACAACTTCGAAACAATGCAACTTTTCAGTTTTGAAACATTGCACAAGTTCATCAAAACATTTGGGAATCATTGCCATTGATCTGAAGTGTTACCTTGGAATATAAATAGTTCAAAACTTCAGTTTTAAACTAATCAATCCTACCACGAACTTTAAACAACTTTCTAAAATATTTTGTGAACATTTCAAAAGTTATATTTTCATACTTCAAGTACGTGCTCTACATTTTCATATCATTGAGAAAGGTTCTCTATTGAACTTGAAAGTATATTGGATTGGTATCCTTGCACAAACGGTTAACTTCTATTGTTCTTAATTAAGAACATTGTTAAAATCATTAAAGTTATTATTTGAAGAAAGTGGTGTATTTTCTTCAAGTGTTGTAAACGAAGATAGTGGTGTACTATCTTAGGAAGATTGTTAGGAATTTGTAATTGAAGTCTTAGAGTTAGACTTGTACTTATTCTAACAGAAAGTGGAAAATCTCTTGTGGTATGCAAGAGGACTAGATGTACCCTTCGTTATAAGGGGAACCAGGATAAATTTCTGTGTGTTTTTACCTTCTGTCGTTTACAGCTTTCATTTACTAACACAGCAAGATTAAACTAATTTAAAACAATCACTTAAACAATCTCCAAAACTCTAAAACAGAAAAATTGTCCAACACCTAATTCACCCCCCTCTTAGGTGCAACTCTGTTCTTACACATTTGGGAACTTTTATGCTGATAGAAGAAGCTGAACATTGGTGGGATATTGCGCGCCAACGTTTGATAATGCAGGGACTGCAATTACTTGGACAATATTCATAAACATGTTCCTAGTCAAGTATTTTCTTGAAGACATCCACAATAGGAAGGAAATGGAATTTATCAAGTTAGAACAAGGTAATATGTCAATGGCAGAATATGCCGCTAAGTTTGAGGAGTTGTCCAGGTACTATCCACTCTATGTAGGAGAAGCAGGAGAAAAATCTAAGTGCGTCAAGTTTGAAATGGGACTCAGACCAGAGATCAAGAAGCAGGTTGGAATGCAAGAGATCCGTGACTTCCCTACCCTAGTGAATAAAAGTAGGATCTATGATGAGGATAGCCGTGCTGAAAAGGCACATTATCGAAACACGGGAACCATGAAGGACAAGAGGCCTATGCATCATAATAGGGGAAAACCTTACTCTTTCCCTCCTAGTAAATTTGAAAGTCGTTCGAATTATCACCAACACGGTTCTCCAGCTGGAAGAGGAAATGGTAATGGTAATGGAAAAGGAAATGAAAACAGTTATAGTTATGGGGGTGGTAGAGGAAACCCGAATGGAAGATGAGTTAGTTATGTGAATAGCAACAACAGGAGTCAAGTCTCGAGCAACAACAGTAGTAACAACAGTGATCCAGCTACTCCTATTCGATGTCACAAGTGTGGTAAGCAAGGTCATATGGCATTTGAGTGCAAAGATGTTGCAGTTACTTTTTTTAATTGTCAACAACAGGGCCACATCAGCACTACATGCCCCTATCCAAAGAAGACTCCCCAATCCAGAAACCAGAGTTCCCAAGCCAGCCGACCTATGTCTAATGGAAGAGTCTTTGCCCTTAGTGGTGCAGGAGTAACTGAGAAAGATAACTTGATCCAAGGTACGTGTCTCATAAGTGATACTCCTTTGTTTGTGCTATTTGATTGTGGTGCTACTCATTCCTTTGTGTCTTTTGATTGTGTTAGACGTTTAGGACTACCTGTGTCTCGATTGCAGTATGATTTGATTGTGAATACCCCAACTAGTGACTATGTTGACACCTCTAGTGTTTGTCATAATATTTCTATCCATGTGTGTGGAAAGGACTTCCGAGTTGACTTAGTATGTTTACCTTTACGTCTAGTTGATGTGATCCTCGGTATGGATTGGTTATCTGCTAATCGAGTCCGCGTAGTTTTTTTTAGTAAAACTATTGAATTCATGGAACCAGAAGAGATAGAGAAGCCTAGCAATATATCTGCCAACCAAGTGAAAGCACTCTTGAAAGATGATGCCCAGTTATACATGATCCTATCCTCATTGGAACTTGAAGAAAAAGTGGTAGCACAAGATGTTCCTATTGTGCGTGAATTCCTTGAAGTATTCCTTGAAGATGTCAATAGTTTACCCCAGAGCGTGAGGTCGAGTTTAACATTGACTTTGTACCAGGTACTGGACCCATATCCATGGCACCATATAGGATGTCTCCCTTAGAATTGTCTGAGCTTAAGAAACAATTGGAGGAGCTTTTAGATAAACAATTTATAAGACCTAGTGTGTCACCATGGGGTGCACCTATGTTGTTGGTTAAAAAGAAGGATGGATCTATGAGGTTGTGTGTGGATTACCGCCAACTTAATAAAGTGACAATCAAGAATAAGTACCCATTACCTAGGATAGATGATCTTATGGACCAATTGAGAGGATCCTGTGTATTTAGTAAGATCGATTTGAGATCAAGTTACCATCAGATTCGGGTGAAGTCTTCTGATGTCTCGAAAACCGCATTTAGGACCCGTTATGGCCACTATGAGTACTTGGTCATACCTTTTGGTGTTACTAATGCACCAGCGGTGTTTATGGATTACATGAACCGAATCTTTCATCCTTACCTAGACTCATTTGTGGTTGTGTTTATAGATGATATCTTAGTGTACTCTAAGATTAAGGAAGAGCATGGTGAACATTTAAGGATAGTCTTGCAAACCCTTAAGGAAAAACAATTATTTTCCAAGTTGTCTAAGTGTGAATTTTGGTTAAAGGAAGTGAGTTTCCTAGGATATGTAATTTCAAAAGGAGAAATACCTGTTGATCCTGCTAAGGTAGAGAGTTTCTTAGAATGGAAAGCACCAAAATCAGTGACTGAGATTAGGAGTTTCCTAGGACTGGCAGGTTATTATCGTAGATTCATAGAAGGATTCTCCAAGTTGGCTTTACCTTTAACTAAGTTGACCCGGAAAGGGGAATTGTTTGTGTGGGATACCCATTGTGAGAATAGTTTCCAAGAGCTTAAGAAACGATTGACCTCTCACCGATCTTAGTGTTACCTAACCCGAGCGAACCCTTTGTAGTATATTGTTGAAAATTAAAGATCTACATTTTTTATGAAGACAAAAAGTTCATTGATCAAAAAGCAAAAGGATCCTTCAAATTTATATTTAGGTAACTTAGGAAAATACATTTCAAGTACAATATTATGAGAACCTTCTTGATAGCATATGCATTAAAATGTTTTATAAATATTTAATAACATAAACATATGTTTGAAAATTAAGTTTTTACAAAATTGGCAATCTATATTCGAATACGAAGTATCGTAGTCGAATACAGACTATAAATCAGTAGCTAAAACTGAAGATCTGTATTCAAATACGAAGTGTCGTAGCCGAATACAGAATACAAGTCAGTAGCTAAATTTAAACATTTGTATTCGACTACAGCTTTGTGTATTCGAATACAACTCAAGTCAGTGGCAAAAATCCCATACTTGTATTCGACTACAAGGCATTGTATTCGAATACGAAGTTCAAATTTTAAATACAAACACAACGTTATAGAAGTGTATTCGAATACACTAAGACTGTATTCGAATACAACTTCGAAACAATGCAACTTTTCAGTTTTGAAACATTGCACAAGTTCATCAAAAGGTTTGGGAACCATTGCCATTGATCTGAAGTGTTACCTTAGAATATAAATACTTCAAAACTTCAGTTTTAAAACTAATCAATCCTACCACGAACTTTGAACAACTTTCTAAAATATTTTGTGAACTTTTCGAAGTTATATTTTCATACTTCAAGTACATGCTCTACATTTTCATATCATTGAGAAAGGTTCTCTATTGTACTTGAAAGTATATTTGATTGATATCCTTGTACAAACTGTTATATCGTGTTGTTCTTAATTAAGAACATTGTTAAAAAATCATTAAAGTTATTGTTTGAAGAAAGTGGTTTATTTTCTTCAAGTGTTGTAAACTAAGATAGTGGTGTACTATCTTAGGAAGAGTGTTAGGAATTTGTAATTAAAGTCTTAGGGTTAGACTTGTACTTATTCTAACAGATAGTGGAAAATCCCTTGTGGGGTGCAAGAGGACTGGATGTACCCTTGGTTGTAAGGGGAACCAGGACCCCCCCCTCTTTGGTGCAACTCTGTTCTTACAATTGGTATCTGAGCAGGTTTTTGGTAATTTGCTCCTAGATTCATGGCTTCCGCACAACCTATTTTTAGATATGGTGGTAGCAGTAACAAACCACCCTGCTTTGTTGGAGAACATTATGATTTTTGGAAAATACGTATGCAAGCAAACCTTGAGGCTGAAGGAGATGACATATGGGAGGCTATAGAAACCGGTCCATATATTCCAACAACAGTCATCAACAATAAAGAGGAAATAAAAATAAAAGCCTCATCGACAGACGATGAAAAGAAAAAAGTAATGTTTGACAAGAAAGCAAAAAATATGTTACAATCAGCATTGAGTATGGACGAATTCTTTATTATATCCCACTGCAAAACAACAAAAGAGATATGGGATACTCTTGAAGTAAGCCATGAAGGAACAATTGAAGTAAAACGTTCAAACTGAACACTTTATCTCAAGAATACGAAATGTTTTGAATGCAACCAAGAGAAGCAATCCTGGACATGCAGAAACGTTTTTCTCACTTAACAAATCATTTAACAGCACTTGGCAAAAGCATTACTAATGATGAATTGAACCTAAAGGTTCTGAAATCATTAACCAGAGCATGGCAGCCCAAAGTGACAGCAATTTCTGAAAAGAAAAGTTTGTCAAAAATGTCACTCTCAGCACTTTTTGGAAAGTTACAAGAGCATGAAATAGAATTAGAAAGACTGGAAAAGAATGAGAGTTTAGAAAAGAAAACCAAGAATATTGCATTAAAAATAGAATCTAAAGATTTGACGAATGAAGAAGATTCAGATGAAGATGAAAACATCACTTCCCTGGTTAAAAAGTTCAGTAAGTTTCTTCAAAACGATAAAACATTTAAGAAGAAGAAAACCTTCAAGAAGAAAGATGTCTCCACTACAAATCAGAATGTCACTTGTTTTGAATGTGGGAAAGAAGGACATATGAAAGCAGAATGTCCTAACCTTATCAAGAAAAATGCTAACAGAAGGAAGGAGTTCAAAAAGGCATACATAGCGTGGGAAGATAATGAAGTAAGTTCTTCATCAAATTCAGATAATGACGAATGCGCTAATGTTGCTTTGATGGCATCTCATCATTCTGATATGAAGAAGAGGTTAGTAGTAATACTATTTGTTATGATAATAATGATTCTTGTGTTGAAGATAATGATGCACAACAAGCCATTAAAGAACTACTTAATGAATGTAAAAATCTGTACAAAGTAGTGTCAAAACAAAAGAAACAGATTTTATCTCTAAATGAAAAGATTGACACTATGGAACAAAATTCTGAAAAACAAAAACAGATTTCTACATGCATTAAATGTGATTCACTTTCTTTTAAAATTGTCCAAATGAATAGAGTTATAGAAAGGTACAAAAAAGGACAATTTGGGTTGGAAAATATACTTAGCATGCAGAGATATTCAAATGACAAAAGTGGACTTGGTTACTCAAAATTTGAAAAACCAAGTACTTGTAAAACTATCTTTGTAAAAGCAAGTAACCAATCCAAAAATGAGAAGGTAATAGCTGTTCAAAAGAATCATCTTTGTTCTAAGAAAAGTATTATTCAAAAGAAACCATGCTTTCATAAAAAGAGTCCAAAATGTTTTTATTGTGGTCTTAATGGTCACACACCTAATGCTTGTTACTTTAGGAACATTGGTGTTCCACAAGGGCATTATGTGTGGGTCAAGAAAGGTACTAACATTCAAGGACCCAAAGCACTATGGGTACCAAATAAACTTCTTTTGCAGGAATACACACAAAAACCTCAAAAATGTCGTACTTAGATAACGGATATTTTTACAAAGCCATTACCTAGATATTCATTCTACAATATTCAAAAGGAACTAAGCATTCTAATTGAGAATGATCTCTAAAAGGTTTGAAAGCTTTGTAAGTCATATCATTTTTAATTTTAACTTTTCCATCTTCTCCTACTTAATATATGATTCTTTGACATCTGTATGTTTTACTACATGTTTAGAATGTTTTTGGTCTATTTATTGTTAAAAAATTTACCTTCAAAACGAAATTTTTACTGTCATAGTCGAATACACGTTCCCAAAAAAACCTGTATTCGAATACACCAAGTCTGTAGTCGAATACAGATTCGACTTTTTCTTTTTATAAAAGGGATTGTTAACAGTTTTAGGTTACGAATACAAAACTGGTAGCCGATTACAATCAAAATCTCTGATTCCCTTTTTTCAAAAATTTCATTCAAAACTACATACAATCATCTCTAAACCTTTCCCTCATCATCCATTTCATCACAAATCCTTCCCCTCACCATACTTGCATCAAAAACTAAAAACCCTAAAATTTCCATAAACCGTAAACCTCATCTTCTCAAAAATGGATGCACGCAAAAGAGGACCAAGAACCAAGGTTGCTACTGTGGGTCCTTCAAAGAAACAAAGAAACGACAACATGGCTGACCTATCCAGATTACTTCATTCCCCAGAAGAACTGGACAGATTCAGAACCCACTTCTCTGACAAAAAACTGGTAACCCCAAAAATTGGTACGCTTGATTCCTTTTCTAAGTTTAAATTTCCTGAGTTGCTGAAGGCTCAAAAATTAGAAGAACTTATTGGATACAATGGTCCCATTTATCCTGACCTAGTTAGGGTTTTCTTCTGTAACCTTGAAAAGGATGGGAATAGATTAGTGTCTAAAGTTAAAGGAAAGGTTATCAATTTAGACACTAAACTTATTGGAGAAATTCTGCACATACCTAGTGAAGGTCAGAAGATGTGTCCAGGACATCTATGTGAATGGGTAAACACTACTAAATATGATGCTTATATTTCGTTGTGCCGTTTTGACAAAGACACTATGGAAAGAAAACGCACACAGTCTAGTTTGGAGTATGCTAGACAAAGATATGGCCTTGGTAATCTGACTGTTGACAACAGATTACTACATTATTTCTTAAGTAATATATTGATACCAAAAGCAGGGAACTACTCACAGATCTCTGAATTTGAACTTCAAGTTATGATTTTTATGATAGAAGGTGCTGATTTAAATTGGGCATACTTTGTTCGTTTAGTTCTATATGCTTCAAAAGATTCTATAGCTTTACCCTATGAAAGAGAAGTCACAAGAATTCTAGATCATTTTAAGGTTGATTTCTCAGGCGAGGTGCTGTACCAGACCACCAAATATAATTTGTTGGACTTAAGTGTTTTGCCCAGTATGAAAATAGTTTGTAGTGAATCACTTCAAATTTATGTCCATAAGGGTGATCTTGGACAAAGTTCATCAACTGCCCAAGATGAGAATGCAGAAGAAGCAGAACCAACAACAGGCCCAGCAGTAGCACCAGAAGCAGCATCAGAAGATGCACCAGAAGCAGCAACAGCAGTAGTACCAGAACCAAACAACATAACACATGCTGAAGACATCATCTCTAACAGAATGATCATGGACAAACTTAACTTCCTACAATCTTTTGTCACAGATCAATTTCAACACTTGAATGAGTCTTTCAGTAATCAAACTCAGAACATGATTGCTGCCTTCAACACCAAATTCCAAGATCTTGAAGACACCATCACAAAACACCATACATTCTTTCTTCAAGAACTTAGTGACCTATCAGAAAAAATTGACCATCTACATATTCCACCAAACTCAGATGATTAAAATTGGCTATTTACAGTTTTTGTTATTTGTTTCTACTATGTTTTGGTTATTTGCAGGTTTTGTGTTATTTGTTTCTGACTTTCTTAGATTACACTCTTAGTGTCTTAAATTTGTATTACTAGACATGGTTGTGCTACTATTTCATTTAAATCCTTCTATATCATGTGATGATTCTATCTCTATTTGTGTATATTCTGTTTACAGTGTCCTCTTCCTTTTTGATAATGTCAAAAGGGGGAGAAAAAGTGTATATATTTTGTTGTTGCTAATTATGTTGAACAGATCCTCCAAACACTTAAGAAAGAGAAAAGCATATATCAAGGAGGAGTAAGCACGCATCTAGGGGGAGAAATCAAGACGTTGAAAAATTCAAGCAACAAGATTTTTGTCATCATCAAAAAGGGGGAGAATGAAAATTAAAGATCTACATTTTTTATGAAGACAAAAAGTTCATTGATCAAAAAGCAAAAGGATCCTTCAAATTTATATTTAGGTAACTTAGGAAAATACATTTCAAGTACAATATTATGAGAACCTTCTTAATAGCATATGCATTAAAATGTTTTATAAATATTTAATAACATAAACATATGTTTGAAAATAAAGTTTTTACAAAACTGGAAATCTGTATTCGAATACGAAGTATCGTAGTCGAATATAGACTATAAATCAGTAGCTAAAACTGAAGATCTGTATTCGAATACGAAGTGTCGTAGCCGAATACAGATTACAAGTCAGTAGCTAAATTTAAACATTTGTATTCGACTACAGCTTTGTGTATTCGAATACAACTCAAGTCAGTGGCAAAAATCCCATACTTGTATTCGACTACAAAGCATTGTATTCGGATATGAAGTTCAAATTTTAAATACAAACAGAACGTTATAGAAGTGTATTCGAATACACTAAGACTGTATTCGAATACAACTTCGAAACAATGCAACTTTTCAGTTTTGAAACATTGCACAAGTTCATCAAAACGTTTGGGAACCATTGCCATTGATCTGAAGTGTTACCTTAGAATATAAATAGTTCAAAACTTCAGTTTTAAAACTAATCAAGCCTACCACGAACTTTGAACAACTTTCTGAAATATTTTGTGAACTTTTCAAAGTTATATTTTCATACTTCAAGTACATGCTCTACATTTTCATATCATTGAGAAAGGTTCTCTATTGTACTTGAAAGTATATTGGATTGATATCCTTGTACAAACTGTTATATCCTGTTGTTCGTAATTAAGAACATTGTTAAAAATCATTAAAGTTATTGTTTGAAGAAAGTGGTGTATTTTCTTCAAGTGTTGTAAACTAAGATAGTGGTGTACTATCTTAGGAAGAGTGTTAGGAATTTGTAATTGAAGTCTTAGGGTTAGACTTGTACTTATTCTAACAGATAGTGGAAAATCTCTTGTGGGGTGCAAGAGGACTGGATGTACCCTTGGTTGTAAGGGGAACCAGGATAAATTTCTGTGTGTTTTTACCTTCTGTTATTTACAGCTTTCATTCACTAACACAGCAAGATTAAACAACTTTGAAACAGTCACTTAAACAATCACCAAAACTCTAAAAACAGAAAAATTGTCTAACACCTAATTCACCCCCCCTCTTAGGTGCAACTCTGTTCTTACAATTGTGACGCGTGTGGCTCAGGATTAGGTGGAGTGCTTATGCAGGATGGAAAAGTCGTAGCGTATGCTTCTAGGCAACTGAAGATTCATGAGAGGAACTACCCTACCCACGACTTAGAACTAGCAGCAGTTGTTTTTGTACTTAAGATGTGGAGACACTATTTGTACGGATCTAGATTTGAGGTTTTTAGTGATCATAAGAGCCTTAGGTACCTTTTTGACCATAAGGAATTGAATATGAGGCAACGTAGGTGAATGGAATTTCTTAAGGATTTTGATTTTGAACTTAACTATCACCCTGGAAAGGCCAATGTAGTGGCTGATGCCTTGAGTAGGAAGAATTTGAGTGTGTCCGCTTTAATGGTTAAGCATAGCGAGTTGCTGGAATAGTTTAGAGACCTTAGCTTAGTTTGTGAATTGACACCAAAAAGTATTAAATTGGGAATGTTAAAGGTGACTAGTGGACTATTAGAAGAGATTGAAAAGAGTCAGAAGTTGGACTTATACCTTTTGGATAAGTTACAGCTGATTGACCAGGGGAGAGAACCTGATTTTAAAATGGGTGTGGATGGAATTTTGAGATTTAAGGATAGAATTTGTATACCCGATGTAGAGGAGTTAAGAAAGATAATCTTAGAGGAAGGACATAGGAGTTGTTTAAGTATTCACCCTAGAGCCACAAAGATGTATAAGGACCTCAAGAAGATATTTTGGTGGCCTAGGATGAAAAAAGATGTTGCTGAGTTTGTATATGCTTGTTTGACTTGTCAAAAGTCTAAGGTAGAACACCAGAAACCTTCAGGCTTGATGCAACCTTCGAGTATTCCTGAATGGAAGTGGGATAGCATTGGAATGGCCCCTTTTGAGGCGTTGTATGGAAGGAGGTGTAGAACCCCTCTGTGCTGGTTTGAGACGGGCGATAACCTTGTGTTAGGACCTGAGATTGTCCAACAGACTACTGAAAAGTAAAAATGATTCAAGAAAATATGAGACCATCTCAGAGTAGGCAAAAGAGTTATCATGATAAAATAAGGAAAGACCTCGAGTTTCAAGAAGGTGATCATGTATTTCTGAGAGTTACTCCAACAACTGGGGTTGGTGGGGCGTTAGAAATGCGAAAGCTTACTCCTCGGTTTATAGGACCCTACCAAATTCTTAAACGTGTCGGTAACGTAGCATATCAAATCGCGTTGCCTCCGTCTCTTTCTAATCTTCATAGTGTCTTTCACGTGTCTCAACTTCGCAAGTACATTTTCGATCCTTCACATATAATCGAGTCAGACAAAGTCCAAATAAAAGAGAATCTAACTTTTGACACCTTACCGCTACGGATTGAGGACCAGAAAGTCAAAGAATTAAGAGGTAAGACAATTTCATTGGTTAAGGTTGTCTGGGGAGGTGCTGTTGGTGAAACTGCTACGTGGGAAGTCGAAAGTCAAGTGTGTGATTCGTATCCAGAGTTGTTTTCCTCAGGTAAATTTCGAGGACGAAATTTTTTTTACACGGGGAGAAATGTAACACCCCAATTTCTTATTATTATATTTTAATTATAAAATATAATGCACAACTATTATTATCCGTATGTTGACATGTGCGATAATTTCCTTCGTGTTTGTCCTATGTGTTCGCCCTAATGATTTATTTAAATTATTAATATTAATAATATTCAATTTTGTTTTAAAAAAAAAATATATATATATATATATATATAAAAGAAAATAAGAAGTAAACGTGTGTGTTGCTATATTAGTCTATTAACTTAAGCATTAGTAGAGTGGGTTTATGATTGTAGTAATAATAACAATAATAATAATAATAATAATAATATTAATAATAATAAGGGTCATTGGCTAAGTGTATAGGTCTGATAATAAGCCTAATAATATACCTAACACTACTAGTAAGTATAGATAGGTATATAAGTGAATAAAGGAGGCTGTCGTTAGGGGTGGGAATAGGCCAGGCCAGGCCAGGCTTTGAAATGCCTGAGTCTGGCCTACGATTAATTTTTTAGGCCTACGGCCTATCATATGCTTTTTTTTCGGCCTGACCTGGCCTTTTTAAAAATCTGGTCTGACCTGAAAGCCTATTTAAAAGCCTTATTCACATTAAAATATTTAAATGTTATAGTTTACATTTTTTTAAATAGGCTAAATTAGACAGTTTTATATAAGAAAAACTAATAAAATTATAATCAAATCTAATATAGTAAAATAATATTAAAATAGCCTAATTGATAGGCTTTAAAATAGGAAATAATAATATTAATAAATAACATTAATAAATAATAAAATATATATATACTTTAAAATAGGAAACTATAATATTAATAAATAATAATAAAAAATAACATTAATAAATAATATATATATATAGGCCGGCCTGTCAGGCCTAATAAGCTTTTATATAAGCCTTAACCTGACCTATCTAAAAAAATAGGCTTTAAAAATAGCTTGACCTAGCCTTCTTATTAAACAGGTCAAGCCAGGCCAGGCCATAGGCCCCTGTCGGACAGCCTAGCCTATTCCCATCCCTAGCTGTCGTGCATTCCGTGTCTCTGTTTCCCCGTTCTATTAGGAAGAAAAAAATTGAATTGACTACTGCCCTGTTGCATCCAGCCGCAACTCTTAATATCAAAATCATACATTGATTTCAAAGACTAGGATGTTAGAGACGGTGATTGGCGAAGACGCGACACATTACATCAACGAATCAGCTTCGTTGAGAAAAATCTTCAGCCAAGGTAAGGGGTGAGATGAGGTTCGATATTATGAGTATAAAATGACATGAGATGAACGGGAATACTGAAATTCTCATATATTCATCTGAGGCTTACTACGTATGGTCGAGCCATATTGAGTGATAATAATTAATTAATAATATATGGATGGTAATAAGGAGGACTAAAACATATTTTAGCAACCTATAGAATTGTTGTGAATTTATGTATATCAAGATTTCATATTGTCTAGTTTTATGAACCTTATGCTGATTGTTATTGTATGAATGATATGTACTTGAGTGTTCTTGTAACTTGATTGAAATTATGATATTACTTGAATGTCCCACGTGTTTGATTTCTTATTATGTGATTGGACTGTGTATTGTGAGTAGTGTAGACCAAATATTGTCTAAATTTCATACTGTCTAATTTTATGAACCTTATGCTGATTGTTATTGTATGAATGATATGTACTTGAGTGTTCTTGTAACTTGATTGAAATTATGATATTACTTGAATGTCCCACCTGTTTGATTTCTTATTATGTGATTGGACTATGTATTGTGAGTAGTATAGACCAAATATTGGGGTTTTATTGTGATTGACTAATATATATATATATATATATATATATATATATATATATATATATATAATGATGAATATTGTGAAGTACAACTGAAAATTTTTGAATTATGATAATCCAGTACGTATGAGATAGATGTTGTAATTTTGGAGTGAGGATTATTTTGTCATCATATAGGGAGGGTTTGACAAACCTAGTGATTCGGGGAAGTACAACCGAATGAGCCTGATCGTGGAGGGCTACAGTCAAACCGTAAGGTAAGACTAATAGATCTTGGGGGTACATCTAGTTGGGAATTCCTAAGTGGATTAGTGGGTTATTCCCTAAGGCCGTGAGCTACCGTGCAAAACAAGAGTACCCCAACCGTCGCGTATATATGTCTCGGGTTGAGTTGAGGGGATCTATGAGGACTTGGTCATTCATGAATTGTCCGTCCACTTTTGTAGTGGCATAGTATCAGGCCTCCTAACCAAGTACTTCAGAGTAGAATGGTAACAAGTGATGAAGAAGTATAAAGTATAGGACATGTATAACATTTTATCCCTGTGACTTTTTTATTGTGATTGAATTAGATTAACCTTGATATTATATTCTGGAATGTTCTCATGTTTGTGTTAATTTGATTACTTACGTGTTCTTCTCGTTTACATTATACTATTACATAATTTCGATAATCACCCCTCGTTGTTTGTGTTTGGCATTTGCGATGGACGCAGACGAGCTACAAGCTGCAGGTGAAGATTAATACTCTCAGAGTGTAGGAAGTCGTCTCATCTTGAAGACTTTTATCATCTTCCTTCTGTTAATTTCACATTTGAACATCTGTAATTTGGGGAAGCTTTACTCTGATAGTGACATCGGGTTGGGACTACATTTATAATTATCAGTAACTTATGTACGTGTGCTTCAAAAAGAATTTAATTTGATCACTGTTATGACCATCGAATTGTTAAGCTGATGGAAACTTTAGATTAATATGACTTGTCCATGATTAAGTGATACTTTTGCCTTAAAGAAATCGTTCAAAAGTTTTATTTATTTATTTAATTATATTCTATTATTTTTAAATTAAAATTTGAAAGAAAAAAAAATTTAAATAAATTTGGGATTTAGGGTGTGAGAAGTTGTAACTTGATGACACCATTGTTGGATTGTTTTTACCTTTAACACTATCATGTCACGTTAATAACTTAGTGCTGTTGGGAATAAAATTTATTAAAAATTTAATATTTGTCACATTGTATATAATTAATACATATTCCTGTTATAGAGGGTCCTATGATGTTAGTTACTTCTGTCTCTTGTACATATATATGTCTCCTTCATAAATTTCTTTTTAGAATCTGACTTCATTGGATTGTTCATTTTCTGGTGCTTCAGATAATTCACATTCGATGGATTCCAATAATTGGGGACCTAATCCGGGTACTGAACCGACTATCGACACAAGTGAATGGAGAGCTCAATTGCACCCTGATTTACGCCAAAGCATTGTCAACAAAATGTAAGATTCAGTGTCAATACTGTATCGCTGAGGTTATTTAAAATTTAAATAGTAATTTTACCTTGTCGCTGCATATCAAAAGAAAATGAAGAAATGAATGATCTATCCATAACATCTGTGTCACTTGCATTATATAAATATGAACGAATTGCTTTTCATTGTAGAATGGACATATTAAAAAAACATCTTCCCGTTTCTGGTTCTGAGGGATTACTTGAGCTTTGGAAGATGGGTCAAAGGTTTGAAGAGAAGATTTTTACTGCCGCGACAAGCCAAGTACGCTCATTATGAGTATTGTGGAGCCTCCATTTTCATTTATGGTTACTCATGCAATGCAACTATGTGGAGCATTGATTGTTTATTCTTCTTTTCAGTCTGATTATCTACGGAAAATATCTATGAAAATAATTACAATGGAGACTAAATCTCAAAGCTCCATGAGTCGTAAAATACCTAAGAATTGAGACTTATAAGTTGAGGAGTTCTTTTACTTAAGCTATGTGCGCCAATAAATTCAAATGCAACACTGATGGAATTAATAGATAAGGGTTGTCCCTATCTTGCTACTTATGATGAAATTTTCTGGTAGTAGCACAAATTTTGTGTGTTTGATGATTAATATATTATATCAATAATAGAATATTGAATTAGTGAAATCCATCATTTGTATTTGAGTTATTAAGCGAAGTAATTTATCTCAGACTTACCTATAGGGTCAACAAATCTTCACTCTTAATTACATAGGTCGGTCTAGTAGGCCTAAAAGAGTTTTTCCAATGGCATTAGCCTAGTATTTTCAACTAAATAGACTTTTAAAAAAGTCTTGGCGTGACTTATATATAAAAAAAAATCTAGTCTGTCGTAGGCTAGGCCATAAATTTCTGTCGGTCGATCTGAACTATTTTCACTCCTAAAAATTGTAGTTTCACCCCAAAATATGTCTCCTGTTTTATCAACTCCTACAACTTGATCCTCTTAAATGTTGAGCCACAATAGAATAAGAACTGTATCATCTTCTCTTGTAAATAGCTCTCAAATTTTTTTTCTTTTTTGTTGTTGTTGAATATAACGTCTTTCTTCCTCTTCAAACATAATATTTTCAAGACCAAGTTGAATTGAAAATTGTGAAACTTGACACTTTGACATGGATTTAATTGGTGCTTCAGGTTTATTAAACATAATGGGGTTTGTTGGTGGCAATGGATGAAGTTTGTTGTTGGTGGTAAAAATTGTGAATATTAAGAATTGGAATGTTGATAATTTAACATAAAATACAAACTATTAAAATTTATAGTGATCTGGATTCATTTAACACAAAGAAATTTGTTTCAATGAAAAATAAATATAATTTTGAAGTAATAGGATGAAAAACTGAGAAAACAATTGTTGTCAAATAAAACACAAAGAGATAAAATTGTGAGATAAAAATTATGAGAGCAAAACTGAATGAAAAATTAAGAACAAATATGAAATATTACAATTCTTGATTTAAGCCATTGATTAGAGAGAATTGGAGAAAAATAAATTGATTAATATTGATAAATGAGAGAATGTGAATTACATCAAGGGTTACATGACTTATATAGTAAGTGAAATAAACAATCAGCTAAAGTAAAATAACTAACTAGCTAGTGTAAATAACTAACCAATTTAACTAACTAACCAACTAAAATATTTAATATCCCCTCAAGCTAGAATGTGTTTAGTACATTTTGAGTTTGAAAAATCTTGAAAAAGAAATGCCGGAAAAGACATTAGCTAAAAGAAATTTGAAATATTGAAAATTCACCGGCTAAAAGACTTTGAAACGCTGAAAATCCATCGGTGAAAGAATATGAATTTTGGATTTGACTATCCATATTATGAATGGAAGCTAATATGGTAGAATTTGAAATGCCAGTTAAGGCTACAAAGAATGAAATTTTGCTTAACCATCCAATTTTTTTTTTTTTTTGGATAGAAGCCGAAATACTAATGAAGCTAAAAAATAATGCATTTGCTTAATCATCAATTTCTTTATTGAAATAAGCTAGAATGTCATTTAAGGAAAAATAATGAATGAATTTTGTAGAATGTCAATTAAGGTTAAAAGAAAGAATGAATTTTGTCACTAAATGTTATTGGTGTTCTTGAAAAATCTTCAACAAATGTTTTAATAACATATATTCTTGAGTTTAATGATGAGAAGAATTTGAATAATGCACTTGGCTCCATCTTTTTCATGATTGACGAAATTTGTTGATTTTAAAACAAAGTTGATATCAAAGCATTGAAGAAGTCTTGGATTTTGGTAAAGTTTTGTTTGCAAACATATTCCCCTTAATGCCTATTATTTGAGGTTGTTTTTTATTATCATTGTCATGATGGGATAGTTCTAACTTGAAATTTGAGTGGGAAAGAGAAGAAAATGAAGAGAGGGAGGAAGAACTAGTTTAGAATTGAGAAAGAAGGTGGGGAAAATAAACAAATTATTCAATAATCAAATGAGAAAAGAAAAAATAAATCAATTAAGCTTCTATAAAAAATTTCCCAAAAAATTTTTTAAACAAAAAGTAGCAGAATAATTAATAGTCTGATGCCATATTACTATTTTTTATTTAAGTTATTGATAAAAGATAATAAAGAAAAGTAAATTGAAAAATATTAATAAATAAAAAAATATAAATTACATCAAGAATTACATAATCAATTAAATAAACAATTAATTATTGTAAAATAACTAACTAAATAATATAATTAACTAACTAATTTAACTAATTAATCAACTAAGATACTTAATAAAAATTGTGACATAAAAATTAGATGTAGTATTTTCAAATGACCACAATTTATAGAAGAATTTTTATATATAAAAAAATCATCTGTAATATTTTTTCTTTAACAAGAAAATGTAACATTTCATTTATGTATACAAATATCATTTATTTATTCAACTTGTGTCAGCCAACAACTTCTCGCAAACGCAGCTTCAGCAGGCAATAAATTCTCTAAAGTAACATAAATTATCTAAAGTAACAAATTTTTATTGAAAATAGATATATTAATAAAGTAACACTTTACTACACTTTAGAATCAAATTCATTCATAATTAAAATTATAATAATTAGCAATATTTTTTACAATATAAATAACTAAACTAGATGCAAAAAACTCATTTATAATTTTATTTTTAAGTTATGTCTTGATAAATTTTTATTATTAAATTTTTTTATCTATAGTTACAATAGAAATTAAAAGTGTCAAAACAATATAAATATATATATATATATATATCCAATCAAGTGATAATTTTTTATTTTATTTTTAATTAATTTTATTTGGATTACTTAAATATATTTTATAAAAACAGATAAATATAAAACTATACTTATTTATTTAAAAATATATATTTTTGTGTAGAAGAACAGCTAAAATACCTCTGTTCGAGCTGGTCTAAGGAGCACCATTCATAATTGTAGCCTTTGTGCAACTATTGCGTTAATTACATTCAAATAAAATAAAGTTTTAAATATGTATTTGTCCATATAAATATATAATTTTTGTATTTTATTCTTTGTAAGTATTTTTGTTGGATTTAGTCCGTGTAAAATTATAGACAATTAGTTTTGGTCTCTAACGTCAAATCAAAAGTTATAAAAAAAAAGTTGGCAAACTGCCGTGACACGGAAGAAGACGAGTTTTCCAAAAACCCCTAAACTCCACTTTTAATTTCTATTCATATTTTTTTTATAAAATAACACTAATTATTAAATGATAATTATAAATTTATTAATTAATAATATAAAACATTTTAATTTTTAATATATCCTAAAAGATGATGTGTTGGTGTACATTTATAGGGCCACGTGTCCCGACGCTATATTTTTGTAATGTTAATTTGATGTTAGAAACCAAAGTGATATATTTGCATGGACCAAAAACATATTTAAATCTAAAATAAATTACAAATTTCAAACTAATTACCGATTAAAGGATATTTGACTAAAATGAATGACCTAAATTTTGTCACTAAGATTTTTGAAACAAAAGAGGGATATATATTATTAGTGTAAAGTTGATTTCACATTCACATTCGATCTTAATTTTTCAATTTGTCACTATACAAATGTTTCATATCTTAGCAAGTTTCATTGTATGTGTAAATCAATTTTATATTGATATTAACTCTAATAGTTTGATTTAGTGGTAAAAAAACACACATTAGTTTTGTAGATTGTGTATTTTATCGCTGCTAGTGTCATTGAAATGAGGCAAATATATTACGATTTTTGATTTAAGCCTCATTTATAAGAGAGAAACTGAGAGAGAGAAATTGAATAATATTGAAAATTGAGAGAGTGGATTACATCAAGAGATATGTTGGATCTTTTGTTTGGGGTATGCTGCAAATCTTGAACAAGAAGAAGATGAAACTAAGATGATGGAGGTTGCACAATAAACTCAAAAGCATGGGTTTCGTCTCAACCAATTTATATATATTGGATGCAAACGGGTTAATCGACGAATCTTCTTCAGGATACTTTATAATCCTTGAAGTGAATTGTACGTTCATATCAAGTCTATCGATCAATGATAGTTTACAGAATAAAGTTTTTTCATTTACTCTCGTGCACTAGAGAAATGAAGAAATGATTCGGAAATATTTTTAGCAGAATTTGATTCATGTAACATGAATTTTTTTTCTTATTGTTTATGCCTCTAACGTGTCTCTATTTATAGAGAAACTCATATCAATTGGTGAAAGAAAATAACTCTTGAAAAGATTTGTAATCCTTGGTAACTTAAAAGATGCATTGGTTTGAATTAAACCCAAGCATTGCAACCACTTGACCAATTGATGCACTAAGTTATTTAATTTTGATACATTAATATAGCTATTAGGGAATTCCAACTATATGGAAGAGAATCAAATTTGAGGAAAATCAAATTTGTCGTCACTTTTCTTTTGTATCATACGGAGGAGAATGAAATTCTAGTAATTCAAAGTTTGATAAATAGTTAAGTAAAATCTAATTAAAAATTGTTCTAATTATGATTCGAAATTGGTTATCTTAAACAATATGTTTTTAAGTGAAACTCGTTAACTTCTTGAATTCAATTACTTATTTGTCACTTTTATGTTTGGTTCAAATTTTAGGAGAGAAGAAAAAAAATATTCTTAAGTTGATTTTGTTCTCCTTCCATTTTGGGGGAATTTGGAGGAGATGAGAGCTGATTAATATAACTAAAAAATGATTTAAAATCCTTCTCTTTAAACAAACATAAAATCATTAAAAATGTATTTTCTTTTCTCATCTCATTTGAATCAAAGGTGTCTCTATCCCTCCCTCACCTCCCTCTTTATTAAAATTTCTCCTTCTCTTCCATTGAACTAAACACATTATAAATTTATTTTCTTTCATAAATTTAACAAAAGGACGTTAGAACGAATTTAAAAATAAACATTACTCACTCTTTTTTTAATACTTTTTTATTTGTAAAGTTTAAGAAATCATGTTTTTAATTTTAAATGAAGTACGCAACTATATGATTGATTTATTGTAAATTTTGAAGATATTTTAAAAGTTTTAAATAAATTGTATTTTATATTTTAAGTGAAAAATATAAAAATATATTTTATTAAAACAATATTATTAATTTATTTAATTGTGGTAATTTTGACTTGGTCAAACCCACCACTTAAACTATTATATTTTATTATATTTTTGTCTCATTAATTAACTACTCTCCCTATTTTATATATATATATATATATATATATATATATATATATATATATATATATATATATATATATCAAATAGATCTGACTACTCATTTTGAGAGTGTGTGAAAAATTTATTTTCACATAAAATAAAAAATTTCTACTTTTCTCTCTTCTTCCATTTCTCCCAGCGCTTTGGTTTTTTAGTAGGTACATCTTCTTGTGACTTTAGCTAGATTTGTTATATTAATTTATTAGGAATGGTTTCTTGAATTTTGGGAGAATTGCGCGGAAAAACAAATAAGTTCTTAAGAATAATAACTATTGTCATATTTATATATTTGTTTATTATTTTTCAGATTTATATCAGAGTTGATGAAGAAGATAGCGATGAAATTACACTAATGGTAAATTTTTACAGCAATTTCTAAAATAACTAAGATTCATTTAAAATAGCTAATGGTTAATATATAAATTTGTCTCTACACATTTTAGAGTAGTTACATCAATATATGAGGTCAATGTGCCGTGTTAGACAACTAACTTCAAATTTGAGAAAACGATATAATGTGACATAAAATTACCACTATTCTAATATTGTATTTATTAATTATTAATAAATAGTTACGGCTAATAATAATAATGCATAATCATTACCCTCAATTATTAATACTATATATGAATGGTCCAAAAAAAATACTGTATATGCATTAATTTATGGATATATAACTAAAAACAATTAAGACTAAAAATAATAATTAATTCTATTTATTAAAATCATAAATATTTAAAATTCAAATATTTCAGCAAGAGTCCAGTAGTAAATATAGGTCTAAAACCAAGACTCGAAATTAAAATACATCCTCCTAGAACATTCATGCATTTTTTTATCAACTACTATAATAATTATTATTAATATTATAATTAAAAAAATAAATTGATATTAATTTTTTTACAAAAATAAATAAATTACAGATTGCAGATACACTATTAATGAATGAACCAAAATCCTATAGTATTTATTAGATAACAAAATCTATTTATGCTTTCACATTTTTGTTAACATTTTATATTTTATTTCATATTACTCTTCTAATAATAAAAATTATACACCTACTTATTATAAACATTTTTAGCGAATATAAATATTTTTTTACAATTATAAAAGAACAAAAATATACAAGCTCAATCAACAAAAAAAAATTGCAGCCACTACGAGCCATTTTTCTCTCTTATTTGGAGTCGCACCACTCAACTCAACTCACCAGAAAACGTTGCAGGAGTTCATCCTCCGCCGGAAACACTCATAAACTCTCATTCAGGTTTCTTTTTAACTTTTTTTATGTGATTTAAACGCAATTATTTTTTCTATTTATTTGTCTCATTTTATTTCTATAATAATAATAATAATTTTGTATTTTAATTTAATTGTATAAAATATTAAGTCTATTAAATAGTATTTTAACAAAAGTTTACTAAATATATGTATATTGATATAGATTTTGAACAAATAAAATATTTTATTAAATACTTGAAAAAATACAAAGAACTTGGATTTACAAATATTATTTGATCTGATATAATTCACATAAAAAATACTACGATCCATTGATCCGATTCAAGAGTCAGACTTTGCTAGGAAGCAAAGCTGTCAAGTTGAGACCAGTGCTACCCTCAAGTAACCCAATGGATGTATGAATATCTGCTTCTAAAGGATCAAAGAGAGTCTTTATTTAAGCTATTCTTTGCATCTGGAGAGAAACAGTCGATTAGTAAATATGTATTATTATAATATGTACACTTTACAAAATATTAAATCTATCCATGAATCTTTTAAGATTTATTATTTATATTGTAGATCAAACAATCGACTAATTTAATACAAATATTTGATAGGATAACATAAATTATTTATAAAAAAACCTTAAACAATTCTCTAATAATTAGTTACCGTACAGACATTTTGAAACTTATCTAAAATTAATAAAATAATTATCACATTTTCTATAATAAAATTATTTTTGAATAATTAAAAATCATCGTAGATATTTTAACAATTCAATCAAAATTATAATTTATAATTGGACCGTTTGTTTAAGATTTTAAAAAATTAATTTTGACTTTATATTTTTATATTATTTTAATGAAAATTTACTTAAAAATAAGAGAAACTTTTTAGATTTATTTATTACCAATTAAAAAAATTAATTTTGATATTCTATAATTTAAATATTAATTATTAGAGATTTTAACACGACAAAGATCTTTTTTTTGGAAAAAGTATATTTCAATAATGATTTTTGTGAATAACTTCTCAAAATAGCATTTCATAATCATTTTTTAAAATTTATTATCCAAAAATAGTTGTAGAAAATAAATAAAAATATTTAAAATCATATTTTAAGATAAATTGTTTAAATCAATTTTATTTATTTGAAGCTTTATTTTTATTTATTTATTTTAAATGTTGCCATAAAAAAAATAATTACTTTTAAAAAGTTTTTAAACAAATGAATTGAATATTAAATTATTTAATAATATTTAATTGTTTATAAAATTAAGATTTAGAGTTGCTGTGAGTTTTTATTTTTAATTTTGAAAGTAATGTTGGTTTAAAAACGAGTTGAAATGATTTTTCCCTTTATTTTGAAAACTATTTATATTAAAACGATTTGTTTGTTTTTTGTTTGTGTTTTTATGCTCACTTCTATCGTCTCTTACTTTGCCATCACCCAAGACCACCGACCTTCCACCTTCCGGCAGCGTTTCCGGCAGCTCATCACCGTCCTTCCTTCTTTCTCAGTCGTTTAGTTCTGGTTCGTTTCTATTCATCCTTACCAAGTTTTTTCTATTTTTTATTCTTCTTTTATGCTGTTTCAATGGTTGTTTTGATTCTTATTTTCAACATTTTAGTTTTGTTTTGATTTGCGTGTTGTTTCATTGAATTCTTATTTTGAACATTTTTGTTTTGTTTTTGTGAAGGAGAGGAGAAGGGATTTTTTTCAAAAACTGTGACTTGATTTTTTTCTCTTATTTTGAGATTCATTTTCACGTGGATTTTGCACTGTAGCCTTGAAATCGTGACTTTCAAATGATTTTTTAAAGTATCTTGATTATAATGAATAAATTATTAATGTTTATGCAAGTAAAAATATAATGATCAAGGGGTTTTATTTTTATAGTTTGCCTAGGGCACCAAATATCTTAGGGCTACAATTTGACAACACTTTGTACTAAATAGTTTATTGCAAAACAATAATGATTTTTTGAAATTAGGCTATGTTATATCACTATAGTGGCGCTATTTGACAGTGCATGTTTGGTTTCATGGTGGGATTAGTAAAATCACAATGAATTAATGTGATTTTGCAAAAGCTACAGTGTGTCATGTTTTGCAAAATCACAGTGTCAATCTCACTGCGAAACAAACATGCTTATAGTAGTTTGGATTTGAATCTTCTGAATGAAAAAAAGTTGTGTTGGGTCTGTTAGGCTCAACTCAGATCAGTTGGGGAGTTCAATGTTATTTCAGTATACCAATGGTCTGGACTAAATGAAACCAAACATTAAAACAAAGTAGCAAACATAATGTTAGTTACATGAGATGAGAATGAGTTTCTTATTGTACAGCATGGAGACAAATTCAGTTATCATTTCTTTTTTCTATGTAGGAAAATTTTGGGATAAAAATGTTCATATTTGATAAAAGAATTGAATACTATGATGCTGTTCGTGGTTTTGGAGTTATTTGAATCTCAAATTTTTGAAATCTAGGTTTTCAGCTTGTTTGCATGAAGTGCAAGTTGAAACTTGATGACACAGTTATTAGGTTGAATTTGTTACCTGAGATGAGAATGGTACAGCATGGAGGGAAATTAACTATCATTTTTTCTTTTGTAGGAATATTTAATGTGTTTGACCAAATAATTTAATACCATGATGCTGTTCTTGGTTTTGAAATTGTCTTTATCTCGAGTTTTTGAAATCTAGGTTTTTCGGATTTTTTGAATGAAGTGTAAGTTGTAACTTGATGACACAGTTGTTAGATTGAATGTTACCTGAGATGAGAAAGAATTTGTTATGGTACAGCATGGAGAGAAATCAGTTATGATTTTGTTCTTTGTAGGAATATTTTGGAATAAATCAATGTCTATATACTTGACAAAAGAATTGAATACCATGATGCTAGTCTTGGTTTTGGAGTTATCTTTATGTCAAAATTTTCAAAATCTAGGTTTGTCTTTTTTGAATGAAGTGCGAGTTGTAACTTGATGACACCATTGTTAGATTATTTTTACCTTTAACACTATCATGTCACTTTAACAACTTAGTGCTGTTGCGAATAAAATTTATTAAAAATTTAATATTTGTCACATTGTAGATAATTTATACATATTCCTGTTATAGAGGGTCCTATGATGTTAGTTACTTCTGTCTCTTGTACATATATATGTCTCCTTCATAAATTTCTTTTTAGAATCTGACTTGATTGGATTGTTCATTTTCTGGTGCTTCAGATAATTCACATTCGATGGATTCCAATAATTGGAGACCTAATCCGGGTACTGAACCCACTATCGACACAAGTGAATGGAGAGCTCAATTGCAACCTGATTCACGCCAAAGAATTGTCAACAAAATGTAAGATTCAGTGTCAATACTGTATCGCTGAGGTTATTTAAAATTTAAATAGTAATTTTACCTTGTCGCTGCATATAAAAAGAAAATGAAGAAATGAATGATCTATCCATAACATCAGTGTCACTTGCATTATATAAATATGAATGAATTGCATTTCTTTGTAGAATGGACACATTAAAAAAACATCTTCCCGTTTCTGGTTCTGAGGGATTACTTGAACTTCGGAAGATTGCTCAAAGGTTTGAAGAGAAGATTTTTACTGCCGCGACAAGCCAGGTACGCTCATTATGAGTATTGTGGAGCCTCCATTTTCATTTATGGTTACTCATGCAATGCAACTATGTGGAGCATTGATTGTTTATTCTTCTTTTCAGTCTGATTATCTACGGAAAATATCTATGAAAATGCTTACAATGGAGACTAAATCTCAAAGCTCCATTGTCAACAATATGCCGTCAAATGAAGGTGGTCCTAGCAACAAACCGCCCGATCAAGGTAAGAATTTATTATCTAGGGATTTGGTAATTGTTTTTGGATGTGGTACCAAAGTTGGCAAAACTTATTTAATTATTTATGTATTTAAGTATTGAGAAATGTTTATTTAGATCCCTTAAACATTGGGGCATTTGTTAAGTTCCAGTGCGAACTGAAAGTAGCTTCATTTATTACCTAAGCTTTTGTCATTACTCTAATAAATCCTTCTATCTAACTTCTGATACGTCTTTATGGAAGTTGGAAGCTTGAGAGTTGCCATCTGGCAACTCTGTTGAATGTTTGCTTGAAGTTAAATAGAATTATCTATTGGAGTAATTATTCTGATTTTTTGAAATTTTCATGTTTGTCTGCTTACTAGTATTACTAGTATCGCACATCTCTGCATGATTGAATAATGCTATATCGTATCTCTTTGAAAAAAATTCAAACGACGCACATAATGTTATTTCATTAACTGAATTTGTGTGTGCCAACTTAATGAATAAAAATGAGATCCAGTTAAAGTTCCTTATTTTACTTGGCTTGATTTCTGAATGATATATCTAAGCCATTAAAGAATATTTTTTCTGATGTTTGATTAATTTAATTTCGTATTATTCTAGTATCCTATTGTTTGGAATCTAATAAATAAAGTAACTGTATTCTAGTGTCGTGTATTTTTGTTTTCTTTTCCCTTCTCACTTGTGAAAACAATTTTTTTCACAGGATTTGTTTTACAGTCTCAAGCTCTTAATCAAGGTCAGCAACATCCTAATCCTTTGCCTAGTCAGCACCAGCCTCGTCAGCAGCTTCTATCTCAGACCATTCAAAATAATGTTGCACCTCAACCGAACCTTCCATCGGTATCCAGTCTATCGCAGACTCCCGGTCAGAATATTAACCAAAATTCCAACACACAACCTGGGCAAAATTCCGCAGGTAACACTATTGGCCATAATTCCAATGTACAGAGTATGTTTTCTGGTTCTCAGAGACAAATGCCAGGAAGGCAACAGGTTGTTCCCCAACAGCAACAGCAACAGCAATCACAGAATCAACAACATATTCTTTATCAACAGCAGCTTCAGAAGCAAAAGTTTCAGATGTCTCAGATGCAGCAGCAGCAACAACAGCAGAATCTTCTGCAACCAAATCAGTTGCAATCTTCTCAGCAATCCGTTATGCAGCCTTCAATGTTGCAATCATCTCTATCTAGCCTTCCGCAGAATCAGCAGTCTAACAATGTTCAACAGTCAACACAGTCCAGGCTTCAACAACATTCCCAAATTATTCGGCAGCAACAGCTACAGCAACAGAATTCTATTGCTCATCAGCAACAAACACCAATGACTCAACAACAACAGCAGCAGCTTGTGGGGACTCAGTCAAATGCAACGAATGGGCCACATGCTCAGTTGCTTGGGCAACAGAACAATGTCGGTGATACACAGAAATCCCAGAGGTTGCTTTCACAGCAGAATAATCTCATGAACCTGCAACAGCGGCAGCAGTTATTGAATCAGCAAAACAATCTAACAAATATACATCAACAACAGTTGGGAAATAATGTACCAGGGTTGCAGCAGCAGCAGCAACTATTTGGAACTGAGTCTGGCAACCAAAGCATCCCAACAAGCAATCATTCTGCACACATGCTGCAACAATCAAAGATTTCAATGCAACAACAATTACAACAAAATGCATTGAAGTTGTTGCCGTCTCACTCGCAGCAGTCCCAGCCACAGGCTTCGCAGCAGCAGTTAATGTCGCAGATTCACAATCAGCCTACGCAGATGCAACAGCAACTGGGTTTGCAGCAGCAGCCAAATACCTTGCAACGAGATATGCAGCAAAAACTTCAAGCATCAGGGTCCTTACTTCAACAGCAAAGTGTTCTTGATCAGCAAAAACAATTATATCAATCTCAAAGAGCTCTTCCAGAAACATCAACAAGTATGTACTTGCATCCATGTATTTATTTTGCTCTGTCATCATTTTCCTTATCAGTCAATGGCTGTATTAGCAAATGCAAAGCACCCTGGTAGAACTGGACCAAGTGATAAAGTGAAATAGAAAGAAGAGACAGAATATGGTGTATCATACTTTATGCAGACACTTTTTATTATTAACCTGCTATCATACTCATGTATTTTCTTAGCATCGTATGTTCATGTGACTTTCATATCATATTTGTTGCAGCTTCTGTGGATTCTACAACACAGACTGGACAACCAAGTGGGGTTGATTGGCAAGAAGAAGTTTATCAAAAGGTACTAAGATATTTTTCTCGTATCACTTTTATTTCCTCACTGATGTCTTGCAAGAACAAAAGAATTTAGGCAAGTATGAAAACTTTTGCTTTTGGGAAAATTCATGAAGTTGTTCTTTTCATAATAGATCTGAAACCTTTTATCCATTCCGTGCAATGTTTGAATGAATGATTGTCATCGTTAGCATGATATTTGAAATCTCCGTGCTCGGTGACTATAAAAACATCTGATGTTTGACCACAAAAAATAAATTCAGTTTTATTTCTGAGTTATTTGTTTTTGTTACTACCCCTTTGTCCTCTGTTAGTTAATATGCCATCCTTCCATTCAGATAGTGCCTATAATAATTAGTCTGATTCTGATGCCATGTTTATATGTTTTGCATTGCTTCAGTGAAAGTTGGTGTCACTGTTAACCGTAGACATCATCTCAATTTAAGCATGAAAGTGAAACTTGCAATTTATGATACCTAACAATAATAGGGAAAGATAAAACCAAAACCGAAAAGAACCTCTTGTATCATCTCTAGAAGAGTTAATGCAGCAGTGATATAGATGTTCTTTATGAGGGGTTTCAAGGTTACGAATGTCGTGATTATTTGATTTTGTCCGTTTCAATCTACAGATGCAAACCATGAAAGAAAACTATTTGCCAGATATGAATGAAATGTGCCAGAAAATTTCTCTGAGACTTCAGCAGGTATGTTCACGATTCTATTTTGAGTTTTGACTTGCCATTTTTAAATAATGTCATTGATAAAATGGGATTTCCATTCCAATTATGGTGGTAAACACTAGAATCTGCAGCCTGTTCTTGGCAGCAAATTGAATAAAGCCTTAACTCCATTCTGGAATAAAATGCTTTATTCCTATGTGTTTGCTAATAATTTATGGGTGATGCAAGAATAGAAATTTAAAATATTAGATGACATAGGAGAAGCTGTTAATATATCTTTGGAACTTAAAAGCATTCAATACTTATGATTTCAGTAACCCAGAGGATTTATTCATAAAACAAAGTACTAAAAATGATTGGTGTTAAATTCTTTGTAATTCATAATAACAAGTTTCTCGAACACATGTTGCGTTAAATGCCATAATGTACTCCCTTTAATCCAATTTCCACTTTTATTTATCAGCATGACTCCAATCCTCAACAACCAAAGTCAGATCAGATTGAAAAACTGAGGGCATATAAAATGATGTTGGAACGCATGATAGCAATCCTACAGATTCCGAAGAACAGCATTTTGCCTAGTTTCAGGGAAAAATTGGGATCATATGAGAAGCAGATTGTAAATCTCATAAATTCAATTAGGCCTAGGAGAAGTGTGTCTTCACTGCAACCAGGACAGCTTCCCCCAACTCATGTGCCCTCCATGCAACAGTCACAATCTCAAGTTACTCCAGTACAGTCTCATGAAAACCAAATGAACTCTCAGTTGCAGCCATCAAATTTACAGGGTTCTGCAGCAACAATACAGCAGAACAATATTGCGAGCTTGCAGCACAACTCTATGTCTGGTTTATCAACAGGACAACAAAATATGTTGAATTCAATTCAACCTAGTACTAATTTAGATTCTGGACAAGGAAATTCCGTGAACTCTCTGCAACAGGTTCCAGTGAGCTCCCTTCAACAAAAAGCTGGTAGTACTCCTCAACAGACCAACATCAATTCATTACCATCACAAGGTGGGGTAAATGTGTCAGGTTCCACTATACTTCAGAACCAACTGAAACATCAGCAGGAACAGCAGATGCTGCAGAATCAACAGTTCAAACAACAATATCAGCAGCGACAATTGTTGCAGAGGCAGCAAATCCTACAGCAGCAGCAGCAGCTACACCAGCCAGCAAAGCAACAGCTGTCTGCACAACTGCAGACACATCAAATGCCTCAGGTTAACCAAATGAATGATATAAATGATATGAAAATGCGACAAGGAATGAGTGTTAAACCAGGGGTATTTCAGCAACATCTTACATCAGGTCAAAACTCAGCTTATTCCCATCAACAGTTGAAACAAGGGGGTCCATTTCAGGGTTCTTCACCCCAACTCCTTCAGGATGCATCTCCTCAAATTATGCAACATTCATCTCCCCAAGTTGACCAACAAACTCATCTCCCGTCTCTGACAAAAGTTGCAACTCCTCTGCAATCTTCTAATTCACCTTTTATTGTCCCAAGTCCGTCACCTCCCATGGCTCCGTCTCCTATGCTAGGAGATTCTGACAAGTCCATTCCTGGTGTTTCATCATCAAATGCAGCCAATGCTGGACAACATACAGGGGGTGCAGCAGCACCAGCTCAATCCCTTGCCATTGGGACTCCTGGGATATCAGCATCTCCTTTATTGGCAGAATTCAGTGGTCCAGATGGTGCTTATGGTAATGCTTTAGCAGCTACTTCTGGGAAGTCAACCGCAGAGCAGCCTCTTGAGCGCCTAGTCAGAGCGGTTAGTCTAACAAGCTGTTCATATGCTAGCTCAATCAGTTGTTTTATGTGCAATATTTTATTAGATGTGACAAATTAGAGAGAGAAAAGGTTCCTTAATTACTCTATTGTCCTATGTTTGGAGTTATTATATATGACAATTTTATGTCTAAATGATGATTCCAGGTGCAATCAATGTCAACTAAAACATTAAGTGCCGCTGTCAATGATATTAGTTCAGTTGTCAGCATGACTGATAGGATAGCAGGATCAGCTCCAGGTAATGGATCCAGAGCAGCTGTTGGTGAAGATTTGGTTTCCATAACTAATTGTCGTCTTCAGGCTAGAAATTTTACTACTCAAGATGGGACTAATGGAACCAAGAAGATAAAGCGCTACATCAGTTCTAGACCCTTAAAAAATGTGTCATCTGCCGGAAGCATGAATGATAGTATCAATCAGTTTTCTGCTTCAGAGGCTTCTCAGCAGAAGTCAACTGCATCGTCTAATTTTACGAAGCCAAAGGCTAAGGTATTAAATTGTGTTTTTAACTGTTACATTTTATTTTATAATTGGTATAAAAATGTCTTTTAGTCTATGATCTTTGTTCATTGGCTGGATATTGTGCGTTATAGACACGTTTTTTACATGTTATCTACATCACTTCTGCACCCTTTTAATGTACAGTCCTTCCCAATTGAATATTCAAGTGTTTCTTTATATTCTTTCAGGACAGAAGAGAATAGTTAAGGATAGCTAAAGTAGTTAGCTACAAAATAAATTAAAGTGAATTAGCTACAAAATAAATTGAAAGATGTAAGGGAAGAGGGAGATCCTTCTGTTTGATAAGCATTTGAGTGAACAGAGTAATGGCTATGTTGTCGAAGGGGAAATCCTTATAGGAGAGATTGAGGTCGTTCATTCAATTTGGATACTGATTAAAAAACGGTTAATTAGAGTGTAGTTATTTTTACACACTTGTATCATTGCTAGCAAACTACTATGTAGTTCCATGTTTTCTCTTAAATTTGTGTTTAATAACTGATCTGATGTTTTGGTCTTTGGCTCTGATTATAGACTTTATGCGAGTTGTGCGGCAGGTTAGTCATGCCCTTTTGGAAGAAATATGGCAAATTAATTGCCGACTTATTGACACAGTAGTAGACATATGTGATGAAGATGTTGATCCAACTATAGCATCTGTTACTGCCGCCGAAGGTGCAGAAGGGACCATCGTCAAATGTTCTTTCATTCCTGTGGCTCTCAGCCCATCTTTAAAATGTCACTATGCTTCACTACAGGTGTGGACTCCCAGATTTCACAATTGAAACAACTTTTAAAATCTTTTATTTTATTTTTATTATTTTATTTGTTTTGTTAGCCTTATTTGTGTTTTATCGCCTTACAGTCACCTATTCAGCCCCTGCGTTTGCTGGTCCCTCAAAATTATCCTAATTGTTCTCCCATATTCCTAGACAAGCTTCCGGTTGAATCCTGGTGAGATAACGAACATTTTGGCATCTTGTGTTTTAATTGTTTTGAAAAGTTGTGTATTCTCTTTAAACCTTCAATAATCATGACACATATGTGCTTTGTGAAAATTTTTGGATTTTTTTATTTGATGTGAAATTATTCATCCCTGAATTTTTAATTCCCTCCTAATCAAACTGGGCCTGAAGGGGTACCTCTTAATGTTGGGTAAAGTTATTTTACTTCCCTAGTCAGTTGTTAAGCCACTCACTCGTATGATTATGCATACATAATGATATTGGAATTTATGCACAGAAAGTTTGTTGTTTAGGCATATGATCATATTATTTGCTGATTTTTTTTCCCCAACATTTAAGCTTGCAGTTTTGAATGTCATCAGTTCAGTTTTTGTTTGACAATAGTTTCCTTTAACGGTAAAGTTGTTGCTTCGTGACCTAGAGGTCATAGGTTCGAACCTAGAAACAGTTTCTCCACTTACGTAGTTTCCTTTAGCCTAACTAAACATTCATGCTTTGACGTGCTAATTTTGAATCTGAAATGTTTTAGATTTTCTCTTCCAAATAGCGGTGACCTACACAATGCATATATATCACTTTTCACCCCTATCTTAAATTTGTTGAGAAATGTTTCTAATGCAAAGTGTTATTATTTGTTATTTCAGCAAGGGGAATGCAGATCTTACAGAGAAAGCAAAGTTAAAGTTTAGCATAGCCTTACGTAGTGTATCACAACCTTTTTCTGTTAAGGATATAGCAAAGACTTGGGATAGATCTGCTTGCGGCGCTGTTTCTGATTATGCGCAACAATTTGGTGGAGGAACCTTCAGCTCTAAGTATGGAACTTGGGAGGATTGTTTGGCTGCATGAATGATTTTTTTTATGAGTTATTTATTGGATGTAGGTAAAAACAAGTTGGAATTGTCTTCATTTCTTAAAAAGAAATAGAGGACTTAATTAAGAGAAAGACAAAGGAGAGATGATTTATCATCAATTTTGTTTATCATTTAAATTTCTTTTAATTTATTGAAATTTCTCTGTGTCTTTCTCTCTTTATTTAAGAGTCGTTTATTTCTTGAGAAATGGAGCAGATTCCAACTCATAAAAGCCTACTTATGAAGTAGCATACCATGAAGTGTTATTAAATCTTTATATATATTGTGACTAGTTATTACATACTTATATGATGCATAATCATTTATCTACCCTATTTATAAAGTCTGAATCATTCTTAGGTTTTCTAAAATCATGTTATGCTCTCTTTTTGCAATATAGTTTGCCCTTTTTATACTGATATATATTTCGAGTTTTCAAGTTAAATTAAATCAATTCAAAAGAAAATTATTAGTTTCTTCAGTTAGTTTCATCAACACTTTGTTTGAAGTAATGTAAACCAAATTAGATTTTTTTTAAGTATTATTAAACTATTTTTTTATTTAATTGAAGTTTTAAATATTTATACTGTAATTTAATTTTTTATATTTCCTAAAAGATTGTGTAATGTACTTGATATGTTACCTTAGTAGAGAACTGTGTCCCTAGATGTATGATATAGCTATGTTATCATTTGTGCTGTTGGCAAACCCATACAATCTGTTTCCTTGCTTTTGGTCTGTCACCAAATAAATTTATGAATTTTGTCAAGTTGTTTTGTTAAGCTTGGCTTTTTTTTTTTCCAAGTTAGAAGGAAGAATAAAACAAATTCAATTCTAAACCTCAAAACTTAGGTTAGAACTACAACCCTCCAGCATAAAAAACAGTTGACCTCATAAAAGTTCAGTAAACTGTAATCTTGGTTTTTGGGGAAAAAATTTAAACCCTGGATTTGGAGCTCTAAGACAAATTTTTAGGTTAAACCTAATGATATTGTGAAGAAAAAAGTATCTGCTAGACTAATAATTTCAAGAAAAAAAATGGGGTCCTCAGTGTTCCATTCATAGTGTTTCTAATTCTAAACAAAGCGAGCTTGGTTGTGTTGTGTTGCTAAAGTGCCAACAATAATATCTCACAAAATCAGAATTATGGTCACCACTTTGAGATAAATAAATGAACATAATTCTATCAGTTGCCACATGTGTGGGGCAGTTTCATCCCCTGCTTTTGTATGTTGAGTGGTTCAGAGTTCAAACCAAAATGATGTTATTACCATTTTACAATTCAACATTAGAAGTTAGTTCATACCACTAGTACTCAACATGAATCTTTAACACATCTAAGTTTGTCAGACCTGGCATCGGGGGGCAACCTAAGATAACGGATAGTAACCTAGTACAAGTTTAGGTTAAAATTTGATATCATCTTACAATTTGAACAAATACATAATTCATAAGTGTGAATTGTCTCTACTTTTAACACATCACTACTCAACTTGGAATCTCTAACATATAAATATAATTAAAAAGAAAAAATTATTATCAATTGGGAGAAAGGTCCATTGAAGAATTCAAACACAAGAATGGCAAGGCAAGGGCATTATTTAAATATTAAATATATTTTGTCAATGTGTATACTGTAAAAAAAAACCATAAGATAGTACAATACATAAAACTCAAGTCAATTAGACCCAACAAACCCTAATTTGTTTGGTCTTTACATTTGCTATAAAGAACTAAGCACCTACCTCAATCATTCTCTCCCCACAAATAAGCTAATTTAATTCCAAATTTCCCCTATCAAAGCTAAAAGACACAATCATGCAAAAGCTAAAGTAGACAACTTGTTACTCAAACAGATAAGTGCTAAAGTAGTTACCCATTCCAATGACCCACACACCAGTAATGCAAAAAAACAAAAAACAACAAGCAAACAAAAACATATTCAAACCTAAGAGAGTTTCTTCCCACAAATTTTCTAAAGAATTACACATGAGTCCGAAAATATATTTAAATAAAATAAAATAATTGTGTTCTTTTAGTGCATGTGAAAGAAAAAAAACTCACTAAATATTTACTGGTGAAAGAACCTAAAAAAACACATCTCTCACCAACTACTATATAGCATGTCTGAAGTTACGGTGAATCCGTATCTCTAGACACGTCAATCACAGAAGCTTCAAAGCCAACTTGAAACTTCTGATCTTTCGTCAAGTTAATTGACTACACGTTGAAGTTTCAAACACCCACTAAAAATTTGGGGTTGAAATAATTAACCCCCAAAGAAAAAAGTTAATAAAAAAAATAAAGAAAATTAAAAATATTAATTTGGCTTTAGATCATGGAACATAGTATCCCACCTAATATCTTCAACAGCAGCTGACCAATAACCATTATCATCATCATCACCATCTCTTTTCATCTTTCCCTCATGAAAATGATACACCATAGGACTAGAAAAACTATCAAGAGCAAGAGCAGGCATAATTGTAGGACTAGGACTTCCATTTGTAAGCAATAACCTCTCTTGTTTAGCCACTTTCATTTTCTTATTACTCCTCTTCCATGATCTTGTTGTTCCATAATAATTGCTAGCCCTTGATGTTGGCACAACAACAAGTGCTGAATTTGATTCTTCACATGTAACCAATGTTCTCCTTATGTAGTTAGCTAATGACCTTTTTGTCCTTTTGATTGCTACTATGAGTTTTGCCATTGGTCTTTGTTGCCTCTTATTTCCTTTTTCTTTTCTTGAAAGTTTGAGAATTTCTAGCCTATGTTTGGCTATGGAGATTCCCATGCTTTGGAGAAATTCATGGTTGAAGTAAACTATGTCTTCTTCTTCTAGTTCATTGTGTGAAAAAGTTAGGCCATACTCATACACAAGAGATGGATCAAGGTTTGTTTTTGAAAGCCATGAGTACCAATCCATAGTTTCTAAGTTTAAGGAATGTGTGTGTGTGTTATGTTTGGCCTTTAACTAGTGAGGGGTGTGTATATATAAAGGTTAAAGAGGGTGTTGGGGGATGGTAAAGTGAAAGTGAAAGTGAAAAGAAAGTGGTTAAGTATTTGAGTGTAATAGACTTTGTGCGATAAGGACTGGTCTAAATATTTTAATTATATATTATAAATGTTTATATATAAAAAATATATCAATACAAAAGTGATTAACATAATTAGCTTGGAGACTGCAGAGACTGTACCATTTTATATCTAAAAAATTAAAGATCTCTATGTATCTACTAATTAAATTTCTCTATGGGTTTTTAGTATTTTGAAATTGTTGTATGCTTTTTTAACAATATTAAATGTTTTTTCTTTAAATGTCACAAAACAGTGACTCGACTAATTATCTTTTATATTGTTTAATTATTTATAAATAGAATTACTCAATATAAGATCTAATTAAATGTCATAGTCATATATTTCATGTTCAAATTCAAACATCGCAATTGTGTGTGAGACTTTTAAGTAGTATTTACTATTTTATTTACATATAAAAAATATATAAGACAAAAATATATTTCAATATCAAGATAAACAGACACAATTTCTTTTTCTCGGTCTCTTCTCAATCATAAAATATGAATGATTTATGATCAATTCTTTGTCTGAAATCACCTCTTTACATAATTTTTTTCTTGTCTTTTTTATTTAAATTAATAATTTTCACATAAACCTATTTTCTTTTTTTGCGTTTTTATGTTATCTTGTCGTCTTAATGCGATGTTTGATTTTGATGTCGCATTTCAATAATCATTTTTTTTCAGATTAATAAATTAACTTTGATTCAAAAACATAAATATTCTGAACACTTAGTAAACAAATTAGCCCCAATTAGATTCTCTTAGATCCCCATCCCAATGTGGGACCCAGATTCCACTTAGTGAGGGAAAACATGCAACTAAGTGTGGTTGGTTATGCTTTGTGTATAAGTTTTCTCTTGTCCTAGTAATATTTTTAGTATAATACTTTCTAATTTTTCTCCTGTCTTTATTCCTTTCTAATTGTGAGTTTTATGTTATTTACACATACCAAGGAAAGTAATAAGTTTTGTTAATTTTTATAAAATTATTAGTCTTTTAGTTATAATGTCCCTAACTATTTATTATCTCATTTTACATTATTCTTTTTAATAAATAGTTAGGGATAATTTTATTAAATCAAATAATTAATATTATTTTGAATTTTAAAAACGACAAATGTAAAGTAAAAAATTTTCTAAACAACACATAAAAAAGAATAAATGGAATATTATCTTAGCTATAAATTAGCAATATAAGTGAACACACTATAATATTATACTGTTAAATTTTTTGTTTGAGTCATATTATACTTTTATGGTGTATTTGGTTGGAGGGATTTGGAAGGGAGGTAAGATTGTTGAATTTTTGTATTTTATTCAAATTTTAGAATAGACTAGAGTAAAATCTCTCTTTTAACTTTAGTTTGCTCTAATTTGAAGGGGAGAAAAAAAGACGTGTTTAATATAATTAAAAAACTATTTAAAATCTCTTTCTCTGAATTAAACATAAAACCTTTAAAAATTGATTTTTTCTACTTCTCTACTTTGAACTAAATATGTCTTTATTTTTCTCATCTTCCTTCTATCAAAATATTTTTCCTCTCTTTCCTCTATTGAATCTAACACACCTTAGATGAAATTAAATTCAACAATTCATACTCAAACTAAACCAAATCGAAGTTATAAATTTATATTAAAGTCTAGTATTTCGATCATTATTTAACAACTTAAATCCATGACCGCGAGAATTAATACAAAGAATGTAAATCCCACTTTGTGGTGTGGCTAATTTTGACTATATTTGCGTTTGAAAAATTTGGTCATTATTAGTTGAAGCTTGAGAGTGACTAAAGAAAAAGTAAGCACATGGGTGTGTGTGGGGTAAGTAATCCATGTTCTAGCTTGTTCCCTCCCAAACTAGTCATGGTATGATCAAACCTTGAGGAGTGAGTGAAACCTAAGAATTCCATGTGGAAATGCAATTCCCCCACTCCCCACCATCAATCACGGGTTAGGAAAATGTTCCTTCTTTGTAGGGCCACCCACTACTTTCCTTCTTTTGGTGTAAGTAGTTGGGAATTAGATTTTTTACAATCTAAATGTATCTCGTTTTAGTGTAGAGTTTTTTAACCATCCGATTTTAATTGATGATTTAAATTAAAAGTAATATTGTTTAAAAATCTGAATTTTAAATCTGAATCGTCTTATCGAGATTAGATAGTCAGAAAACTTCTAACTTCAAGATTATATGTTGACGACATGCAATCATGATCTGTGGCACTATACACAATTACCATCGTTGAGACAATCGATCCAGATTAGACTATTCAATTTTACTACATATTTTAATTATTTTTTAATCTAATTAGTATTTAAACTTTAATCTTGATAGATTAGTCCCGAAGAGAACGACTAGATACAATCATAGGATAGTAAACGCACAAAACCTAGATCCAATAGTTGAGAGTAGAAGTAGAAAAATGCAATATGGCAACCCATTTTCAAGCGTTATGTACAATACATTAATCCTTTGATGGGGCTTAGATTAAAACAAAAGCAAGGCCTTCCATTCCTTTGCTAATAAATGAATTAGATATGATTGATCTCCCATAACTCGTGAAACTTTTCCCAAGTATATCACTTTGTTATGGGACTTCATTTTTCTTTCTTGTTGCACTTTCCTTGGGCTTAAGAGTACAATTTCCTCAACTTAGCACTATGATTGAGTCATATTTGAGGCAAATAATAATGAAAGGGGAGAAAAAGAAGTTAAAGAAGAAAAAATAATTATTTTGATAGATTAAGGAATCACTAACTATAATTAATTCATTGATTAATCTTTACACTAAACAATCATTTAGAAGAAAAAAATAACTTTTATTTGAGATGAGTATTAGAGTCTTTTTTTTCTTGAGACACTAGAAAGAAAGCAAAAAAAAAAAAAAGAGTTTGGCAAACGCTTATTCCGTATTATAATTAATCGTTGTTATAAAAAATGTTATTTAAAGTTTAAAATGTTATAGTGTTATTTTTGTTCTAGATGACTTACATCTTAATGATTAGATCAAATTTACAAATTTTTCGGATCATTGATTCATTTGTTACACCCTAAATATTCGTTGACATGTGAGATTTTTTTTTTCTTCTATATACTCTTTGTTTTCAAAGTTGTAGGTATTACATTAACTTTCAAAAGGTAGTGTTGCTTCTTTAAAACAAAAGTGAAATTGAAAATAAGAACATCTTACACCCCTAAATATCCGTTGACATGTGAACCTTGTTTTTTCTTCTATTTGCTTTTTATTTTTCTTTCAAAATTGTGGGTATTACATTAACTTTCAAAAGGTAACGTTGCTTCTTTAAAACAAAAGTGAAATTGAAAATAAGAACAAAAAATAGTCCATAACTTGTTTGGCTAGATGACAAGTCACTTTTTTGACGAGTAAAAAGAGCTTGTGCAATGCTGAATAATTTAATTGAATGGCTCACACACTATCCAAGTATCCATTGTCTCCCATGTTTCCTTCACTTTCACATGCTACTAATCAATGGGAAGAAATAAATAATACTAACCTAATGTTTTTTGGGAAAGAACCCAATGTTAACTAAATGAATTTTCTGAACAAAAAAAACTATTGCATGAATTTTCAAATAGAATTAAATAAGGTTTCAGTCTATAAAATTATATTTTTAGTTTTTTTAGAAAAAATTATATTTTTAATCCCTATAAAATTATTTTACAAGTAGTTTTAGTTTTTACTGAAATGAAATATGTTTAGTTGTCTTTGAATTTTTAAAATTTTTGAATAATTTTATTTAGAATATTATAAAAAATTTCTCCACAAAAATTTAGAATTTTTTAATTTGAGATAAATTTAATATGAATTTTTTAAATGTCATAAATCTAAGATAAAAATAACGAAAATATGAACCTATAATTCAAATTTTGAACTCATTTTTTGTAGATAATTTTTTTATAATGTTGTTAACATGTATATGTAAAAAAAGGCATTCAAAAATATATATTGACATTCAAACAGAGACTAAAACTGCTTGCATAATAATTTTGTAGAAACTAAAAAAATATTAATTTTTGTTACAAACATGGACTAAAAGCAAAATTTTGAATTTTATAAAAATTAAAAACATATTTAACTCTTTCCAAATATTATATACCCTTTGAAAACAAAGCATATATGAATTGTAATTTATTTTTAAGAGACATGATATTACATAGGTATCATATCCTCTTTCAATTCAGTATTTCATAAATCAACATGATATGATATGATAAATTATTTTTGAACGCTATCATATTATGTTTCTCTAAGTAAAATTTTTATCCTAACTATGATTTAAGTTAGAAACAATAATTTACTTAGCTACACCCTTAAAAAATATATTTTAAAATACACAAAATTGAAATATAAAAAAATATAAATTAAAAATATATATAATTTTATATTAAATTAATAATTAATTTTAAAGAATATGCATGATTTTATCACGAAGGGTATTTATGCCACTTTATCTAATATTATAAATTGTTAATAATAATTGTAAAAATATGAATATTTATTTAAATTTCGATAATAAATATAACTTTTTTACAAAGGTAGTTTTTTCATTTACATATAATATATATCATATCTTTATTTAACTTATCTAAAAATAAAATGAAATAACTTTGTTATTCATTATTATTTTTTAAAATTTGAAATTATTTATTTAAAAGTGTCAGTATAATTTTTAAAAAGTGTAGCGGTTATGCACTGAAAATAATTTCACATTGTCGTCTAATAATGATCAATCATTCTCTCATGTATGTATATATTTGTAACAATTTTTTTAAAAAAAAACACTATCTCTTACTCAACTTTAATTAGACGGAAGTGTAAAACTAATTTGCACTAATAATGCGCACATCTCCTTTTTCCCTTTTTAAATATAAAATTATTTTACTATTCAGTTAATTTTATACTTTCTTCTTAGAACATTATATTATAAAAGTGTATTTATTATTTTGAATTTTATACTTTCTGATAAAAAATATTTTATCATTTTTTTAACCAGTTTAATTTTGAAAATTTTACCTTTATACATACATCGCATGAGTGAAAAAGTGTATATTAATTATAACCCACTTAATAAATTAATCAATGTTTAGATTTCACACCACTCCATTTAGTTGTTGAACTTGCTGTTCATGAAAGCAATAGAATTTAGAAATAATTGCCAACTATATACTTAATTATTGGTGTAAATCTAATTTATAATGTATGTCCTATTTTGAATAGCATGTTTCAATTTGAAATGAGAATGACAAAATAATATTAAACCACCATAATATCAATAAAAATTTCATTTTAAAGTTTCAATAACTGTAATTTTGATAACAAATATATATATATATATATATATATATATATATATAATATATTACAAATTTAAATTTCATTTAAATCCGTGTAATAATAATGAGAAACTATGTGTGTGCACGGTATCATTTAGCACCATGCAAATTGCCTAAGCAAATGAATTAGGAAACAATTTATAAAACAGAAAGAACATGAGAATTGATGATGACCATTGAATCTCTAGTTATGTGCAAATTATTTTTAATTTAGAGAAAATAATAATTAGTTAGTTGCATTTGGTTTTGTAAAGGTGTTCATTTGTGGACATCATAATTGAGTTTACAAGTTAGTCTCAACAAGAGTTAATCATCACATTTATTAATCTAATTCCCTTACAATTAACACAAAGAAAGACCAAAAATTTAATTTCAATACCATATTTTTTTTCACCTCTTCTTTTCCCAAAAATAAAATTAATTCCCTTACAATTAAATAATGCACATATGATAAGAGTTCGATTGGAAATAATATCAATATCATTTACTTTCGACCTTTCCATCTTGCAAAAATGGGAACATGAAAATGTTTCATTAAAAAAAAAAAACCTATGGGCTAAGGTTAAAGAAAAGAACTAATGGACCAGTCTCTAAAAGAGCTTAACACCAACCATAGCAATCACGTGGTTCATTTTGGGTAGCAAAAGTTTGACAATATTTAAATAATTCAATAATCAAAATAAAAATTTAGATAATTCAATTTATTATAAAAATATTTCCATGGATGAAAGATTGGCATCTTAATTTATAAATAAAAAAATAAAGATTGGCAGCTTGTTGTGATACATGTTATCTCTTGGGATTGGGAAGCCAATAATAAATAAGATGAAGCCCATTTACCCAAGAAGTAAAAAAAAAATAATTATTTAATTTGGTTCGATATTTTATATCTATCCTCACAATTTAATATTTTATCACCTAACTTACAATTTTTCTGAGTATAAAAGTACACTAACTTATTACAGAAAACTTAAACAATTAATCTTATATTATTAAATCATTTAAAGGATCACAAATTATATTTTGTCTTATAATATTTATGAATTTTTTTTTTACACTACTCGATGTGGAAGTTGGATAAATATCCAATTTATAATTGGATAAATATCTAATTTGTCACAACACAGTCAAACAAATTGCATTTTGCCTTGAATCAAGCTATATTTTATCCACCTCTCCTTGTACCTCCGACTTCCTCTTTTAATGCGTTCAAACTTCTGTCTTATTGTCTTGCTTGGCGATACGTACAATTGGCTCAAAAACTTCTTTCTTTCTCAATAATCTCACATTTGTGAGTGAAACTTTTAAGATATATTTAGAATTTTCTAATAGTTATATTAATGTAGTAAAATTAAATAATTTAATATCACTTGATCAAGTGATTGCAATGTTTGAGTTTAATGCATTCTGTTAGTCGTCTAACCAATGCATATGTTAAGTTATCAAATGTTATAATTTTTTTCAATAGTTGTTTTCGTATTACATGAGTCAAATTTCTGTCAAAAATATTTTTAAGTCATTTCTTCTTTTCTCTAGTGCACGAGAGTAAATGAATGAGCTTTATTCTGTAAACTATTATTGATTGATAGGCTTGATGTAAATGTGTAATTCATTTCAAGGATTTCAAAGTATCCTGAAGGAGATTCATTGGTTAACCCGTTTGCATCCAATATATATAGATTGAGGGGGCGAATCAAATCTAAAGCTTAGTATGATACGCACGCTTTAGAATTTATTTGTGCAACATTCATCATCATCAATTTCATCATCTTCTTGTTCAAGATTTATAGCATACCCCCAACATAAGATCCAACAATACATACCCCAATTATATTAAATATTGGTGCTTCAAGTAAGAAGTTGTTACATGTATAATTGATACTCATTTAGTATACGTGCATTTCTTGCTTATTTTGATATTAAAAATTTGTGCCAAAAAAATTTATGAGTCATTTCTTCTTTTCTTTAGTGCACGAGAGTAAATGAATGTACAATTCACTTCAAGGATTCCAAAGTATCCTGAAGGAAATTCGTCGGTTAACCAATTTGTATCCAATATATATAGATTGGTGGGGGCAAATCGAACCTAAAACTTAATGTGATACACACACTTTGGAATTTATTTGTACAATATTCATCGTCATCAATTTCATCATCTTCTTGTTTAAGATTTACAGTATACTCTAAACATAAAATCCAACAGTAGATTTTACACAATTTTTCTAAATTCACACCAAATAAAAAACTTAAAGTTACTAACAAAATTGAGTCTAGCAGAAGAGGTTAATCTTCTATAACATAACATATCAAGAGTCAAATTTTAAAGAGAGACACTCCAACACAAACAACTTGTACTACTAATGTCCAAAACATAAAGACATCAACACATATTTATTTATTATAATTAAATAAATAAAATTTCAACGTATTCTTTATCGACACTAAGGTGAAAAGCCACTAAGTTATATGCTAAAGATAAAACCAACCTAACTACAAATTTCAATTCTATTTTTATTTTAAGTTAATTTCTATATCATATACCATGAGGTGAAACATGATACATCCCTTTCCTTTATAAATAAAAGTAGTATCCACAAAAGATTATTAAGTTAATTTATGTTTTCAATATACTTTTCTAATGTAGATGTATATCATGCAATATAAATCGTACAATTGGTAACCAAAAGATATTTTCATAGATCCAAATTTGCATTTCCATTTTTCCTGAAAAAAAAAATTATGCATTTCATTGGACAAAAATTTCAGGATTACAAACATATTATTTCCCAAGCCCAAACCTCGGGGGCAGGAGGGTAAATGATCAAAGCCATGTTATAATAATTAATATCATCAAACAATTATCTATATGGTTATTTGATTGCTATAAATTATTTTAAACGGTGGCTAATTTTAATTTTACTCTAATTATCCCTAAGTCTAACAATAAAATAATTGACTAAAAAACAATAAAATAATCAGAATGGATTTTGTAATTTATTTGGTATGGTTGATAATTGATACAAGGATTGTTGGTTGGCATGTTGAAGTAGGACAATATTAACATATATAAGATGCTTTTCTCATGATGGTTATATATATTTTTAGTAGGAACCAAACTCCATAATTCGAGATATTTATAATACACACACTGTGCATCAATTACTTGTATATATAATATCAAATCATCACACAATGAGGTAGTTTGGTAGTTAGCTTGCGTTTTTTGCAATCATATATTTATTATGCATTTGAAGTTAGAAATTTGTATATAATCAATCTCTCATGTATATTTTGAACTTGATGATGTTATATATATATATATATATATATATATATATATATATATATATATATATATATATTCCTATTCAATTCATAATAGTGTGTGCAAGTTGAACAATTTTTAGCTTACGAGGGGCACATTATTAGTATGTTGGAAATTATTTTTGGAGGCCATTTTAAAAAGGTCTCTGATAATTTTCAGAGCCTAATGAACGTCTAAAAATATCGGGGTCATGTGGTTGTCAAAATGACACGTCATATTTCAGCTGTTGAAGCTTTTGGTAATGTTATTTTTATTTTAAACAAATTTTTTAAAGTTATGGTTGCGACTAGGGGTGTAAGTGGACAAAATAAATCTAATGAACCCAAATATCCAAACCAAACCAACTCGAAAATTATCCGTTATTTTTTGTTTAGGTAAAAAACCAAACCAAACCAATTTAAACCGAAGATTATTAGTTTGGGTAATGGATTTTAGTTTTAAAAACTAATAAAAATCGAACCGAACCAACACTATTCATATTTTTTATATACTTTTTTTACATAAAAATCTGGGCCAATAAGACAACTTTTTTTTATACTACAATCAGATCCATCACCTATTAGGCCTAATTCCAAACCCTAGTGATATCCTCCCACAAAGGCAATCACACTCTACCACAACAACCTTTCATTCACTCATGCTCACTTGTATTGACAGTATCTATCATCCTTATCGGTTCTCACCTTGCCGCCCACAACCCACATGTTAAGGAGCAATGGGAAGGGCAGATGGACCAAGTGAGTCATCTTCTTCATCAGAATTTCGATCTTGGAATAACACAACAACTTTAATTAGGAGCAAAATGACGATAATGTATAGCAGTCAAGTATAGAAAGTAAAAGAACATGTGACTGACAATTAAAAGAAAACGAATTCACGACCAAATTGAGAAAGAGTGACTGACCATTAAACGAAAAGGGCTTCACGACCAAATTGAGAAAGAAAGGGATCGCGTGACCACATGGCCATGTGTAAACGGGAAGGACCATGTGGCCATAGGCAATGGAGGAGGACAGTGAGGCCATGTGTAGTGAAGGAGAGACCGCACATGTGGATGTATGGATGTGCGGCCAAACGGGTGTCCGACCAGAGTGTGTGCATGTTAAATAGTGGATGCACAGTCAAAGTGTATGCATATAGATGTGTGGATGCGCGACTAGAAGAATGCACAATTAGAATGTATGAATGTTGAAGTATGGATGCGCAGTCAGAGTTTACACTGGTGGATGTGTAGCAAAGTGTATGCATATGGATGTGTGGATGCACAGCCATAGTGTATGCAAGTGGATGTGTGAATGCGCAAATGTGCGGCCAAGCATATGCACATGGGTGGGAAGGTTGAATATTTGTGGAATCCACTCAATCGAACTTGAAGATTTGAATACTAAGACTAGGAGAGTTGAAGACTTATGGGCTCGTCCACCTACTCAAACTTGCACGCGAATATGTGGTCAAGTCAAGTCACGTGAATACGCAATCAAGCATGTGTGTGTGTGTGGAATATTTAAAGACTTGTGGACTCGTTCACTCAATCAAGACTGGAAGAGATGAAGACTTTTGGAGTTATCCACTTAATCAATATTGGAAAATTTAAAGATTTGTAGACTCAGCCACCCAATCAAACTTGAAGAGTATTAGACTTATAGGCAAATGTGAGACAAAGCTAAGGCACACAGATGTGCGACCAAGCCAAGTCACGTGAATGTGTGACCAAGCATAGGCACATCGATAAAAGATTTGAAAACTTATGGATTCGTCCACTCAATCATGAGTGGAAGAGCTAAAAACTTGTGGACTGGTTCACTCAATTAGACTGGAAGACTTGAAGACTTGAACAGGGAAGTGTGCCCAAGCGTAGGCACATGGGTGGAAGAGTTGAAGATTTGTAAACTTGTCTACTCAATCAGACTCGAAAATCTAAAGACACGAGATTAAGAGCGTTGAGGACTTATGGACTCGTCCACTCAATTATATTTGAAGATGTAGAGACTCAAGACTATGAGACTTGAAGACATGTGGACTCTTCACTCAAATATACTTGAAGAATTGAAGATTAACGAGGGGAGGTTCAAGCAACAAGGAAAAACGCTTATGCTCTAAAGAGTTTGCCGCTTTGTGGGCTGTGGACTAGATGGAAGACAAAAAGGACCAACAATGGCCCAAAATGAGAGTGGGAGGATCAAGCTTAGTGGACTTCATTTGGATGCAGCCCATCACATGGAACGGCATATCAATCAACTCAAACAACCCAGCTCTGTACGAGAGACAAAGTGACACCACTGTGCACCTGTACAAAAGACCAAGTGGCATGACCATGCACCTGCCAGTCCTAAGACAGGGTGGTGTGACTATGCATCCGTATGGGGGACAAGGTGGCACGAACGTGCATTCGTAAACCCTAAGACATATGACACAACAACAAGAATGGAGGCTAGATCAAATGGGCCTGGATCATGGATGCTCATTTCCCAGGGAAGATTTGCCTATAAAAAGATAGGAGACAACTAGGGTTTGAGGTCTCTTACACATTCATAAACAATGTATTTCTCTTAGTGAGAACCTTGGGAAGTCACTTGAGAGCTTCTAGGATTTTACATTTTTGTATTCCTTGTTTTACATACCTGGACAATTATAGAATTCGAACATTAAAATAATTGGTTATTAGTATTATTTTCAAGTTGTATGCAATATGCATGCTCTCGATACAACTGAATTTAGGTAAGCATGCATATCAATATGCATGCCCTCGATAGAATTCAAAATTTTTTTTACTCCAAATGATGTCAAATATACTATCTAGTATTTCTTATTATTTTATTTCAAGTGAATTCGAGACTTGAGCTTAATTTGTTGCTACTAGTGAAAAACGAGGCTAGAACTAAAGGGATGTTAAGTGGATTGGATGCTTATGAGAATAAATCTAAAATTCATTTAGATTTTTATATAGAGAGAGGTATGTTTATTATATTTATTTTTATACTTGTGGAAGTGATGTTGCTTAGAAATCATCTAAGCATACCTCTATATATAAAAATCTATCTGAAGATGTAATTTTTCTAAAGGGAGTGTTATCACTTGAAAATCATTCGAGTAGATCTTAATAATAAATCTACACATGAATTTATTTTACCCATAGTTGGAGCGCTTGCTTGGAAATCGTATAATAAATTTATAAAATAAGTTATTTTATCTTTTATTGACGGTGATGTCGCTAGAAATCTAAGAAAACCTGTGTAAGTTATCATTTAGTTCAAATTAATTAAATTAGACTTGGCGATATATGTGATATTGACAAAGAGATGCCTTAGTCAATATTTCTAGATATGTATATATACATAAAAGTAGCTACTAAATTATTGTGAGGTAATAATTAAATTTGACGAATTTCTCACAAATCTATATGTTGGAGAGTAAGCATCGAGGAGAACGAGACTAGTTAGCCCGATTTAAATTAGCAATGATAGTAACCCAACTTTTATAGTTGGAGATTCCATGAAGAAGATTCATATGCATAAAAACAAATCACATGTTAGTTTTGTTGTCACAACTATTTTTCTCTTTCTATGATGTGAGAAGTGTTTAAAATCTTTTAGTGATTTTCATATTCTTTATTGGTGATGCATGAATTGCAGCATACAAAATCACCTTTATGGGTGTCAAGTGGGGCCACTTGCATGAGATTGTAGTGAAATATCTCGAGAATTGTGTGGGTATAATGTGATTGGTAGACCTCTAACATAGGTCAAGTGTTTTTGGTTCACAAATCTTGTTTTACCAATTCACTGTGTGCTTAGTCTTATCAGTCTAAATTTGATTCATAGTCCAAAAGACATCATATTCGAGTGATTTGAAGGATTGATACTCGACTTGTTAACCCATAAAATTGTTTTTAATATTTAAGTACTTTTGAATTATATGAGGGATTGGTAGAAATTTATAATATTTCAAAAGTATTTTACAAATGATTTTGAATTAAATATGATAATACAAATTTATTTATTGAAATTATTTCCTAATTGTATTTAATTGATTGACTAATACAGTACATATGGATGAGAATAAGCTAGGTCGTCCGTCAGAGGTCTGTAGTCTGACCTACTTATGGTCTGACCTATTTAATAAGAAGGTTATGTTCAGACTATTTTTAAAGTCTATTTATTTAAATAGGTCAGGTTTAGACTTATAAAAAAGCCTATTAGGTCTGATAGATCGGCCTATATATATATATATATAATTTATAAATGTAATTTTTTATTATTATTTATTAATATTAATGTTTCCTATTTTAAAGTATATATATATATATATTATTTATTAATGTTATTTTTTATTATTATTTATTAATATTATTGTTTCCTATTTTAAAGCTTATCAATTAGGCTATTTTAATATTATTTTATCATATTAGATTTGATTATAATTTTATTAGTTTTCTTTGTATATAAATGGCTAGTTTAGCCTATTTAAAAAAATATAACATATAACATTTAAATGTTTTAATGTGAATAAGACTTTTAAATAGATTTTCAGGTCAGACCAAAAAAAAACGTATGATAGACTGTATGTCAAGCTTAAGCCTGAAAAATTAATTATAAGTCAAGTCTTTTAAATCCTGGTCTGATATGACATATTCTCATCCTAATTACATAATAATATTGGCTTGAAACAATTGAGATATCAATCAATTGCCTTTATTACGTAATTTACAAAATTTATAAAATTTAAATGATAAATGACATTTGATTAGTTTATGTTGTTTTGACCGTTTTGAAGTTTAATTGATTTTAATATTCATCAATTGTCTCTAACGGTGGAAAATTATAGTCATTGTATGATTCTTTCTTCTTGAAACCAATATAAAAATAAGTAGTGGTCGTACACTATGGCCATGAGAAGAAAAATTATTTAGATTTATTTTGGTTTTCAAATATTCATCCACTTTTATAAATAAATAATTTTCTTTTAATTTTTCTATGGGTTAATAATGAAATATATTCTTGTAGTTCTATTATTTGAGATCATTTTAGAAAAAATTGTTGAATAGGAGGAATTTTCTTCTTAAGTGAATAAATCATCGAGACAATGTCTTTGCACGCTTTAAATATTCAAACCTATTTTTATTTCTTAGTAATAAAACTTCCCAACAAAAAGGATAACTATAGGATTTAGAGGTTACAGTTTTAAGTCCCCTAGTCTCCTTGGAGGGAGATAAAGCTCTATTGGGTAAAACTAGCTAATTTATTGTTTGATAAAATTAGATGTTCGATTAGATTAAAAATGTAAAAAGATATTTTTAATTAAAAATAAATTTTATTAATTAATATTTAAAATATTTTAAAAGTAATTAATATTTATTCTATAATTTTTTATATTTATTAATAACAAATATTTTTGTTACATATAATTGATAAATATTTATCACATTCAGACTTCAAACAAAAATTTTAATTTTATATATTAGTGGGTGTGTTTAATTCACAAAAGTAAGTACTTGATAGAAAAAGTACAAGACATTTCTTTACTCTTAGCAAATAAAGTCTAAACATAAATATCTAAGTATCTTTGACCCGTGAAATCTTATCTACCTTACACCAAATACTATTCTCTCATCCTAAAACTTTTTATTATAAAAATTAACAAGAAACATGTGTGATTATTATTTTATATGTGTCACCGTTGAGACTTCAAAAAAGTTTTCTATTTTTTATATATCAATGATAATTATTTATTTCATATTTTTTATATTGTTTTATGTGTAATTGAAAAATATTTGTCATGTTCAAACTTCAAACAAAAATTTAAATTTTATATATCAGTTACAAATATTTAATTTATTCTATTATTTTTTAATGTTTATCCGTGTCAAATATTTGTCATGTATTTTAGTATTATCAATAGAAAATAGTTGTCATGTGATTTTTTTAAAGTATCAATGACAATATATGTTCCGTGTTATTTTATTCATTATTTATAAATATTTATCTCATATTTTTTTTAATATTTATTAATGATAAATATTTAGTATAGCTTTTTTTTTTATAAATATGTCAATTGCATTTTTTTAAATGAAATGGTAACTTTGGGATCTTAACTTCTAAAAGCCACTTCATTTTCTCAATTCTTAACTCCTAAACATCACTCTCTTTTCTTTTTAAAGAAAACACTCCTTTTTATTGTAAAAAAATATATTTCATTTAATGAATAAAATTGTCAATTTTATCCTCCATATTCTTACCATGGTTATGTTAAGACAAAATTTCAATTAAAGTGTTTTGATGAAAACAAATAAAGATTAATCAAAGATTCTAACTATGATTCTAAGTTAATTGTTATTTAACATGTGCATTTGAGTGTATTAATCCAAGATAGGTACTGAGCACAATCAATTTAAAGAACAAAGCTAAAAATTAACTGCCAAGAACCAAGAACGTTCTGGACGTTTTCTGGAAAAACCAAGAACGTTCTCCAGGATTCTTTTCACTTCATCAAGACTCTTTGAACCTAATTTTTATGCAAGGAAAAATCATGCTTATTTTAAACAGATTTCCAGTACATCATCATGGGATATGAAGCTTTAAAGATAACAAAAGAAACACTCTAAAAGATCTAAGGAGAAAAGATTTAGAGCAAGGCAAAACAAAAGAAACAGCTGAAAACGATCATTCTCCAGTTCTGTCATTCTGCACCAGAACATTCTTTAAATTCTGAACCAGACCAAGAACATTTGTATCTATTGTACAACGTCACATTCTGACACGTATTCTCATGATCAAATTAAACCTATAGTGTGCACAAATCAGATGGCAAACAATAAACAATTATAAGAAAGTCAAGAAGTCAAAAAAGTAGTAAAAGTTCAGTCAAAAGGTTTAAAATAAGGGCTGATTATTTTATTCTGCCCCTTGACCAAGGGAACTTCCTCAAACGGTAATATTGAACCTACAAGGACTTCTAAGAGCTCTATAAAAGGAACCTCACAGGTGAAGAGAAAAACAAGACGTTCAAGTGCAAAGAAAATCATCAATCACTCACATTAACACTTGAAAGCTTCTCAAAGAAATTAGTAACCCTTTGTTTCGAATTCATTATCTTTAGTTTACTGAAACCTCTTGTAAAGAATCTAAACTCAAACAAAAGTTGAGTCAAAACAGATTCTATTATAAATCTTATCATTATCCTATAATACTCAAGACTATAAGGATTGTTTATAGCTTGAGTTAGTTGTTTAAGAGAAAATCCTTTTAAGATTAAAAGGTGAGTTGAAAATTCTATCAAGGGTTGATAGGTGATCTGATTGAATCTCTTTTGTTGGAACCAAGTTGGTTCGATCAATCAAAGTTTTGATGTTAACAAAAGTATTTTATGTAAATAGTATTTTGACTTAGAAGAACAAATCAGAAGTTATGCACCACCAGAGGATAGAAATGTCACCAGAAATTTTCGGCCAGAGGAAACATCTAGAGGGTACCAAAGGATGCATCCTGAAGGCACCAGAGGATACACCTCTAGAGGATATCAGAGGATGTCATCAAAGGCAAAATATCAAAGGACAAATAACATCATAAGAGGATATCTTTCTTGGCCCGAATCAGAAGGAAGCAGAGTCCAGAAGGAGACTTGGTCCATCCCAGAAGGAAGCCTATCAGAGGGAGACTTGTTCCAGACCAGAAGGAAACATAAGTCAGACTTGGTCCAGACTCAATCCTGACCAGAAGATAGCTTGGTCGTGAATATAAGAATCAATCCAGACTTGGTCCAGACCAGAAGATAGCATGGTCCAGAACATAAAACTCAGTCTATATCAGAAGAAATGATTATCCAGATTTAATCCAGACTTGATCCAGATCAGAAGATAAATGTCCAGATTAAAAGATCAATGGTCCAGATTAAAATATCATAAGTCCAGATTTAATTCAGATTCAATCCAGACTCAGTCCAAACTTGGTCCAGATCAGAGGGAAAATGTTCAAATCAATGGTCCAGATTTAAGTATCATGGCCCAGTGTTGGCCGAGATCAGAAGATCAGATCATATGGCCTAGTGTTGGCCGAGATCAGAAGATCAGATCATATGGTCCAGTGTTGGCCGAGATTAGAGGATCACTGAATTGGGGCAGATCAGATTACATAAGTCCAGAGTTGGTCGAGATCAGAAGATCATACGGTTCAGATTTTAATCATGATGAAAATCAGTGATGACTTGATTAAAATTCGAAAAAGACTTGATTAAATTTTGATAGAAATTTGATCAAAGTATTAAGGGGATTTGATTAAAAAATTCACTGAAGACTTGAAGAAATTCGAATGCAATCTGAAGCTTAAAAAGATATGGTTTGAAATTAAAAGAAACAAGATTGGTTAACAGAATTTTCAAGTGCAATCTGAAGTTAAAAAGATACGGTTTTTATTTAAGTGAAACAAGATTGGCCAAATTATTTTTGCAAGAGAATCTGGACAGATACAGCTCGAATTTGATCATAGAAGAAACCCTAATGTTCATCTATAAAAGAAGGCTCAAGGCAGAAGACTTTGCATCGAAAATCAGGAAAAAAGTCATAAACTTCCAGAGGCAAACACTCGAGTTTTCAGTGAGGTTAATTGTGAGTATCAGCTTTCCAGAAGCAAGTACTCTTGTTTTTCGTTCCCTTGTGTCAGATCTATATTTTTGAAGTAGAGTCTACAATCTGAAGAGTCAGAAGAAGTAGCAGGTGACTTAGCAATTAGATTCAAGGTGTTGAAATCCCTTCTACAATCTAGGGTTGTCAGATTGGTAGGAGAAGACTTGACTTGTGAAGTCATGGTGCTGTGTTCCTCAAAAGTCTAGGATTGTTAGACTGTTTGGGAAGACTGACTTGGGGGTTAGTAGTGTTGTTGTAATTCAGAGGTTTTGAATTAGTGGAAAAATCGTTCAAGGTGAAGGGACTAGATGTAGCCTAGTTAATGGTGAACCAGGATAAATCTTTGTGTCAATTATTTTACTTTATCCGCTGCTAATTCTGCTTGCTTATATATCAGTTTTTAAATAATCATCAAAAACAGAAAAAGAATTCAAGTATTACAAACACAATTCAACCCTCTTCTCGTGTTTGCACCTTCATCTTTTTGGGTGAAAAGGATTGACAAACTGTAACAGATCAATGTTGATATGAGTTAGGTGCTGTAAAACCAAGACAGTACTTTGTTTTAAACACTTAGTGAAAAAACTCATTGGTGTGAGGACTGAACGTAGCCCAACTTGGGTGAACCAGGATAAATCTCTGTGTGTTATCTCTTCCCTAACTCTATTTAAATTCAGCTCTTTATTTACTTAAGTTGAAAAACAATTTTCTGTCTTAAAACAAACCAGAACGTTATGCGTTTTCCAAAACGTTCTTCGCTTTCTACCTTTACTATTCAGATCGTTCTGCCTTTTAAAACTAACGAAGAGCGCTCTTCCTTTTATGTTTCCAGAATCAAGAACATTCTCCATTTTTTGTCTTATTAACCAAGATCATTCTTGAGTTATATTTTAAGTGTTAACAGGAAAATTTTAAAAGACAACTTTAGAATTCAAACCCCCTTCTTTGTAAAGCAACATTTCTACTTCAATTGGTATCAGAGCACGGTCTCTAAGATTAAAACACCTAAACAGTGTTAGAGAAAAGATCTAGAAGGAAATGTCAAAAGCCAAGTACATAGTTGAAGGAGGATCTTCAAACAAACCGCCTTACTTTGATGGAACAAACTACAATTTCAGGAAAAATAAAATGAAGTTATTTCTGAAATCTCAAGACATAGGAATGTGGCATATCATAACTGATGGAGATTATATTCCAAGAATAAATCAAGATGATCCAACATCAGCTGAAAAAAGAGAAGCTGACTGGACAACTGAAGACAAAACTAAAGTACTCTTAAACTCTAAAGCTTAATTATTCTTATCATGTGCCTTAACCAGGGAAGAAAATGAAAGAATTGACGAATGCAATACTGCTAAAGAAATATGGGACACATTGCAAACTCATCATGAAGGAACAAGCAATGTTAAAGAAACCAGAATTGACATAGGCATAAGGAAATTCGAACTCTTTGAAATGAATGAAGGTGAGACCATTGATGAGATGTATGCAAGGTTTACAATGATTGTAAATGAGATGCGCTCCTTAGGACAAGCATACTCAGTGCAAGATAGAGTTAGAAAAATTATGAGATGCCTTCCAACAATCTGGAGGCCAATGGTCACTGCCATAAGTAAAGCCAAGAACCATGATGTATTGGCACTAGAAGATTCGATTGGTACATTAAGAACACATGAAGTGTTGCTACAAGAAGACAAACCAATCAAGAAAAATAAAGAAATAGCATTAAAAGCAACACAACAAAATTCACCATCACAAACAGAAGAGGACTTAGAAGAAACTGAAGATATTGATGAAGAAGTAGCTCTGCTCACCAAAAAGATTCAAAGGATGATGAAAAGAAGAGATCAGTTAAAAAGAGGATTCCCAAGCAAAAGAGAAAACCCCAAGACAGAAGTGGATAAAAGACAGATCACTTGCTTTGGCTGCAACAAACTAGGACACTACAAAGCAGAATGTTCATTAAACAAGAAAATACCAAAAAGATTTCCTTTCAAAAGGAAATCAATGTTGGCCACATGGGATGATTCAGAAGAATCAGAAACAGAAGAAGAAGAAGAAGAAGAAGAAGAAGAAGAAGCCAACATATGTCTGATGGCAAGCACAAAAGAAAATGAGGTAAATGAATCTAAATGTTGCTCTCTATGTGAACAAATGGGAAATGAGTTTGATAATCTGCTTAATTATTCAAATTTTCTTATTGAAAAATGTAGCTCTTTGAAAGAACAATTTTATAAAGAAAAAGAAGAGAAAGAGAAAGCTCAGATTATGAATAATGAATTTTAAAAAATCATTCAAAATCTGAAACAATCTCAGCTTGGAAATTACAAAACTGAAAATCTTGAAAAACCAGAATGTTCTGCAACACAAAAGGAGAATGTTCTCCTTAAAGCTGAAATTGAAATTCTGAAAAATGATTTATTACAATTCATCAAAGCTACTGAAACCTTTCAAAAAATTATGGGATCTCAAGTAGGTATCTTTGATAAAGCAGGACTTAGTTTTGATAAAACACAAAAAATGAAGTTGTATGAAAATTTCTTTGTTCCGGAAAGTAAAGAGAATAAATGAAAAACCAAGTGTCCATATTGTAATAAAATCGGACATCTAGAATTTGCATGTTATTTCAAAAAGAGGGATGATAAAATCACAAACAAAAGAAATTTTATAAAGCTAAAACAATCTGGAATAAAAAACCGTGTGTCAATAAGAAAAATCGTCACAAAACACCATATGAAATCTGGAAAAACAAAAAGTCAAACATTTCATATTTTCACATTTTTGGTTGTTATTGTTTCATTTTGAACAACAAAGAAAACCTTGGAAAGCTTGATGCTAAATCAGACAAAGCCATATTTTTGGGTTACTCAACCGAATCTAAAGGATATCGTGTGTTTCATCTCAAAACAAAGGTTGTTGAAATTAGTATACATGTATTATTTGATAAATTTGATTATATGGAAATAAGCAAGATGATGAAGAAGAAGAACATTCTGGACAGCAGCAACAAAATGTTCCCCAAGAAACCTATGTTGATAAACAATCTCCACTTCATTCTCCTCCCAAAACCTGGAGAACAATCAGTGACCATCCCCAAAATGAGATTATTGGAAATACAGCTGATGGGATTTGAACCAGAATGTCTTCCGAAGAAGATGACAACAACAACATGACAATGATCTCCCAAATCGAACCAAAGTCAATCAAAGAAGCCATTGTTGATCAATCTTGGATAGATGCAATGAAAGAAGAACTTTTTCAGTTTGAAAAAAATGAAGTCTGGGATCTTGTTCCAGATCCTCAGAGCCAAACAATCATAGGAACAAGATGGGTATTTAGAAACAAACTGGATGAAAAAGGTAAGGTTATTCGTAACAAAGCCAGACTGGTTGCTCAAGGTTACAATCAACAAGAAGGCATAGTTATGATGAAACTTTTGCGCCAGTTGCAAGGTTAGAAGCTATACGAATTCTTCTTGCATATGCATCTCATAAACTCATAAAACTTTTTCAAATGGATGTTAAAAGTGCATTTTTAAATGGTTTTTTAAATGAACAAGTTTATGTACGACAACCTCCTGGTTTTGAAGATCAATCAAAACCAAATCATGTTTTCAAACTTACTAAAGCTCTTTATGGCTTAAAACAAGCACCAAGAGCTTGGTATGAAAGATTAAGCTCCTTCTTAATCAAGAATGATTTTCTAGAGGAAAAATTGACACTACACTTTTTAAGAAAAATGAGTTACTTATTGTTTAAGTGTATGTTGATGATATTATCTTTGGTTCAACAAATGAGAAAATGTGAGATGCTTTTTCAAAACTCATGCAAAGTGAATTTGAAATGAGCATGATGGGAGAGTTAAGATACTTTCTTGGTTTACAAATCAAACAACATGATGATGACATTTTTATTTATCAAGAAAAGTATACAAAAGATCTTTTAGCAAAATATAAAATTAATGAAGCCAAAATAATGACTACTCTCATGCATCCATCTTCTTCATTGGACAAAGATGAAAATGGAAAATCTGTTTCTGAAAAAGAATATAGAGGCATGATTGGTTCTTTATTATATCTAACTGCGAGTAGGCTTGATATTTATTCGTAGTAGGATTATGTACTAGATTTCAATCTGCACCTAAAGAATCACATTTAACAGCCGTAAAACGCATTTTTAGATATCTTGTTGGTGCTACTGATCTTGGCCTTCTGGTATAGAAAAGGTTGTCATTTTAATCTTGTAGCTTACTGCGATGCTGATTATGTTGGGGACAAAACTGAACGAAAAAGCACAAGTGGCTCATGCCAGTTCCTGGGAGAAGCCTTAATCAGCTGGTCATGTAGGAAGCAAAACACAATTGCATTATCAACTACTAAAGCTGAATACGTATAAGCAGCAAATTGTTGCTCCCAAGTAATTTGGATAAAGAATCAACTTGAAGACTTCTTTGTAAGTTATTCAAATGTTCCAATTTACTGTGATAATACCAGTGCAATCAATTTGTCTAAAAATCCAATTCAGCATTCTAGATCTAAGCATATTGAAATTAAGCATCATTTTGTTCGTGATCATGTTAATAAAAAGGATGTTGAATTAATCTTTATTGAAACTCAAAAACAACTTGCTGACATATTTACAAAGCCTCTGGTAGAGGACAGTTTTAATTTCATCAAAGAAAAATTAAAAATCATCAAAAATCCAAACTGAATGCATCTGAAATTTTTCTTCTGCAAAACCAAGAACGTTCTTGGTTTCGCGATCATTCTCCGTTTTTCTTCTCTCCACTCAAAAATTGAAATCATAATTGCCAGCATTGCATTTAATGCTCGTGTCTGGAGTCTATCAAAAGCGACTGACACACTGACCTTCGCGCCTCTACATTTTCACTCTTTTCAAATAAATCATCTCTTCAACTTCCCTCCTTCTAAAAAAACTTCCCATCTTCCAACTACTCTCCATTTTTCCCTCTATTTCTCTCTGCTTCTTCAAAACTCAAAATCCGTTTTGTTTTTCTGAAAAACTTCAAAATTCCCAATGGCCAGAACCAAACAATCTACTCGAAAAAATGCTTGCCCTAAATCACCATCACCACCATCATCTCCATCCTCTTCCTCTCCTTTTCGAAACCGTTCTCCATCACCTCCGCCTAGACCTCCACCACCAAAAATGTCATTCTCATTTCATACTCCTCATCCTCCAGAGAATCGAGTCCTATTCCTCTTCCTCTTCGACCTCTAGCCACTGAACTGCCTCCACTCTTCCAAAGACCCATTCCAAATCTTTCCCAAACCCCTCCTCACTTAAAGAAACCAACAACAAAACCCACCAAAACCCAGAGACGCTCCATGCGCATTCTTGCTGGGATTGGAACATCAAAACGTCAACAATCTGATCCTACTGTGTTAATCATATCTGACAATGATGAATCTAATAACAATGCCCCTCCTGAACCCACTCAAACACCGGTTCCTTCAAACACATCTCCATCCTCAAAATTGTCTCACCAAACCCCACAAACTGCTCCCTCACAATCATCTATCCCCTGTCAAACCACACTTCCTAACCAAAAACGAAAATCCATAAATTAGATTTTCTCCTCCTCCAAACATGTGTCTTCATCCCCTTTGAAACCTAACCCTAACCCTCAAAACTTAAGGGTAAAATCAACCCCCACTCTTGCTCAATTCTTGGCCAAGAACAAGCTTAAGAATCCCCGGAAGAAAATAAAGACCATTATCCCCAAGAGAAAACCTCAAGAACGTTCAAACTCTTCATAATGTTCTCCATCTTCACTACCAAAATGTTATGCACCTCAACCCAATGAACCAAAACGTTTTATTCCCTCCCCCTTTTAAGAATGTCTTGCTCCTTAACAATCTGAACCAGAATGTTCTTCTCCTCTCCAAACTGACCCATCTTTTTGCCTCCCATCTATGATTCCCTTCTCTCTTCAGAAGAATTTTTCTGAAAAATGGGCTGAGAGACCCATTGGTATTGGTAGGGTCTTTCTACTAGATAATCTCACCCTTGAAGACAAAACCATAAGGATCATACTGACTCCCTTGGATGGACTTCTTTCCTCCAAACTTCAGAATGTTTCTATCCTGATGTAGTCAGGGCATTCTACTGTCAGGCCCAAACCTTTCCAGAAAAATCCTTACTGGTGTCCAACATCAAAGGCATAGAGATTAATCTCACCCCTGAAATCCTAGCCTCCATTCTCAACTACCCTACAGAAGGACCTACTGTTTTTGGAAAAACCTAGTATTCTGCCCTAACTCTTAACAGAAAAGAAGTTATATCTGACATTTTCTTACCAATACCAAAGATCATTTATTATCCTCCCTCAAGCCTATATACAAGCTCTTTAATAGCATAAGCCAATATTTTGTGTTGCCACATTGTGGCAGTCATGAATACGTATGTGATAATGATGTCTTCATCATTTATCATCTTCTCCACCAAAAACGCCTAAACCTTCCATACATCATTCTTCAGAACATGATCGCTGCCACATCCAAAGTTTATAAGAAGAACATTGTCCCCTATGGCATGGTTCTTACTAAAAAAATTTCGCACTTCAAAATCCCTCTCACCACAGAAAAATTCTCTCTCAAAATTGAAGGTGCAAACACGAAAAGGGGGGTTAAATTGTGTTTGACTAACTTGAATACTTTTTCTGTTTTTGCAGTTTTAAAACAAAACTTGATGTATGAATAAAACAGAGTTAGCAACGAAAATAAAGTAAAAATAAAAACACAGAATTTTATACTGGTTCACCGTTAACGAGGCTACGTCCAGTCCCTTGACCTTGAAGGATTTCACTAATTCAAAACCTTGAATTACAACAATACCACTGACCCTCCAAGTCAGTCTTCTCAAACAGTCTAACAATCCTAGACTTTTGAGGAATACAGCACCTTGACTTCTTAAGTCAAGTCTTCTCCTATCAATCTAACAACCCCATATTGTAGAAGGAATTACAACGCCTTGAATCTAATTGCCAAGTAATCTGCTACCGCTTCTGACTCCCTCAGATTGTAGACTCTACTTCAACAACTTAGATCTGACACAAGGGAAAGAAAATAACACGAGTGCTTGCTTCTGGAAAGCTGGAACTCACAATTAACCTCACTGAAAACTTGAGTGTTTGCTTTTGGAAGTGTATGACTCTTTTGTGATTTTTGATACTAAGTCTTCAGTCTTGAACCTCCTTTTATAGATGTGAATTAGGGTATCTTCCAAGCTTAAATTCGAGCTGTATCTTGCTGGATTCTCTTGCAAAAATAACTTGGCCAATCGGGTTTCATTTAAATAAAAAACATATATTTTTATCTCCAGATTTGTTTTCATAAATAACTTGGGCCAATCCTGTCTTTAATTGATTCTGGAACAAATCTTTCTTCCCGCCAATAGCTTCTAAACTCCCATACGACTTCACTTTATTTTTGTAACAAATCCTTTTAATACTTTGATCAAATTTTATTAAATCTCCACCATTAATCCTCATGATTAAATCTGGACCGTTTGATCTTCTGCGCTAGTCCACATCTGGACCATACTAAGGGATCTGATGTGATCATCTGATTTCGGCCAACCCTAGACCACACTTTCTGATCTTCTGATCTCAGCCAACCTGGTCTAGCAAACTGATATGTTGTGATCCTCTGATCTCGGCAAATGTTAGACCACACATTCTGACCTTCTGATTTCGGCCAACATTAGGCCATGGTCTGATCTTTTGATCTCGGCCAACACTGGGCCATATACTTAAATCTTGGCCATTGATCTGAACATTTTCCCTCTGATCTGGACCAATTCTGAACTGGGTCTGGATTGAACTGAAATTAAATCTGGACAAATAATATTTCAGTCTGGACATTTTACCTTCTGATTTGGATCAGGTCTGGATCAAATCTGGACATCATTTCTTCTGGTCTGGACTTAGTTTCATACCTTGAACCATGCTATCTTCTGGTCTGGGTCAAATTTGGATTGATTCTTTTGTTTTGGACCCATTAATTTATCCTATGATTAAGTCTGGACTGTTTATCATTTCACTGTCAAGCTATCTTCTGGTTAGAATAACTTCTGGATTAAGTCTGACTTATGACTCCTACTGGTCTGGATCAAGTCTCCCTCTGGCAGGCTTCTTCTGGTCTGGTCCAGGTTTCCTTCTGACTTTGCTTCCTTCTGATCTGGGCCAGCAAAGATATCCTCTGGTAATTTCAGGATGCATCATCTGGTACCTTTTGGATGCATTATCTGGTGTCTTCATCTTCTGCCTCTGGAAACTTCATCTTCTAGTGGTATTTAATGTAATAATTCAAGGTACAAAATAAGATTACATTGAGTGCTTTTGTAAACATCAAAATCCTAAGTACTTAGAACCAACTTGGTTCCAACAATCTCCCCTTTTTTGATGATGACAAAACCTTAACTTATTTTGCTAGCTTATGACTCGAAGTACTTGAAATACTCCCCCTCAGACCAATCTCTCCCCCTAAGTCTGATACTGACTTTTTCTTCTCCTTTTCAACTCCTTCTTGATCACTCTTTCTTTTCTTCTCTTCTCCTCTCCTTCTCAACTCCTTCTCTATTTATCTCTTTCTGATTTTTTTCTCTCTCCTTGTTTCTTCTCCTTTTCAACTCCTTCTCTTTTCACTCTTTCTTCTTCTCTCTCCCTGTTTCCTCTACCAAATTTTCAACCAAAAATATCTCCCACATGAAGAAGACTTCCTCTGATCACCCACAATCTACTCAACCTACCACCACCACCAAAAGAAAACGCTCATCTTGAAGAAAAGCTGCAGCACACTCTGGTTCAGCCCCTGCTGAAAATCCAGCCCCAATCCCAGCTGTTCAACCTACCAGAGAACGTTCTCCTCAAATACCTCAAGAACGTTCTCCGCATACCATCATTCTCCCTCCTTCTGTTTTACAAAGACACATTCCTCCTCTTTTTGCTCAACCTCTATCCAGCTCTTCACCTATCTGGACCAACCTCTCTCCTCTCCACAGCAACCTTTGCTCTCAGCTCCCACCACATCAAACCTCCACCATGTCACCAGTTTTTGTTTCCCCACAAAAAACCAGCTTATCCATATTTGGAATAAGCCAATTTTTGGTTTTTCCAAACACTCCAGGACCCTCTGTTAACCACAACAAAACACCCTCAGATCCTTTTGCCCCCATTGCTACTTCCTTTGCCTCTCTCTCAACCTTCTACACTAAACCAATCCCTACATTCAACCCCCTACCCTCCACTCCTAAGGCTGATTCTGCAGAGCCATCCAAGCGACAAAAGACTGAGAAGGATACATCCAACTCAGCCATCCTAGCTGCTCTCGAGACTATCATGGCTAGACAAGCTCTTCAAGATAGAGAGTCTGCCATTCTCAAAGAATGGATGACTACACAGCTTGCTCCCAAGCTCGAGATTGACCCTCCTCCTCCTTCTGTACATCCGGTTCCAGACCCTTCACGCTCATCTTCCTCAGAAGGATCCTCTCCTTCCCTCTCTGTGTGAAGATTCTGCTTTGAATGTTTTACTGTTTTTTGCTTCTCCCGCCTCTTTTTGTAATGACAAAAGGGGAGAAAGAAGTTTAGTATTTATGACTTAATTTTGTGAAGTTTCTTTTTTGTATATTGAAACTCTGCTTGTAATCATATCTCACATGTTAATGAAATTTTTCATATTTTGATCAATACTCTATGGCATATTCTAAGGGGGAGCTTTCATGCACTCTGTAATTATCTTTTACATGTTAGAATCAAAATTAAAATCTAAAAATTAAACTATGTTTGTCATCATCAAAAAGAGGGAGATTGTTAAGACAAAATCTCAATTAAAGTGTTTTGATGAAAACAAACAAAGATTAATTAAAGACTCTAATTATGATTTTAAGTTAATTGTCATTTGAGTGTATTAATCCAAGATAGGTACTAAGAAGAATCAATTTAAAGAACAAAGCTAAAAATGGACTGCCAAGAACCAAGAACATTATGGACGTTTTCTGGAAAAACCAAGAACGTTCTCCGTGATTCTTTTCACTTCATCAAGACTGTTTGAACCTGATTTTTATGCAAGGAAAAATCATGCTTATTTTAAATGGATTTCCAGTACATCATCATGGGATATGAAGCTTTAAAGATAACAAAAGAAACACTCTAAAAGATCTAAGGAGAAAAGATTTAGAGCAAGGCAAGATAGAAGAAACAGCTGAAAACAATCATTCTCCAGTTATGTCATTCTACACCAAAACATTCTCCAAATTATGAACCAGACCAAGAATGTTTGTATATACTGTACAACATCACATTCTGACACGTATTCTCATGATCAAATTAAACCTATAGTGTGCACAGATCAAATGGAAGACAATAAACAATTATAAGAAAGTCAAGAAGTCAAAAAAGCAGTAAAAGTTCATTCAAAAGGTTTAAAATAAGGGCTGATTATTTTATTTTGCCCCTTGACAAAGGGAACCTCCTCAAACGGTAATATTGAACTTGCAAGGACCTCTATAAAAGGAACCTCACTGCTGAAGAGAAAAACAAGACATTCAAGTGCAGAGAAAATCATCAATCACTCACATTAACACTTGAAAGCTTCTCAAAGAAATCAGTAACCCTCTATTTCGAATTCATTATCTTTAGTTTATTGAAACCTCTTGTAAAGAATCTAAACTCAAACAAGAGTTGAGTCAAAACAGATTTTGTTATAGATCTTATCATTATCCTATAATACTCAAGACTGTAAGGATTGTTTATAGCTTGAGTTAGTTGTTTAAGAGAAAATCCTTTTAAGATTAAAAGGTGAGTTGTAAAATTCTATCAAGGGTTGATAGGTGATCTGATTGAATCTCTTTATGGATGAAAAGGATTGACAAACTGTAACAGATCAATGTTGATCTGAGCTAGGTGTTGTAAAACCAAGAGGGTACTTTGTTTTAAACACTTAGTGGAAAAACTCACTTGTGTGAGGACTGGACGTAGCCCAAGTTGGGTGAACCAGGATAAATCTATGTGTGTTATCTCTTCCCTAACTCTATTTAAATTCAACTCTTTATTTACTTAAGTTGAAAAACAATTTTCTGTTTTAAAACAAACTAGAACGTTCTGCGTTTTCCAGAACGTTCTCCGTTTTCTACCTTTACTATTAAGATCGTTCTACCTTTTAAAACTAACCAAGAACGTTCTTCCGTTTATGTTTCCAGAATCAAGAACGTTCTCCACTTTCTGTCTTATTAACCAAGATCATTCTTGAGGTATATTTTAAGTGTTAACAGGAAAATTTTAAAAGACAACTTTACAATTCAAAACTCCATTCCTTATAAAGCAACATTTCTACTTCAGGTTAAAGATGAGGAGGGTATTGTTGATTTTTTTAGTTGATTACTTTTATCTTCCTTATTAATGATCATTTAATAAAAAAATGTTTAATTGCAGTTTCAGTCTCTTTATTTATACTGATTCACAAAATTGGTTTCTCTATTTTAAAAGTCGATAATTTCGGTCCATTCATCTAACTTTTTAACTAGAAAAAGGTTATATGAAATGTTTTAAATAACGTGACATGTGAATAATTAATGACATATGTTAAACCGTCATTTTTTTAGTTTAAAATTCCGAGAGACTAAAACTGTCGACTTTTAAAACAGGGGATCGATTTCGTGAATTGATATAAATAGAGCGATCAAAATTGCGATAAAGCCAAAAAATAATTAGAAAAGTAATGTAATTTTTTTTATCTTAGAATAGATGATAAATTTCACTATAATTAACTCACTACTATGAGATCACGGGTTCAAATCGGGACAAGACGTTCAACCTAACAATATCGACATTTCTCAATTGAACTAGAATTTAAGAACAAAAGTAATGTAATTTTTTGCTAGTGCTTCATTTTCTTAAATTGATAGTTGATATGTTTAAATATGTCTTTAGTCCCTGCAAATATATCACTTTTTGATTTTTTTTCCTCGTAAGTTTTTTTGTTTAGATTTAATCCCTGTAAAATAAGAGACGATTGTTTTGATCCTTAATATCAAATCAAAAGTTACAAAAAAAAAAGAGCTGGCACGCCGTCGTGACACGGAAGAAGACGAGTTTTCTACAAACCCCTAAACCCCACCTTTAATCTCTATTCATATTTTTTATTTATAAAAATAACATTAATTATTAAATAATAATTAATAATATAAAATATTTTAATTTTTAATATATCATAAAAGATGATGTGTTCGTATGCATTTATAGAGCCACGTGTCTCGACACTTTTTTTTTGTAATGTTGATTTGACGTTATGGATCAAAGTCGATTGTCTCTGATTTTACAAAGACTAAATTCAAACAAAAAAATTTACAAAAATTAAAATAAAAAAGTAATATATTTACAGAGATAAAAAAACATTTAAACCTAGTCAATAAAAACAATTTATGAACTTTTTTTATTCAGTTAAAAAATTGTTAAAATTAGTTTTCACAAAAATTTATATAATCAATCCTCCTTTGTCAGCATCATTTATGGCGCGTCAATCACACATTACACATGTTTCATACTTTATATTACTCCCTTTATCAATTATTATAAAATTCCCATCACATTTCACCGGTATTAAAACATAGTAATGAATTTTTGAAAAAAATAAATTACAGGGAGTTTTATATTAGCGGACAAAATAAATTTGAAAATAGTTTTATAATCTGAAATACAGGGAGTAACACTTATTTTTTACAAAATTTTATTATTCTAATATTAAATATAAACAACAATGTTTTCAAATAAAATTTAAGTATTTTTATTTTTATTAAAACTGATGATAATGGGAGAGTATATTACAAACCGCTCTATGGCGCGTGATTCACACATATGTGACAGTAGTACTTGTATTATAAAAAAATAAAAAAAGTTTAATTATTATTCTATGGAACAATGTTCGTACACTTTTATGAGTTTTATCTGCCAGGCCAGCTGACACCGCATTCTATGTACGCCACACAAAAGCTAAAGTTTCTGTCGATCACGATTTTTTCGTTCACCGTCAATATATCGTCCTTTAACTCCTGTTTCGTTACTTATCGCGTTATTTTCAAATTCCAACCACGCTACGATATCTTGTTTTTCTTTTTCTTCCATTGATTTATATTTCATGGACTCGCTGACATTCATTTTTTCGAGACAAAGTAAACAACTTGTTTGAACAAGACAATTTAAGTACTAAACAAATATTGACACGTGGATGATGCTAAGATAATAAATGCTTCCCCTACCTTATAAAATGAATGATGGCGATGATTTTAATTTTTAAAAATATTTGGTAAAGAATTCAATATAAAAACAAATTTAAATTTTTTGTCTTTAAATTGTAAAGAAAATGATATAAATTTCATATTAAAAATTATATTTTATTTTTTGAAACAGTTAAACTTATTTTTTTTAAGATGTAATTACTATTTATATAAAATTTAACATGTATTATTAAACACAAATTAGCATCATCTAAAAAAACAAAGAATAATCATTATTTTTGGATGTATATTTTAATCAATATTATTTATATCACTCTTACGTCTATATATTTACTTTTTACAGTAGTAGGGAATATATCAATAATAAAGGTAAAATGATAAAAAGTATGTCAATGTCTATCATCATAGTTGTTTCTCATATTTGAACCCAAACATTTACATATTAATGATATTGTAACTATCAACTGAATTATTTATTTGCAATTATTTATATTTTTTTTTTAATTCGTGTGAATGAACAAATAAATCAGTCATTATTAATAGAGGGAGCAAATTGTATTTGTTTTTTATATATGAGGAAATAATTGAACACACAATCATTTTAAAATAGACAAATGAAATTATTCAAGACACGCACACGTATATGTATGCCATAGCCATCCACGTCATTAATAATTTTAAATAAAGAAATTTTATGTTAGTGATTAAAAAAAATTTAACAAAAAATTACTAGATTTCTTTATGGGCAAAAAACTACTCTCTCCGATTTAGAATGCAAAATAAAAAAGAATCTTAACATTGACAATATAAAATATAAATAAAATTCAAATAATTCAACTCTATTCAACTATAAATTTTTTAATTAAATGCATGTCAATTAACTCTATTTAATTTTTTTAATAATACAGTATCATTTATTTTTAGTATTAGTTTAAAAATCAAATTAATTAATATTCTTAATTAGTATGAAGTACTTTTTTACCTATTCGATACGGTGGGAAAATGTCTTAACTACATTCATTTTCTGAAATTTAAATTTATGTAATATTTTGATTTTGAATTTGTTATTTCATTCAACAAGTAATAATATTTTATAAAGTTTTAATTAGTTTATTGGTGAATTTTCTTTTCCAGTTCATCCAATTTTATTGTCTTAAAAAAGATGGAGAATATCACTATTATTAATTCATACAACTGCAAATTCTCAAATTCAAACTCAGGATATGATATTCAACTTAACAATATTTATATTTGTCAATCGAACTAAAATTTAAAAGGATTTATCCAAAATTTTAATGTATTAGTTATATAGATCTTTTCACTTGTATAGTATTTAATGTCCATTTTTTTAAACAAATTAAGACTCTTACGAAACATATCATATAACAACTGTTTATTTAGGTATGTTTTCTCAAGAATAAGTTTTTTTCATTCAAATACACTTTGATCACCGTTGGTACTCAATATCAACGAGACATGTTACTTAACCACTATTATCAGGAAAAAATTAGAGTCATGTTAACTAACGCGTACTTTTTAAGGAATCAAAAATAGTAAAAAAAAAATTTTAACCCTTAAAATTTGAATATACAACTTTTAATACACTTTTAATAAAAAAATTATATATTTAGATCATTAACAAATACTACAATGACATTTATTAGTATTTTTCTATACAAAGAATCAATCACTTTAATAAATTATAGACTCTAATGATTTTGTTTGATCACGAGAGATTCATAAAATCATCACATTTAATTAATTAAAACAATCACACGAATGAGTTAAAATTCGTTTATTTATCCAAAATTTTAAGACATTATATCTATTTATACTATAACATTGAATAAAATAATAAATTGGTACCAGATATTATTCTAATGTAATTGACTGATTATGAAATCCTTTTTATTGTTTATGGGATATGATAAAGTAGTGATGTAACCGGTGTTTTTCTATTCTTTTATCTCTACGCAACTTAAATTTGTTTAATTAACATGTGTAGTGGAAAAACGGTGTCAAATTTTAGAGATGTTGACATGAATGGAATTATGGAAGCATGATTCACTTTGTTTCTTCTCTATTTTCAATTACAACTATTCAAACATACCAAGCCATCATCTTTACTTTATATTTTAACTTTTTTTTTCCCCTCTCTTATTGAACATATTTAATGGTTGATATTACATTTCAAAAAATTGTGAGATTTATCAATTTAGAGGATTCATTTCCGTCAACTATTTGTTTCTGTATCTAATAGTCAATATATTAAAATAAAAAATAGATAGTAAATTTAATTAAAATGTCGATTTAATAAATAAATGTTCACAAATATTATCTTTGTCTTTGTATATAAGACTCTTTGATCAATTAACATTAATTAAGAAAATTGATAGTAGTATTCAATTTTATAATAATTACTATTATTTTTATATATTTATTCTTTAAGAGTGAAAATTGATTAATGTTTTCATTATCGTATTTATTGTTGAAAAAATATAAATAAATTAAAATTATATTAATAAAAAAAGTAATTGAAGAGAGTGTTATGTACAGAGATTGAGGTAGTACTATTTATAATATATTAATAGGGTTTAATTGTAATACAGTACTTTTATTTTCATTGAAGATAACTATTATTTCTATATTTTGTATTTTAATTAACTCCTTGACAATAAACTTTGAGACAAATTATATACATATTTCCCACTCACTAATAATATTTCTTAATTTATCTAATGCATGTTCATGATATTGTAAGAATATGAATTAAAAAATATTAATTATATCTTGATATTTTAATAGAATCAAAATTTTAGGACAAAAAAAAAATTTAAAGGACCAAATATTAGAGACAGAAGTAGTATTTAACTATTATGATTTAATTAATATTTATTTTAAAAAACTTCATAAAAAATATTATTAATTAAACTTTTTTCGACTCTCCGTCTCACAAATGTTGGGATCCAACCCTCTTGTCAGAACATAACAATCATTCACGTGTATCACTTGAGATATGTTTATGGTAAAAGTTAAATATATTTAATAATGTAATAATTGCAATTGACTAATAGTATAAAAACTATTTACACTTAGTATAAAAATTATTTACAATTACGGTATATATGAATTAAATTCATATATAAAATCATATTATTTCCTATGGTCCAATATATAAGAGAATATTTTGGAGATTTTTTAGGTTCTATATTTAAGAAAAAGTTACGACTATTTAGATGCATTTATTATTTAAATTACTTTTATACCTTTATTTAAAATATTTGTCTTTTTAATCATTATTAGTGTGTATTTAATGTTTCATAGTTTTTAATAAAAGTATATATGTAAAAATAATCAAAAAGTTAAAATAATTAATAAATACATTGATTTAAATGTTTTTTTTGTTATTTTCTCTTATAAATGAGACAAGAGGTAGTAATATAGTTAACTTTGACTTTGCAATTTTCAAGATAAATTAACATTATTAATAAAAAGTATGTTTGAAAAAAAAACAAAAATCAATGTATCTAATAATTTAATATTTACTTATATTTTGAAACATTTTTTTCCTCAAACGTTACTTATAATTAATGACAGAGCAAGTAAAACTAGAAAAATAAAGTGCTTATGAAAAAAATAATAAAGTGATCCTATGCTAATTGCAATCGTATGAGGATTTTTAGAGATCATGTCTTCAAGCTTCATCTTGAAGGAACCAATACTAGAGAAATTCGCATTGGAATATTCACCAGATACAACAAGAGTAGTGGCGAAGTTCTCCCACGAGCTGAAGGTGCAATCGGCAGGCATCACTGCTTGGAACGTCATGCTGTGAGTAATCCCCCCATAATGGACATAGAGATTGGATATCCTTACGGAAAGTCTTCGTCTTTGTGGGCGACGCTGGCTAGTGTATTGTTAACAGGGTGTGGAGATTCTAGTTCTCTTCGCTTGGGGATGAGTTGTGTCCTCGAGTGGTGTATTGCCTTAATTTTTCCTTTTGGATGAAGAGTTCAATGACATCCTTCAAGTGGATGCAATTGTCGGTGTTATGGCTGTTGCACTTGTGGAAGCGGCAATACTTGTTTTTGTCAACCCTTGACCTTGAAGGAACCTATCAGGGAAATTGAATTTCCCCTTCCTTGAATTCAACATTGGCGCACTCGGCCAATATGTACCCCCTAGAGGCATTGAGATAGGTGTAAGCTAGATATTGAACAAGTCGACCGACTCGGTTTGACGACTCCTTTTGTCGTCCCTATCTGATATGCCCATTCTTACTCTCCAAGCGTAGATTTTCTCTTCGTTCTAGACGTAGGTATGTGTTTAAGCCTGAAAGTCGTTAAGGGCCGTAGGCTTCTTCAACCCAATGTCGTTGGCGAAGCGACTTCCTTCGAAGAGGCACTCCTTGATTAGGTACATCTTCATGTTGTTGTTAGTCTCTTTAACGAACATTGCTTCTTTATTGAAGCGTTCAATGTAGTTATGGAGAGATTCATCTCTTCCTTGGACAATTGCTGAAAATGTGTCGATCATATTGGGTTGTTTTCTAGACGATGTGTACTAAGTAGCAAATTGCATGCATAACTCGTCCCAAGAGTCAATTGAGTTCGGGGGTAAACTATTAAACCAATTTCTTTCAACATAAGTGCGAAAATACGACATTTGATGGGTTTTTCGTACCACGGTAATCGAGGATGGTCTCCACGTTTTTGATGTGCTCATGGAGGTTAGTTGTTCCATCGTATGAATCCATATATGGCGATTTCTCTAATGTCCTTGCTATCCTGCAGCTCTTGATATTTGATGTGAAGGGTCCTCAGGATTCACGAGATCCGTGTGGTTCTCGATGGATCTCACGAGTTAGAGATGGAATGAAACGCAATCTGGATCGAAAATGATGTTGACATTGTCGTATGTCCCTAAGTGGGGAGCATTCAGAAGACCTTCAGCGGTATCCTTGATCCAGTGACTCACACGGGGAACATCATCTGCATTTTGGAGTCAGTGATCTCCTGTTGTGCCTTCTAGGTGAAGTGTCGTGATGATGTCGCCATACAAAACCTTTAGAGAATTTTGATGTCTCTTGGGATGTTACCACTATGGGGGTGGTTGGCTGTTGGTTCTCCATGGTCTTGAGACACTGGTTCTATTCATAGATCATTCAAGATTGTTCCCGAATTAGAGCAACGAGCTCGTCGATGGTTACTCCTTCATTTTGGACCACCGCAAGGTTGGTCTCCGCGTCGGGCTTGTCGTGGTTGACGGGGAGCTCCTACCATAACGACGTTATGGCCTCATCCTCCAATTGTTGAATAGTGGTGTCAACATTCTTTCTGATGTTATTGCAAGCCATCAGGGAGTAACGACTTGGGCTTTTAGCAAAGCAAGGAAATTTGAATTCTCACAAACGCCAATGATCCAAGCTGGACTAAGGAGGATGATTAGCTTTGTAAAATCGTGTTGCTATGCTTGCCTTGTGGAAAAATTGTAACATATTCTTATTTTCTCATACATCTGATACTGAGGATGGATAAATTGTGGAAATTGATTCACCACCAAGTCCACAATATAGTTTTAAAATTGAATCAACTTTGATCTCATGAGAACCAAACAAATCAAGACAACACCAACTTGGACAAAACTTCCTTGTGGGTATATCAAAGTTAACACCGATGAATCTCATTACCTTAACAATGATAGCTCGGTCTACGGAGGTATATTACATGACCTTACGGGAAGTTTTCTTCATGTGTTCTTAAGAAAACATGTTTCATCGAACTCTTTAATGGATGAACATAATTTGGACAACTCTTTTAGCTTTTAAATTGTTATTCAGTTGAACTTGCACTCTATTATTATCGAATCAAACTCCAAAGTAGTTGTTGACATAATTTATCGTGACAATATCTCCATTCAACATCTGCAATAATTTTTTGTAAAAATTATCACTTTTATTCCATTCTAATAATTGGTAAATTGAAGTAATGTCAATTGCTCGTAAAATTAATAAATGAGTAGACTTCGTGGGACATAGAGTTCATGATGCAGATTGATATAATTATATTGATATAATAGTCCTACTAGTTTTTTTATTTGACAAAATAAAAAGTATAAAAGTCCTACTAGTATTGCATATCTATAAATTTATTTTCTCCCATATATAGAGAAAGACTAAATTATTGAAATCATCCTATAAAAAAGTTTGCGACAAAAATGGAAAGCTAAAAAAAAGGAAAAGAAAGTGAGTAGGAAGGAGATGGGAGAGCAAATTGTGGACCCCACTTTGTTGTTAATGAAAGGAATATTTCGTGGCTCAATCTCGTGATTTATCGTGGTATATTGAGTATTCGAAATTTGTAGATAAATAAATATCGGATCCGGTGAACGGTGGTGTCGTGTCTTGTAATAATCATGTGGTGTTCGAACCGAACAAAAGCATTTAGTCCAATATTGACTCCATTTACTCTTCTAGTTATTTCAATTTTATTATTTTATATTAGTAGGTTTTCTCTTATTAAATTAACGTGTGATAATACCAATTTTACAATTGTTTTTTGAAAAAATTTGAATCCAGTATCTAAATATTATATGACTAAATTCATATTAGTGAACTATTTGAAAATATTTAAATTTGAACTAAATTTTTACTACTAAACTAATTTTCAAGTGTTACAGATAGATTTAAATATACATTTAATTAAGTAAAAAATACCTTTAATTTCTTTGTTTTTCTATTTATAAATATTGTCTAATACGTAATTTTGGAGTTCTTATTATATTTATCTAATATTTTAGAAAAGTATTTACATGACGATAAGCATTATACGCTTGTTAGTATTTCTGTTAAATATTAAATTGTCAAAGACAAAAACTGTTAATTTGAAAATTTAAAACACCAAAATTGTAAATTTTGATTTTTTTTTTTTCCAAATTGTAAATATCAATAATATTATGATACTAGGACATGGACATAAAATGGTTCACTCTCCTAATTAAGCAATACGTTTAGAAAAATAATACAGATATTATAAATTTCATATTAGTACTGTTAATTTTCTCTACTAGTGTGATTTAGATATTATAATTCTCCATTTATAAAGAGATGTATCACTATGTTTTTTAAGCAATTTCTAAAGTAGATTATGCTAATCATAAATCAATGTTTAAAAGTTACTTGAAATATTAACGATGGTCGGCAATAATGTTTAGAAGTATAAATTAATGGATTTTTTATCTTTATATTTGAGAAGATGATTTATTGATGTCGGTTGCATAATTCATTTTTGAAGAATATATTTATTTTTCATTATTTTTATATTAATCGAGTCATTAGTCTTATCCATAATGTACAAAAGGGTTGTTCTGAAAAATATCATCGATGTTAATTAGAATTTCGGGTGACTTTTAATCACTTGTCCACGATACATCACTAGTGAATGTAATCTACTAAAACATTCACCTATATTTTATAGATTTGATTTTTGTTAGTTTTTTTTTTTCTTTCCTTCTCTCTTTTTTCCATCTGGATTTTTCTATCGATGTTTTGTTTATATTTCTTTTTAATTAAATAAGTATTTTTTACATATATATTTAATTTTTTTCGTCTTAATGCAGCGTTTAATTCCTTATTTCATTGTTGTATTTGTTTGATTTATATTAATAGATTAATTTCAATAAAATGTAAATTCATATTCAATTAATGATTTTGACGTTTTTAAAGTTATAATTTAGACATATATATTTTAAATATTTCAATTATGTTATATTTGTAGTTATTATTACAATTATAAATATTATATTATTAATCTGGATTTACTATATGTGTTAGCCGTTAGCTTCCTTTTTTTCCAAAGTCTTTTGTTGCTCTCTCGCGTACACTTGTGTAATGTATTAGTCACAAAAATAATCATATTTTTCAGTGATTACAAAATTACTATTAATAACTTTGTCAACAACAAAAAATACTTAGTATGTATTATTTTTCTTAATAAAATCTTGAAAGGGACGCATCATGAATAGATATTTCGATTCACCCATTCTCACATTTACAACGCGTGTAACCAACGCACTCGATTAATACCATTTCCAATGTCCAATTTTGTCGATTACTACCTCTAATCTCTATAGATGGATATAATATTTTCTTAAAAAATTTCAGTGTCTTATTTCTATCGCATATTTTATAAAATAATCATAATTATTTGTTAAGTTAATTAAATTTTTAGTTTCAATAAAATTTTAAAATTTTAATTTTAATTCTTAAAAAATTATCATAAAGCAGTTTTAGTTTATATTGAAATGAAATGTTTTTTTTGTCTTTGAACTTTTAAATTTTTTAAACATGTTTAAAATAATTTATCCACAAAAATTTAAAAATTTTTTAACATTTTTTTAGAAATAATTTTTTAATTTGAGATGAATTAAATATAAATTTTAAATTTCGTAAACTCAAGATAAAAGTGACGAAAATATGAACCTAAAAATTAATTTTGAGATAATTTTTTTGAATTAAATTTTTACAATGTTGTAAATATGTTTGCAAAAAAAAATAATTCAAAAATATATGTCGACATTTAAATAGAGACAAAAAGTGATTGCATAGTAATTTTTAGGTATTAAAAATGTTAATTATTTTAGTATGACTAAAAACAAAATTTTACAAAGATTAAAAACTTATTTAACCTTTATTTTTGTGAATAAACAATAAATAATAAGATTATTTACAAGTTAAAATTAAGAATTTTCAAAATAATTGGGTTAGAAACGAATGTGTGATCTCTATCGAATATGAAGCTTTATCACATGATTGAATTGTTGATTCTATCGATTGTAAAACTTCTAACTTGGATGAACTGTTGGTTCAATTGAAGGTGGAGTTTCGAGCGCGAACGATATTTCGTACCTTTACCCTTAATATTTTTGTTTGTAACTTCAATTTTGACATTGCTCGGAGCAACAGTGTTTTTAGTGACATATTTTACCAATTTATTTTCCACTGTGGCATCTTCATCAGTGAACTTTTTCCTAGTCAATATAATAGTTTCAATATTTGTCTATAGAATGTCCTACAATCTTACACAATTCATAAAATAATATTAGTTTTCATAATCAATGTAAACAAAAAATGTACACCATTCACGCTCAACAAGAGTGTGATCTCTTAATTCTTGTATGATGTCCAAATCGACTAAAACTTGGGAAAAATATCTCAATGTTTCGTGTTGGTTGCTTCGTCGAGAGATAAAGGGGTGTCGTTACTTGAAGAAACTGTTTGAAAACTTTGCAAATCATTAGGAGAAACAAAAGGGAACTCACCAAATTATTTTATGAGGGAAACAACCTGCCATGAACCAATCGGTTTTGATATTTTTAAAAGTTTTTCACGTAAAACTGATAATGTGATTAATGAATTTCCTTTAGACATGGTATCTATACAATGAAAATTATTCTTGCAACTAGTCAAATCTAGTTGATATTTGTCTTCTAACATTTTGATAAAGAGGGTAGACTCTTTGATACAAGGTTTTGGTAACTGAATCAAATGAGTAGTGCTAGAATTCTTGAGAGCTTGGATAAAAGATTTGAACAAGGGTTGTTGAGTGTTGTTCAGCACAACTGTGTTGGTTGGAGGAATGGTTGTTACGATTCTTGCAGAGTCTTGTAGAACATACCATAGAGAAGACAAAAGGTCTGCAACTAGAAAGCAATATCATAACAACAATGACCAGATTACGATTACTAGAACGGTGTGAAATCGAACAATCAAAATACATCGGACTAACTAGATCACGATATCCAGACACAACCTCAAAATTAGAACACAATGAACACCAAATAAGGGAGCACGTAATCAGAACACTAAACACAATGAAAACCAAGACAAATCCATATTGATTATTATTGAACACGATGCAGAGAACATTGAACACACAGAACATGATGTGGAATGATTGGACATGATTTGAAACAATATGGATCAATTAAACACAATTTGGAATCAAGCTCGAGCAATTGCCTGTGCAATCCAAGCCATTGCACAAGGCCCCAAAATTATTAGAGTCTTAATTTATTTATTTTACTTAAAATAATTGTGACACATTGATTAAAAAAATTATAGAATCAAAGAAATAATCAAGTCCAATAAGGTTTGATTTATCGTAGAGGAAATGACTCATTGCACCAGACTTTATTGGACTCAACAAGAGATTTTAGTTAATGAATGAGTCCACAGAGGAAAAATGTCATAGGGCACCCACCATCTATGATAAAAAAAAGTTTATTTGACAAAAAAATGATTACGAATGTTGTTACTTAGTTTGTTTTATGATAAATTATTTGATAATATTTTTGAAAGTTATGAAATATGATTAAGAATGTGTAATTATTTTCTTTTGAAATGTGATTATTTTGTAGTATATTTGAAGTTGTTTTTATATGTTTATTTACAATTTACTTATTTTGATGAATTTAAATAAAGTAGTTTGAGTTTCTAGTGTTTCATTTGATAAAAATATAATATTTTAAAATGATTTATAGTTATTAAAATTATATTTTTTTTATTAGGGGATCAATTTTTTAGATTTGAACAGGACGTCCAAAAATATTAAGACGACCTTGTTTGGAACGATTGAACAAGATCTGGAACACGATCATGAACGATTGAAGGTCACGCGATGCCCAAGCAACTAATGGGGAGAGAATAAAAAATTAAACCCTAAAAATATTGATGTATCGCGCCCTATTAAAGAAGAGTTTTGAGAATTCGGTTTCACCCAAATAGAGATTCCAGATTTGAACTCGGATTACAATAAAAATTGCCTTGTCTAATCATGTTAGCATTATCAATTGAGTTAGTCTTACGGACGAGTATATATCTATTTTAGTTTTTGAGAAAAATTGTAAAATCTAATTTGATCTTGATGAAAAATAAAAATAATTTTTACACTATAAAAAAATAAACAACTAAATCTCCAAGAATAATTAATAAGAGACAACTTTATCCCTACAACACAAAAAATATCTAACTAATTTATTCTTCCATAAATCCTTTATTTTTATTAACTTTTTTTTAGAGCTTTCGGATAAGTTATATTGAAGAAGCAATTATTTAGGGACCTTTTATTTTATAGAGATGAAATTATTATTTTTAAGAGTATAAGAGTAAAATTCACTTATATTAATTGTGAAAAAAATACAAGATTCCAAATTCAAATTCACATTTTAAAATATAAAATATTTTTATAATTATTATATAAATTATATCTATGACATATTTTTTAATTATTATTAAAAACCAATTTATCATTTATTAATTATTGTTAAGAATCTACCTATTCCTTTTTTAAAGGTGATTCTCGTAAAAACTAAATTGTCTTGTTTTTTTTTTTCACGAATTAAAAGTTGCTTTATTTATCTCAAATATGAAATTGAGTTTCACACTTTTAGGATGAATTAAAATGATTTTCAATCAAAAAAAGGTAATGACTAGAAGAAGGAGCCTACTACTCACCCACCGAGATTCGTTTATTTTATTTTTTATTTCTGAAATGGAACCCTTCAGAGACATAGCAGCTAGTGTTCTGAAGTTGAAAGTTTGAGAGAGGGAACAATGGGCCCCACGGGCTCTATTTACATCACCTACTTTGTACGAAACAACGTCAATGTCAATCATCAATGGATCGTCACTCGTGACCGTGCGCGAGTGCAAAAAAAACTAAACTTCTTTTAATTTACTAAACTCAGAAACTGAATTTACGGCGAGAGCTAGACATATATTTATATTTAATGTTTAATGTGTCTTGAATAAGATGAATAAAATTTATAGAGAAATTTCTTTTGCATTTTTCTTCATTTTTATATGAGAAAGTTTAAAAGAGTTTGATCCTAAATTAGTGATGATCATATAACAGATTTCAAGATTTAAAGTGTGTTGATAGATGTATTTATAAATTATTTACTAATTAGATCTTCACATTGATGGTGATAATTTAATCCACACTCTTATAAGATACTCTTGGATCTCAACAAAGATATTTATGAGAATTTGGACACTATGTGTAAAGTTTGAATTTGGTATATATATTTCTCGATTTCAACAAAGATATTCGTGAGAATTTGGATATTATTTGTGAACTTTGAATCTGGTACATGCATTTTTTATGTACAATTTATTTATCTGTTTTATAAATCATATTATAATAATAAATTTATTATATTTGATGAAATATTAATCAATTTATTATATTTTTTGATATATATTAATCAATTCATCTTAGATTTTATGACTAAAATAAAAAAATTCATTACACTTGATGCAATCGATATGCTTTTATACATGACAAGATTTCATTTAACAATCATTTCAACAGAATATTTTTTTTTAGATGGGAGTATGAACAAATAATAGTTGGTAAATTAGATTCTTATAAAAAATAATATAATTTTTTTTTTATCACAAACTTGAGGGACCAACGGGTAACAAGGGAAATTGAGAAATACCAATCATTTTTATTTTCTACCGCTCTAATTTTAGTATATGGAAAAAAAAAGTCTCGTCAATTTTGTACATCTTCATCCATTTTGGTCAAAAAATTGATAAATTTACAATTTTAGACCTATAGTTTAAAAAGAAAAAACATTTAACTATTCAAATTTAGACTTTTTTATTATAAAATTTTTGTATACTATGATTTTTTTTTGCCCTTGAATTTCAAATATAAAAATAAATAGAATAAAAAAAGTTGATATATTTAATTATAAATATATTAATTTTTTTTATTTAATTTATATTTATATTTGAGATCGAAGTACAAGTCAACTCCTTAAAAATCAAACTGTTATTTGTTAATCTATTTTCTTCACCTTTATATTTAGAAATATAGGGACTTTTATGAGAGGGGAAGTGTCACATTCGGTCTATAATGAATTCATGTTAGAAAAATGGTTTGAAATTCTGACCACAGCACTCCCTACTCCTAATTAGAAGCTCATAATATTACATCTTCCTCCTTAGCCTCAATTCAACAAAAACACAAATAAAAAAAAAGTAAAATCATCTTAAAATTTAATTTATATAAATTTTGGTTGTCTTTGTTAAATTATCAATGATTATGTTACAATATCAATCATAAAAATGCAAAAAATTATAAATAAATTTTTAATTAATAGTGACAACATTAGTTGTTGTTGATGTTAAAGTTTTGAGTAATTTTAAATATTGTCCGTAGATTACATATTCCTCCTTAGTAATATTCTAAAAATTATTCTAATCATGGAAAGACTTTTAACTATTTCATAATAAATATATTAATACCTATTTTGTTTTAAAAGAATATTAATTATTTTTATAAATAAGGAAGTTCTATATGGTCAACAATCAACATGCATGATCATTTTGAATTATTAAAAAATGATATATAAGATAACCTGTGACCGATTGACTATGTAATATTTTGATATTGACGATACATATCAAAATTAAACTCCATTTTTATTTTTAAAACTTTTCATTATCTAATAAAAGAATGTTGTCTCTGTCAAAAGCAAAACAAAAACATTACAGATATTTTTCTTTGGATAGCCTTTTTTCAATTTATTTAACAACTTTTGAACTTTATTTGCAGCCGCGTGCTGTTTTCAAGGTCTGGCCCACTACTTTTGTTTTTATAGACAGAATATAATATATAGTATTATAATTTGAAACATTTGTTAACAAGCAATATGATGGGTGGATTGGGACACCATGTATTTAGATTAATGTCCAATATAAAGTCTCTCAACAATGCTTGACCAAATTAAAAAAAAAAAAAAAAGTCTTGACTAAAGCAACAAATCTTTTACTTTTATAAAAGTTTGTTTCGCAATATTTTTTCCCACTCAATAAAATAAAATAAAGTGAGTAATTAAAAAATGAGGCATATTTTATTATTAAGTTCGACTCAAAATATATGAACGACTAAAACTAATTTTAATATAAAATATTTTAAAATTTATAATATTTTTTTTAGTAGAATTACTAAAATTTAAAATTATTTTTTAGACGTTTTAGAATATAAAATTATTTATTAAATTAATCCAATTGATTTCATATGATTTTTTTTAATTGATAATCAATTAATTTATTATTTGTTAAGACAATATTAATTTTATGTGAGATTTTATTAATTTTAATTTTGAATATATTAAAATATGATATTTTTTTATTAAGTAAAAAAAATGACCCTTTTTTATTAAGCAAATTTTTTATATAAACCTAAAACATTTATTTTAGCGACTTTACTACTAAGCGAACTCTATTTGTTATGTATGTGATACATATTTATCTATAATAGTTGGTAACTTGGTATTATTCACTTTTAATTTTTATTATATAAAATTCATTGGTATTAGATATATATACAATCAAATTACAACATAATATCATATCATTATATTATTTCTATAAAATCTCTACATGGTGGAATGAAGTTAGAAGTGTTAAAATATAACTTTTTATTTACCATTTATATATAAATTAAATTCATAATTTAAAATAAATATGTTAATATAAAGGTAAGGATGAAATTGTACTTTTTTATTTGCATTTTTAATGATATATCTAATAATTATTTAAAAAATATTAAAATGCAGTAGATTTTAAAGCAGGTTAATAGATCATATAAAATCTTATTTTATAAAAGACTTTTAACAAAGCTAGATGATGCATACAAAGATAAGTTTATGATGGCTAACAGTCCATGTTTAGGCTTTGGATTTTTGACATATTAGACTCAGGGGTTGTAAAATATAATTTCACCTACTATATTCTCATTTTTATTTATATTTGAATAAGTTAAATATATTTTTAATTATTATAAAATAAGAATAATGTTAAGAACACACTCTTTAATACACATTTTTTAACATATTTATTTTGATTGATTAAAATCTACATTGATCCTACTAAATTCATATGAGACACACATAATTTGATAGAATGTATATAAATTTTAACTAATTAAAAAATATATATTAAATAGTATGTTGGCCACGCTTCTCATAAAATAATCATGTAGCAAGTTTAACCCACTATTTATTAATTTTAGTGAAAATTGTAATTAATGATTAGCCTTACAAACTACCAAATAGAGAACTTTTTATTACTCACCAAATAGAGAACTCAGTATAGATAAAATATTTTATAAAAACTAAATTTAATACAAAAATATTGCATAAAATGTAGACATATATTTAATCTTTTTTTTTAAAGAAAAATAAGCTTCATCTATTCATACTAAAATAAAAATGGTACAATCAGATCTAAAGATTAAAAAAATAAAAAACGATACACGTTCAAATTGCACAAATTAATGAAAAATAATCAAACAAAAACCTTAATCATAATAACCAAATTCATGTATTTTATTGAGCAATGGTAAAGAATAATGTAAAATCCACAGTCTTTAATATCATCCATCTTCAAAAAAAATTATTTACTGGTGTTCACTCGTATTATTTTAATTAGTAGTTATTTTCACTTTATATTTTTTTAAAGAATATAATATTAACTAGATAACATATTTTTAAAAATTAATAGAATTATACTCAAAATTAAAAATACATATTACCTCAGTCCTTAATTAAAAATTTGCAAAAAAAAAAAAACACTCATTTTAAAAAAATTGTTCATAAATATAATATATCTTTGCAAATTATTTGATACATTCATTACTATTTTTCCTAAAATATAAGCTTCATTAATATACTATTTTATTTCAAGGAGACATTTTAAGTGGCAGAGATAAAGTAAAAGATTCCATCTTCTTGTCCCGCCATGCTAATATTCCTAATTATAATTAAACACATATAGTATATTTATATTCTATAACAATAGATAAAAACAATATTAAGACAATCTTTTCGTATGATTTTTACACGTTGTGATTTTACTTTTTTAGCCATCAATTTTCTTTTGTAAACAACCAAATATTTATTATCCTTAAATACAAAAAATTGATTGACAAAAATTTCGAAAAATAGGAACTTCAATATAGTTTTTTATTTTTTTACTTTTGTATCTGTTGTCATCATAAATTTCTACACTAACATTTTGAAAATCAGTTACTAAAACATATAAATAAATTATAAATAATAAATAAAATTAAAATTACTAAAAAAACAATATATATATATATATACACACACACAAAACCGACTGAAAATAAAATGGCAAGAGAATGGGCGAGTTTTATTTTCCCACCATGTATTCGAAACTAGAAAAATCTCTACCTGTCTCAATTTTTTTATTGGGGATAAAATGTAGGTCTTTATTTTCATATGTGGAATTTAAATATTTCTGTTTGCATCAATTCGTATATATATAATAAATTTAAAAATTATATTAATTATAATTAATATAATAAAATAATAATTATTATACAATAATAAAATAAAAAATATTAAAATTATTTTTTTATCAAAAAAATATTATATTTTTCAATATCAAATATATTGACCGGTTGTGCGTGTTGGTGGATACGAGGATATCAACATATTTAAATTCGTCTCTCAACATATCTAAATTCGTCTCTCAACATATCTAAATTCGTCTTCGTCTCTGAGTTTTAATTTAAAAAAAAATCTACATTCGCACTAATCAAAATGAATTTTCCGTCTAAATCAATACAGATTTGAATAAGTACTGGCATCTACATATTGTGTTGCCATTTCTACTTAAATTATTATTTAAATAATAAAATATATTTTTTTATAAAAAATTATATATTTATTATTATTTTTTTCTAGTTTGTAGTTTATTTATTACTCTAACAAATATTCTCTCTGATATTGAATATAGGATAATTTAAATTAATAAAAATTAATATATTTAATTTAAAATTAAATCCTTATATTTTTGTTTGAGATAAGAGAGAATATTTTACTTATATTTTTAATATAAAATTTCTTTTTATAGATTTCATAAAGTTTCTTCATTTTATTGTTTTTTTTATGAGAGGCAATTGTTATAATCGTGTGAAAAAGTCAGATGTAGACACCTGACAAGGACAACAACCTACACACACCTCTCTGACCATACATTTAATTCACTTCACACTTTTATTAGTGTTATGTATTTTAATTAATTAAATAAATAAACCTTCCATCTCGTGATACATCTCGTATCTCTTTCTCGTTCTCAAATCTCATCTCATATATTGCAATCATGATCTGTGTGTATCACGTGATATAACGCATCTCGCAATGGCAAACTCCGTAATATTTTCCAAACTCTAAGCCCAAATAGTACGTGTCCCTCTTGAGAAATAAACTTTGTCGTTACAGACCAGGGATCTGAACCCAGTAAAAGTCACTTTCTCAAACAACTCTCCAATCTCGAAATCACAATCGTTAAAATCTCCACGTCACCATCATCATAATCAAAGATCCAGATCCAGCAGTCAAAGTTAAAATCTCACTATGTCGCATCAGCAGGGAGAAAAAGCTCACGGTCCGAAGCTGAAAGACAGCTGTTAGCTCGAGATTCCGAGCCGATTATTTAGACAAAACCGAAGCCGGCTTAGTGGGTCCCATAATTAACTGCACTTGTAATATAACCCAAATAACTTATTATATAACTTATCAAGCTATTTTGATAAGTGGTGTCACTTATCACCTCCTCAATCTGTCGCCTCCTATATAAAAAAAACACCTATTTCTGCAAGTTCAAATGTTCCCTTCTCTCTCTATTTATATTTAGGAGTTTCTAGAGAGAGAAATAATAGATTAGTCCAATTTGTGTGAAGTGAGAGAAAGTGTTAAGAATTAGAAAAAAGAGAGAGTTTCTGATCTTTTTGGGCGACTTTGTGTTGTGGGTTTGGTTCCATATTCGGAGTCTTCTTTGTTGTTGTTCTCATGTTTGTGTTCTGTGAAGACAAGGTAACATACTCTCTCTCTCTCTCTCATTCAAGCTTCCGAATCTGTGAACCTTTAAAGGTTATAACTTTTTTTTTTTGCTTTTATTTTTGAAAAATGTTTTTATTTTATATTTTTTTTTGTTTTTGATTTTTGGGCTGACACTTTAGGTACATGCATCTTCTACATCTTGAGATAAAGTTTTTTTTTTTTTTTGATCATTTGGAATAATAGAGAGAGAGTCAAATGGGGTGTTAATTTTTTTCTTAGTTTTTGTTTGGCCAACATAATCGCATCGCTTTTCTTTAATTAATTAATAATTAATTAATTTTTGCTAGATAAAGAAGGTTTTTTTTCCTTCTTTTCCATAAATGCTTTCTGGTTAAGTGATTTTAATTAATTATCACTTAATTTGTGATTTTTTTTCAGGTTATTTATTTATTAATTCTTTATTTATTTATAGCTGACCCTTATTTCAAATTTTTCTAACTTTTTTGAATTTTACTTTTGCAGATCTAGTTGAGTGTTGGTGATTTTAGTGTGGTTAAGATGTCATCTCTGAGTAGAGAATTGGTGTTCTTGATCTTGCAGTTTCTGGATGAGGAAAAGTTCAAAGAGACTGTTCACAAGTGGGGCTAATTAGTTTGTTCTTTCATTTTTAACTTTATTATTATTTTTGGTATTATTTTTTTAGTATATTGTTTTTTTTATGGTTACCACATTTGACTAATTAATTAATTGATTATACTTTTTTTATTTGTTTTAAAAGGCTTGAGCAGGAGTCTGGATTTTTCTTTAACATGAAATATTTCGAGGATGAAGTTCATAATGGAAATTGGGATGAAGTTGAAAAGTACTTATCTGGTTTCACAAAAGTTGATGATAATAGATATTCAATGAAGATATTTTTTGAGATAAGGAAGCAAAAGTATCTTGAGGCATTGGATAAGTAAGTCTCACATCACTTTTTGCTTTTTCCATTGTAGCGTGGTTTTAAGTTGCGGTTGCAGTCAGTGTTGTGGTTTCGTTGCAAATATTTATATTGTGCGGCTAAATGCAGTCGATGTGGCCGCAATTACAGTTGCAATGCTGTTGTGAAGACTTATAAAGCTGTTATATTGCGGCCGCAATTTAGAACTATGGTTGATAGTTACTTGTCGATTCTCAAGTCTTAGAATTATAGTTCGATCCGAGGTAGCATATATAACAACAATTTCACTTGTATAGGCATGACCGGTCTAAAGCGGTAGAGATATTAGTGAAGGATTTGAAAGTGTTTTCTACATTTAATGAGGAATTGTTCAAGGAAATCACACAGCTTTTGACATTGGAGAATTTTAGGTACTAATTTAAGTATAAATTCTTTTTTGCACTCCAATCTTCGGTTTGTAAAATGCAGCTATTGAGTTTCTGTTATTATTGTTATAGGGAAAATGAACAGTTGTCGAAGTATGGTGATACAAAATCTGCGCGAGCAATCATGTTGGTTGAGCTTAAAAAGCTCATTGAAGCAAATCCCTTGTTTCGCGACAAATTGCAATTTCCTAACCTTAAAAACTCGAGGTTAAGGACCCTCATCAATCAAAGGTAGTTTTTTTCCCTGTACCTTTTTGGTACATTATGTTCATGGGATTGCATTTGGTATCTTTATTTACAGTTGATGGAGATTATGCGATTATTCGTTGTTTAGATTTCTGTGTCTTTTGGTTTTCATATCCATTTTTTCAAAAATATGTTACAGCTTGAATTGGCAGCATCAACTTTGTAAGACTCCGCGTCCAAATCCTGATATAAAAACCCTTTTTGTGGATCACTCGTGTGGACAACAACCGAATGGTGCACGAGCGCCTTCACCTGCCAACAGTCCGCTATTAGGATCCTTACCGAAGGCTGGAGGATTTCCTCCTCTCGGTGCTCATGGGGTAGGGTTGCTGAACTTATTATCCACCTTCTTTTGATATATCATAGGCTTTGTTTAATGTCATTGGTATCTTTGATTCTTACTATGGTGCCAAACTATTTTGTGCTTCATTTTTATAGCCATTTCAACCTACTCCGGCGGCAGTGTCACCTCCCCTTGCTGGTTGGATGTCAAATCCTACAACTGTAGCACATGCGGCGGTTTCTGGCGGAGGACCTATAGGTCTTGGTGCTCCATCAATGCCTGGTAATACCCTATTTCTCTTTTTATTGTTCTCCAACTCATTTATGTTAGTCATACCCTAGAATGAATAGATTGGATTCACTTATTTGAGCTTATCTACTGATATATAAGTAATTGTGAGACTGTCTAGAAGAGATTATGGAAGTTCTCTACATGATAGCATATAAAAACACCTTATGACATAAACATTTATATGATAAGTGTTCATGCTATAAACTCTTAATTAAGCTACTTATCCAAGCAGTGCCTATGTCTAATATGACATTTGATTTTTGTTTCTTTTTGATATTTAGGTGCTTTGAAGCATCCTCGGACCCCTCCAACTAATCCTTCAGTCGACTATCCATCCGGGGACTCGGATCATGTTGCTAAGAGAACAAGGCCAATGGGAATAACAAACGAGGTAATGTGGTATTTACTTTTAGACACATCATTAGAAAATCACACCCTGGCATATGCAAGTTTTGACGCCTCAAGTTTTCTGCTATTGATCGCTTCATATAGGTAAATCTACCTGTCAATGTGTTGTCAACAACATTCCAAGGTCATGGACATGGTCATGGTCAGTCGTTTAATGCACCTGATGACTTGCCGTTGCCAAAGACTGTCGTGCAAACTTTGAATCAAGGCTCATCTCCTATGAGCATGGACTTTCATCCGGTTCAACAATCTTTACTTCTAGGTTGGCATCTCTTCTAGGTTCTAAGGCATTTGAATGATGCTATTTTTTTTATAATTTTTTTATATATATTTTGCATTTATTTCCACAAAATTATCATTTGATCAAGATTTTCTTTATCCAATGTTAGTTGGTACAAATGTGGGGGACATTGCCTTATGGGAGGTGGGTTCTAGGGAACGGTTAGTCTCGAGAAACTTCAAAGTTTGGGATCTTAGTGCATGTTCAATGCCATTTCAGGTACTCTTTACACACATTGATGTTTTTGATGAAAATTTTCATTGAATCCTTTCTCTTTTATAAGTTAGCCATGACTGAAGAGAAAACTAACCGTGATTGATTTAGGCTTCTCTTGTCAAAGAACCGAGTGTTTCTGTTAATCGTGTGATTTGGAGTCCTGACGGTGCTTTATTTGGTTAGTTGAAAACTTCTCTAATTCTTCAATGTATGATAGAATATATTTACTTTCCTATGTCAACTAATCCCAGTACTTATTATGTCTTGAATTTGTTCAATTAACAGGAGTTGCTTACTCGAGGCACATTGTTCAGATATACTCTTACCATGGTGGTTATGAAGTACGACAACACTTGGAGGTACAAAAAACAAACATATATAGTTAGGGAACATTTAAAAGAAATGATTCATAGCCATATATCAAATTATGAACGGTTAAGATTGGAACAAAAAGCCGTGTGGCTTTTTTAAATGGCCATGCGATCTTTAAATAACTTGTAATCTTGATCATTCATGTATGGTTATACGTTCAGATTTACTCTCACAATCTCAGATTAATACTCCACTCACTTGATACATTCCTTATACAGATATATGCATTGTTATTATTGTTTTAATGTGAACCTGTCTTCTAGATTGATGCTCATGTTGGTGGAGTAAACGATCTAGCATTTTCCCACCCGAATAAGCAACTATGTGTGATAACCTGCGGTGATGATAAGACCATTAAGGTGTGGGATGCTGCTTCGGGAGCAAAGCAGTATACATTTGAAGGTCACGAGGCTCCGGTTTATTCTGTCTGTCCGCATTATAAAGAAAACATTCAGGTAGAAATTGAATTTAACATCTTCGAGGCGAATGTTTTTCGAGTTTTCTGGCACAACTCCTTTAATATTGTTAATATAGAACCTGAAAGAAAGAAACTTTTTTTTTCCTTTTTTCTGTTCGGTTTCCTAGCCAATAATAATTCTTACTTCGTGTATGTTGTAGTTCATCTTTTCAACAGCGCTAGACGGAAAAATAAAAGCATGGTTGTATGACAATTTGGGATCTCGTGTTGATTATGACGCTCCTGGTCGATGGTGCACGACCATGGCTTATAGTGCGGACGGTACAAGGTCAATATTCTCAACCATGGCTCCTTGTAGCTTGCTTAATATTGCATCATAGTTGAATTGTATTTCCTATTTTTCGTCACTTTATGTTCAAATGTTTTAACGTAGAATCTATACTATGCTGTACTATAGGCTCTTTTCATGTGGAACAAGCAAAGATGGAGAATCTTCTATTGTGGAGTGGAATGAAAGTGAAGGAGCTGTGAAAAGAACCTACCAAGGTTTTCGTAAACAATCTTTAGGTGTAGTGCAATTCGATACTACCAAAAATCGGTTTTTGGCTGCCGGCGATGATTTCTCCATTAAATTCTGGGATATGGACAATATTCAACTTTTGACAACAGTTGATGCTGATGGTGGTCTCGCTGTAAGTTCATTATTTTCTTTAATTGTAAATTGAAGAGCTGATCGTTAGAAATAGTAGTTGCTAATTTTTTTCTGGTCTTATCTTTAGGCAAGTCCGCGTATTCGTTTCAACAAGGATGGAACTCTTTTAGCAGTCTCAGCAAATGATAACGGAATCAAAATTTTAGCCAATGCAGATGGTATTCGTTCATTGCGTACATTAGAGAATTCTATATACGATGCGTCAAGAGCATTGGAAGCCTTGGCAAAGGTAGACTAATAGATGTTGTATTCCTGTTTATTGTAGTATAAATGTTTATCATAGTAGTTTTAATGTATAAGTAAAACCTATTTCTATTACAAAAGATAAAGTAAAGTCAAATTATTTTCATATAAGCTATAAGCTGTTTCCGTAAGTTATTTGGAGAGCTTATGGAAATAAGCAGAAAACAACTTTTGCACATGTCATAAGCTGTTTCCATAAGCACTCTTAAATAGTCTCACAAGTGCTTGTAAATAAGCTCAAATTAGTCAATCCAAATTCCAAACAAACCCTTAATCTAACATGATGTTTTGTGACAGCCAACAATAAATTCAATTTCTTCCGCTTCCGCCGCAACTAGCGCTGCCCTAGCAGAGAGAGCCTCATCTGTAGCAGCTATTGCTGGAATGGTTTGTGATCTTATCCTCTTATGCACCTTACTCGCAACTTTTTTCGTACTAAGGTTTTTTGGTTGTCAATGAAAAAGTCTTTTGTGCATTAATGTCATTATTAGTTGATTGATTAATAACTACATGTCAATTTTATCTCATCAGAACGGGGATGCACGAAACATGGGCGACGTTAAACCGAGAATAAGCGAAGAATCCAATGACAAGTCCAAGATATGGAAGCTCACTGAAATCAATGAACCATCTCATTGTAGATCCTTGAAGCTACCAGAGAATGTTAGAGTAAACAAGGTATGTTACATTGTCTCATGCAAGTGTTTAAGAATCAAATACAAATAGTGAAAAAAATAATGCATCCTTAATCAATCCAAACAAGCCCTTAAATACATAGGTAACTCCTAATTTTGGTCGGACTTTTTTTCTGGACAAATTTATTTACCCTCAATGATTCATGTTTTTTTAAAATTTAAATTTAAACTTAAATTAAAACCATAGATTCATAACTACGCAATCTTTTTAAAATTAAAATTTCAAAACATGTAACATGAATATTGACACAAAAATTTAGATAAGTTTAGATAACATAGATATTGTAAAACTGAAACAAAAGAACTAAAATCAAACAAATATTATACAAAGAAGCACAATAGAAAAAACGGATTGATGGACACTTCAATGTCCACCTTTGTGCTAGTAATAAGAAAGTACGAAACAAGGTTGAAAAAATTAGACAATTGTGACCTTCCTTGCATGTTTTTCTCTGTGTAATGTCTCTAAGCATGAAAGTGTTTTGATTTTGTTACAGATATCGAGGTTGATATATACAAACTCAGGTAATGCTATTCTCGCATTAGCATCAAATGCCATTCACCTGCTCTGGAAATGGCCGCGTAACGAGCGTAACTCGTCTGGCAAGGTACGGGAGGAACACATGAAGTTACTTTTTTCTACTATTATTTATTCGAAAAGTTGGAACATGAATTATACTGTTTTTGTGTGTCTTGTAGGCCAATGCCTTGGTGCAACCTCAGTTGTGGCAACCGTCGAGTGGCATCCTGATGACTAATGACATTGCTGATAGCAATCCGGAAGATTCTGTTCCTTGCTTTGCTCTGTCGAAAAATGATTCGTATGTAATGTCGGCATCAGGAGGAAAGATATCCTTGTTCAATATGATGACTTTTAAGGTAAAATGTAGAAAAATGTTTCTGATATATTTCAAAGTTGGAAATAGAGTACATACGACAATTCGTTTATATAGACTATTCTAAACTTAACAAACCTGATTAATGGACTGAATACAATTATTATGTATAATTATAAAATATACACTCTATTTACAACATCAGTATTCAAGACTATGGTTTACAATTATTCCTAATTTTCTATTAACCGATTTCGAATTTCTTGTATATGTGCAGACGATGACAACTTTCATGCCTCCGCCACCTGCAGCTACCTTTCTTGCTTTCCATCCTCAGGATAACAATATTATTGCTATAGGCATGGATGATTCCTCCATTCAGATATACAATGTCCGCGTTGATGAGGTAATACTTCTTTCTCAAAAATGTTTTTTTTGAGGTAATGTTATCCAAAAGCACTAACACAGACCTGGACACGACTCCGACATTGACACATATACACCTGTAATAATTTGAGAAAATTGAAGTGATTGAATGTAATCACATATTTGAGATTGGTGTTAATGTGAAATTCTTTTGCAGGTTAAAAGTAAACTCAAAGGTCATACAAAAAGAATAACTGGTCTTGCTTTCTCCCATGTATTGAATGTTCTTGTTTCATCCGGAGCGGATGCTCAGGTAAAGTAATTTCCAAATGTAGATCTGTCTTCAGCAGAATCTTGCTTTTCTATGATTAAGGGTACATTTGTTACCGTTTTTCAAAATAAAAATCACTTTTTTTTTTTTAAAATAATGACTTTTAAGAGTTGATCATCTGTTTGTTAAAACTTGAAAAATATCTATATAATGCTTAACATGAGAAGTTGTTTTGTTTTGAGTAACTTCTCATAAAAATCATTTTCTAATAGATGATAAAAAAAAGTGATTTTCATGGTAAACAAACACGAAATGAATGCATTTCTCAAAAATAACTAAAAATTAGTCTTTAAATTATTGAACGTCAAAATTACTTACATTTTAATCTGGAACAAACGGGCCCTAAATTGCTCTGAAAGAACTTGTTGAACTGTTTTTGTCGAGTCTAGTTTCCTTTTTGAGTATACCATTTTGTTGAGGTTACAGTATATGGAGTTGCATCTGAGCTCTTTTTATTATGCAGATTTGTGCGTGGAATACTGATGGATGGGAAAAACAGAAGACGAGATTCTTGCAGCTTCCTCCCGGGAGGACTGTGTCAGCACAGTCAGATACGCGCGTACAGTTTCATCAGGATCAGATACAGTTCTTGGTTGTACATGAAACTCAGCTTGCCATTTTTGAAGCAACTAAACTCGAGTGTCTAAAGCAGGTTAGCCTTTTGAGTTCAAAATGTTATTTAAGCAATTTCGTTATATATTTTTTTGTCTCATATTGGTTTCTGGAATTATAGTGGTTCCCGCGGGATTCTTCTGCACCGATATCGCATGCAACCTTTTCGTGCGACAGCCAACTGATATATGCAAGCTTTTTAGACGCAACGGTCTGTGTATTTAATGCTTCAAATCTCAGATTACGGTGTCGCATCAGTCCTTCTGCTTATCTTCCTTCAAGTGTCAGGTAACCTTGTTTAGAGTAGTAGTATCAAATGTTCCATATTACTCCCTCATTTTCCTTTTTATTGTTGCATTTGCATGAAAATTTCATTCCTATTTACTTGTCGTTTTCAAAACTCAATGTATTATTAATTATTGGATTGTCAATAATATCCTTAGTTATTCACTGCAGAGAAATAATAGTTATATGTAGGGAAGAGTATTATGTGAATTCAAAGAAAGATATGTATGACACCTTATCTCTCTTTAGGGCTAGGCTTCTAGAGATATGGCCAAAGTAGTCCTTAGAAGTGCAATTCTTATTTATGAACACATTTCCTTAAATTTGTGTTCATTTTACTTTCCTTAAATATTATTTCATCTTCTTTCTATAACTATGATTATCTTCAAGAGTCTCTCATCAAAGTAAAATGAACAAAAATTTTTAAAAATGAAAACATGAAATAGTTTTACTAAGGAAATGATACCTTACGTTTTGAATTCTAGATTTTTAGGTTGAGTTAGGCCTAAGTCCAAATTTTTAGAATTTATATCTCATTTTTGTAAGATTGAAGTCAATTTAAAATGAATCTTAAGGCCACTGAATAATTGTCATAGAATTTGATTTTTTGTTTTTTAAATTGTCATATTATAGTAGGACAGGATTTATGATAGGACATAACAATATCATTTGTTCCATGTAGGATCTTTGGTTGTTGTTTTGTTATTGCTTGTTTAAGATTAAATGAAATAACTTTAGTTCCTACAATATTATACATTTTTGTCTGTCTTAATTCCTTGGTTTTACTCTGAAATTTAGCCTGTGTTGAATTAGTTCTTGTAATATGAGGACTATATTTATTTTAGTCCCTAAGATACGACATCAATTTTATTTTATGGTAATCAATTTTCAACAGAGTTTAATTTTGATACATTGTCGATGCAAAAAATCTTACACTATTAACAAATCATAACCACTAATATGTGTGACTTTAGAAGTAGTTCTGATTAAAGTCAAACATTTTTAATAATATGATTATTCTGATTGATTGAATGCAAAATATATTTACGCTGACAGGATATATGAATTATATATCCTTTAACATAAACCAAATATTACATGAACTCTGTTTTGGTCTTAACCCTTAAGAGTTCTTAGGAAAAAAAATTCCTAGTAATCCGGAGTTCAATCAGGAAGTAAATAAAGTTTGACCAAGGGTTGTTCTAGTTAGGGTTTGAACTTGGAAATTTCCGATCAATTTTTGTTTGGATAGACAAATGTTAGTAGCAGGTATGGAAAAATCTTTTATATATGTATAATAATCTTTGATATACTTATTACATGTGTTTATATGCAACAGCAATTCAAATGTACAACCACTAGTAATTGCAGCACATCCACAAGAACCAAATCAGTTTGCCATAGGATTATCCGACGGCGGAGTTCACGTGTTTGAGCCGCTCGAATCCGAAGGCAAATGGGGCGTGCCGCCTCCGGTCGAAAACGGATCAACTAGCAATAATGTAGCAGTAGCTACTTCAGTTGGACTTCCTTCAGATCAAGCTCAAAGATGATATGATGAAATTGAATCCATTATCAGCCAAAAAGACAAGTTTCTTTTACATACTTGGCTTGCTGGCCATTTTAATTAATCTTGTACTTTATAGTTAATGCAACTTATTTGGTTGAAACCAAAACTACATTCTGATATTTACCAATAGATGTGAATTTTTTTTTTTAAAGTTTAATTTAATGATACAGATGTAGAAATTTGTTTGAGTCCTTTTTGAAGCTGTTTTATTAGATTGGTTAATCTTAACTTATTGCATTTTATTAGTTCCATTTAAGCCTTGCATATATTAATAATAGTTAAATATATAATACTCCAAAGGCTATATTTAAATAGTTTTTAACTTAATATTTCTGTGGTTAATGTTCCTTGAATTGGACTGGCTGAGTCTTTTAAGTCACAATTCAAGCTTTTGTTATAGTTTTTTTTTTAAATAATTACTTTTGAAAATTTGCACTGTTTGTTAAAGTTTTTAAAAAAAATTAAAATCGAAAAATAATTTAAGTTATTTCAAATGAGAAGTTATTTATAGTG
>JBBPBO010000005.1:82012264-82077517 GCA_037974295.1 Cicer cuneatum
TTTTCAAAAAAAAAAAAAAAATCAGTTTTTATAACCTATATATTTTTTTAAAAAATAATTCTTCATCACCACGAACAAACACAATATTTCTTTTAAAAAATTTCTAAAAGATAATATTTAAATTATAAAATACTATTTTTTTAAAAAAATCTATAACAAACAAATCAATAAGTTTTATAAAATAACTTCTGATATTATTAAGTATTACCTTTAGATATATTTTATGTTACTTATCTCAAAAGTAGCACTTTTCTTTTTCTTTTAAGAAGAGTTAGCATTAACACTACTAAAACTATAGTGCTTTGAATAATTTTTATGTAGATCCACATTTTAACAAAAAATAAAAATATTACTTAACTATTTTAAAAATATTTATTATCTAATTCTTTTTTTTCTGTCTAAATAAAGTGTTCTGTTAAGAATATATTTTTGGTAAAATCTTTTTGTAGACAATTTCGTTTGTAGATAAAATTTTTGTGCATAATTTATTTTGTCAATTTTGTGAATGTTCTCATCATAGCAAGTGTACGTTTTTTGTTCCCAAGAAGCGGTCAGCATAGTGTGTACAGAATTAGATGCTGTAATTTTTTGTTACAAATTTTCATTGAAGACCCATAAATTAATGCTCCATTTCACTTTGGGACCTCTGACATAGGGTGGGGTCAAATATGTTAAGTTATTTTCATGCACTTTCACTCACTGCCAGAGTGATGTAACACTGCCAGGGTTCCGTTCAGCTTTCAGCTCAGTTTCAATAATTTGATTTCTGAATGTATAAAACACTGTTATAATATTCTTCTAATGTATGAAAATTACTCTATCTATTATATAATAAATTAACTATTTGATTATTTTATATATATTAAAAAAATTATAAATAAAAGAGAAAATGTTATTTTTTATAAAATTATTATTGTTAAGTATTGATATATTAATATCATAAATAAATAGTAAAAGATATTATATTAAAGGTAATGTAAATAATATTAATTAAAAGTACAATTGAAAAAAAAGTGTATTAGAAATTGAAAGAGTCTTTATTTTTAAACAATTTTTTTGTTCAAATGAGTTATTTATTGCAGGATGAAGGAAGTACAAAAACATATCAAAATATGTCTCACAATAAAGGTATCTTTAACAAAAAAATTATCTCAAAATGGATGTTATTAACTTTTAAAATATTATTGTACTTTATATTAATAATAGTAGAAAACACATATAGTTAAGATGAATATTTTAGTAAAATGATTTTTTTTCCTTCTAATTATTGTAAAATGACATAAGAATTGTAATTTTTTTTAATTATTTTGATCCTTGAATATGTCATTAGTTAATCAATTTAATCTTCAAATGTATTTTTTATTGGTTAATTTAATCCACAAAATTACTAATAAAATAAATATTAAGAATGTATTTGTAATTTCGAAAGATTCATAAACTTAAAATAGTTGTTTATTCAATTTAATTTGCACACATTCATATAACTATCACTAAATAATAAAAACAAGTGAATAACAGGGGTAAAAAAGCTAATTAGAAGATGGACCATTTTAAGGTTATGTTTGGTTCATAAAAGAAACTGAGAGGAAAGAAAGATAATGGAAAGGAAAGTAAAAGAAAAGAAAAGAAAGAGAATAGAAAAATGATGAATTTTTAGTTGTTTGGTTGAAGAGAAAGTAAAAGGAAAGAAAAGTAAATACTTTATTTTATCTTCTTTGATAGTGTAAAAAGTATGAGGAAAAAAAGTAGTATAGGATTCAAATGATAAAAACAATAAAAATATAGAATATGACAAAAGTGATAGAGGTAAAATTTAAAAAAGTTAAAAAGTTGTTCATTTTTTCTGGAGAATGAATCTTTGTGGAACCCACTCTATAATTTTCTATCTTCTATCATTGTTTATGGGTACCAAATAAAATAGAAGTGTTTCCTATCCTTTGTGACACTTTTATCTTCTATTCGCTTATTCCAAACTTAGTGTAATAGTTGATCTACCATGGAATATTATTTGAAAATTGTTTAAAAATTTAAACGAAGACAAATGTTTTTTTATGTAAGTAGAAGTCAATAACCCTTCTTATTTTTAGGGCTGAAGAAGTTATTTGATAAATACCTGCTAGATAAAAACAAGAGAAATTTTTTTTTATTGCTCAAAATTAAACTCGTCCAACCTAGACTAGTTAAGTCACCATTTTAATTGTATAGATGAGAATAACCCTGCACTTCTACTTCTTAAAAGCGTCATCGACCATCGTTAAAGTTCAGATGATTTTTAAGCAACGATGTATGATAGATATATACTTTATTGATCCACCAAAGCACATGCCTAAAAACAAATGGATGGATGGATGCATCCCTATATTAGATTTGAGAACCATTCTTCACCCCAAATTTTATATCTGAAAGAATATGGATGAATGCATGCGTATTCTCATTTTTTTATTTTATTTTATTTTATTTTATTTATCTGTTTGTGTTGTATGTTGGAAGTATTATTTTATATTCAACGATTAAGGTTAAATCAGCCAAAAAAAAAGTGCACGTACATTCTCACACTATCCACTTTCATCTCCCCCGGCTGATTCTTTATATTTGCATTTCACTATTAATCAAGTAATGGTTAATTTTTTATGTTTGTGGACAAATCAAATTGATTCGGGATCATTAATCTTTCTGTTTATAATTGAAAAATTCTAATACCCCAATTCACCGCCTCCAATATTTTTTTTTACCCGGAACCTAAACCTCCATTATTTATTATTACCAGCATATAAAGAAATATTGGTTTTTTGCGCAAAAAAAGAAAAAGAAAACTTTGTTTTCATTTTTTGGGTTCTGATATTGCCTTCCCCGTACAAAGGCGAACAACAACAGAAAACCTACGAAACGGCTGGATCTCGTTTCGGCGTCCCAAATTATGTCATTTTAAAATAACAATAAAACATTAATATTTTTTTAATACACTATTAGTTTAAAATAATTTTATACATCCAATAAAATGTCATCATATCTTCATGTCACATGAATAATTCAAAAATAACTATAAAAAAGTGGAATGATGTGTCAACATAGTGAGTTCTCATTAGATTTGAGTGTAAAACAATTTTACAACTCTTTAATTCCATGTTTTTTTTCCTATCATACATTTACTATTTATCACTCTTATTTCAATTCTATTAATTTCTCTTTATCATTAATGATAATTTTATAAAATAACTAATAGTTTTTTGTTCTTATATAAAATTAACTACATTTTTAGGGCTAAAGTGGCATTGAGTAATGGCTAAAGTGACACATGAGCTACCTGATTGGGAGCATCTATTATACCTGATAGATTTTAGGCTAGGTTTCTGCAGAGAGGGTAGGATTGTCCTTTCAATCCAAGACATGAAGTACTTACTATTGAAGGGATTTGCAGATGGCAACAGAAAAAAGAACAAAGCAGCATAACAAGGTGCCCCAGCCCCCATGGAATGTAGATGGATCTTCTAAAATTAAACTACCAAGTCAGACTGGTAAATGCATTAAAAGATCTTGACAAATAGCCATTGAATTGAAAAGCTTACTACAAATGAAAGAATGAAGAGAATACAAGAATAGAAATTAAAGAAAAAAAGAATTATATATTAACATATATGTTCGATAATAAAGAGTTTAACATCATTCCTTTACATCACATATATATTACACACACACACTTACATACAATTAGTAGAATGAGAAAATCCTTTTTACATACAATTAGTAGAATGAGAAAATCCTTTGTACCACAGGGAGGCAATTCATACCCTCCTCCATAAAGTCATTAACCTATGTACATTTTGAGATTGTCCTCTTATGCTTTTCTAGAATATCGATACCATTCATATATATACACAGATTACAATATGGCTCTAACCAACTACTCGGGTCGAAAGCTTACCAAATTTGGGAGGTGTATTGATCTAAATTTCTTTATGTCATTTGCTGTCACCTTACAGGACTCCAATGTCAGAGATCTCAAGTTCTTCAGTGTTTTCAAATGCTGCAGTCCAGCAGTGGTGATGCGAGAATTTGAAAGATTCAAAGAAATTAACCCAGTGAGTCCTGAAATTGTGACCATAAACATGTGAGCGCAGACATATATAGCTAATTTACTAATTACAATGAGTTTTGCAACTCTACTTTAGGCAAAAATGCAAACCGTACATTTTTTATTATGAAAAGTACTAATAAATTGTTTAAAAAAAAATATTCTGAAGAAACTACACTTTAACAGGTCAAAAAAGAGGACTTGGAAAACACAGGTAGAAAGCAGATAGTTCACTCGGATTTTATGACAAAAAAAATGATAATTAGCAAGTTGGACAAACAAAGACTACAGTAGTGTGTACTTTGTATTAAATCATTGTCCTTGAATGCATGTTTGATTTCTAAACAAAAGATTTATATGAATACATAATACTGAAAAACAAAGACAATCGCAAACCAACCCTGGCATAAATAGAGTGGAACTTAGATGCCTTTTGGTAAAATTTCAATTTGGGCAGTTGGAACAAAACCAAAAACTTCACATCCCAACTGCAGGAATTTGAACATCATCATACATTTTCTGACTAGAAGCACCTTGAACAACCAACTAATTGTTACATTTAGGACTTTCACAAGCAGACACCCTTAAAAGAAAAGCATTAATTCAAGTCTAATCAATGATCCAAGCCCTAAAACTTCCTTTTCATATTCTCACGTGGCTATTTAGATTTCAACCTGATCAAGAGATGAACGAAGCAAACAAAATAAACCAAGTGTTTGTCAAACAAAAATAGAGACCGACAAAATTACCTGCAATTAACTCCAGTGTTTTGTCCGTAAGGTGGCTGTTTTGTGATAAATTTAAGCACTTTAGCGAAGAAAGCTCTTTGATATTTTTCACACCAGCATCAGTCAATCCACCACTGCATATTTCCAAGGACCTCAGGTTCTTGAATTCTGTTTCACAATAAACAGTTAGCATAAAAGTGATTTCAAATTATGAGTGATGTTGGTTCAATCAAAGAACCAGCATGTTATAATTACATTTCAGATAAAATCGAGCTCATGCATGATGAAAGATAAGTCACAAGCAACATGTTTCAGATTTTATTTTTAAGCCAAAAACATATTTATATTGATCTAATCAATTTTTCAATTTATAAAGCACTTGCACACCTCTAAAAATTGTTCATTAACATGTTTCAGATTTTTATATAAAAAGAAGCAAAAATAAGTAAAAAGCCAACAGACATAATAGAACCACATTGCCGGAAAAATGTAGGCAATAGATCCACAAATAATCACTTTGTAGTAAACAAATACTTTAATTCCATGTTGCATACTTTTCAAATAATTTGTCCCAAAATCTGTGATCCGAGCACCAAACAAATCCAGGTCAGTGAGTCCGGTCAAACCTGCATCAGCAAATTCAAAATGATGCATGCTGCAAAAATTAAGCTTAAGCCTAGAAAACCAGAGAGAGCCAGAATACTTAAAGCTTAAGAAAATTAATCAAATATATGTTAGGAAAAGAAAAGAAATGATAATTTCAAGGAAAGACTAGCTAGAATTAATGATAATATACTTTTTAAAATCCTAGCTGGCTTGGTATGTCTAAAGAAGATCAAGAAGCACCAATAAAGAGGCTAGTAAAGAGGGTAAATCGAGTGGAGGATAGTCCAATGATTAGATGTAAAGAGAGGCTAATAAAAACAATAGAAGCATGTTTGTTCAAGGTATGCAAAAATATTCTTTGGACAGGTGTGCTTGGGAATGTAAAATTCTCATATCTGTACAAATTTTAAAAATATATTCCTAAGTATCATGGATTCCCAAGAATATACTTCACCCATGCTATCTCTTTTTCATTCCTGTGATAAATGGTGGGAATCTAACATTTCCATGGAAACAAAAATTATTTTAAAACTCAACCAACTATAACTTCCCACTTTCACTACATTTTACCACATTGGAATCTTCTATTTCCATGGAATCTTTTATTTTTTTTATTTTTTGAACTAAATAAATTTTAAAAATATTCTTGAGAATATTATGTTCTTACCAAACATACTTACACATTGTACCTACAAATAAAATTCCTGATAATAGTATTCCCAGGAACATCATTCTTGGAAATATGATTTTATACCTTGAAACAAGTACCCACTAGGTCAAACCATCAAGAAAATTTGGATTTAAATAGTCAGCCACTATACATGATCATGGACTACAGCTCATGTAGAAAAACAAAAAATAAACAAACCATTCTTTGAATTGTAAATTTTTCATAGGAACACATACTTGTAAGGGTTGCCAGTCCAGCATCAGTAATTTGGTAAGCATCCAAATTAAGTGACTTCAGAGATGAGATTCCACATAATTTCCTTAAACCACTATCACTAACAGCAGTGAAGGACAGATTTATTTTCTCCAGACTAGACAATCCTACAAGAAATAGAATAAAAGAATAATCAAAGAAAAACTAGAGTTGATGGCAAAGATAGCCACAAAATTCTACGTCACATATTAGTCCATCGTAGTATGAATCACCTAACTTCTACAACTCAAACAAATGTCTCATCTCTTCCTGACAAGTTCTATTCATTACTCAAGAATCAACCATTGAAAGAGATTAGTTTATGATAACCATCAGCACTTTCCCATTCAAAAGTAACAAGGGATAAAGCTATATTCAAGTGAAAAAAATGCAACCAAAATCACAGGGGGGAGAGAGACATCAATGCGAAATGGTGAGACGCCATAGGAAAATTGACCAGACATAATTTTAGCACGTGAAAGTATATCATCTCATAATGCTGACATAACCAAACCCATTCCACATTGGAAGTCCAACCAGAATTTTCTCTTTCAAAGCACACAAACTTTGTAAATAATAATTAAGTGTCACATCTAACCAGATAAATGTTCTAGCCCATTGTTTCCGACTTCTGTATCAGACAATTCCAAGCAGATCAAATGCTTATGACCTAAAAGCACAGTGATAAAATGTGAGTACACTTGCACTTAAGATAAAAATGTGCATTTATAATGACAACAAATAATATGCAACATAATTGTTCTTTAAATTAATCACTTGCAACCAATTATGTCAACTGCCAAGTAGGTATTTCTTTCTGTCTTTAAGTCTATCCATTCAAACAACACACAATCTCCACCTAATCTCTCTTCAATTTCTCGTCTCTCAAAATTCTTTCTTTCCTATCTCTTTCGTCATCCAAACAAAGCGTACAAGAAAAGGAAGAGTGTGAGAATTTAAGCATATACCTGCCAAGTTCACCAATCCTTCATCACCAATCTTACATGAATCAAGGTTCAAGATCTCCAACTTCGTCAACCCTACATAAAAACATACACAACTTTGTTAGATACAATCACCCTCTTTCAAATATAATACCTATCTGTAAAGAGAAAAAGAGAGAATTGGGTCACTAATATTTTAAATCACCTTTCAAATGAACTAAACATGTATCTCCGATGTCATTAAATCCCAAGTTTAACACTTTCAAATTTTCCAGTCCTATAAAAAAACATACATAATGTTACCAATGACATTCCCCCAATAACTGTTATGGAAATGTTACCAATGACATTCCCCCAATAATTGTTATGGAGTAAAAAAGTAACAGCTCAGAACCCAATAAACACCCTGTAAAATATCGAATTATATCCTAAAAGAATGAGCTGTAGAATTGTTAACAACTTACTTGAAAACTTTTCACACCCGTTGTCAGAAAGATTGCATCTATTAAGATTCAAGTTTGACAGTGCAGGAAGCTCTGGCAGGAAACATAACAATACTAAATGAAAAAAATTTCAACAGGTATTTCATCCTCATTAAGTTATTGTATACTAGAAAGCCATGATTAAGTTACACTTTGTAAATCCAGTGAACGAAGATCACTCATAATAATATTAATTAACTAATAGCAGTGGTTTCAAAACAATATAACACATCCCATTAGAAACTCAATGCTACTATGAGTGACAAGGTGGATTGGGGGAACCGGGGAAGGAACATAAAGGTTGGAGAGATAAGGGGTTGCAGGTTTAACTCCCCCCACTAACATTTCTAACAACTAAAAAAGAAACTCAATGCTACTAAAAAAGCAAAAAGGTGAATACTGTATGGACACTATTAGAAACAAAAATTGGTTCTTTTTGTAAAAGCATTAAGGTTTGGACTCGCTACTCACTCACCCAAAAAAACTAATTTAAATAAATAATAAACAAATCCAGATAAATATTTCTATGAATAGAAGCGCACATTCCCCCCACCACCCCGCCATGTTTTTCTTACTTAAGTTTCACCAGTAGTGGATTGCTCAAATCAGAATCTGCTTGGAGTGATATACTCAAGACATCCTATTAAAAATTGTTTCAGCTTCAATCTTGAAGTACTCTGATAGGACACCTAGGTATATCCTATAAGGAAGTGAGGCCATGGGGGAGAGAATGGAAGTTAGTTAGTGACACGGAGCTAGATTCTAGTAGAGTTTGTCAGAGGACGAGAATATATTGTGAGTAGAGAGTGAGGAATGGTCATGAAGAATTATCATTTGAATTGTTAGGAGTTCTTGAACTCTAGTTTGTCCTTTCTTTAGCATTTTCCACCATTGTAAGAGCTCTTGAGCTCATCTTTACCATTCAATAAAATACAGTTTCATTACCTTGGTTTTACGGGTTCCATCATACTCAAGTCAAAAAAGAAAAAGAAAAAAAAAAGCAAGCTTAAAGCACTCATGGGACAATAAGGCGATAACCAAAATTATATCCTAACAAGAATTTAGTGCTATTATGCCTAAATATAAGCATAACAAAATTATCAGAATAAGCTTAAAATTCTATGAACGAATTCAACCTGCAAGAGAATCCAAGCATGCAGATGTTACAAGGCACCCTTCCAAATTTAACAGGGCAAGATTCTGTAATCCTGGAATGAACCGAGACAACATTGAGAACGGAAGATAGAAAGAAAACTGTGAAACAATGAAACTTTAAATTTCCTTAAACATGTAGGCGAGGCAAAGCAATCCTACATTGGCGCTAGAATGTACTGTACAAGCACAACTCTGCTAACAAACTTAACAACATCAACGTTTTAAAGGATAATTGGCAAATAATTACATCATCAAAGAAATATATTCTCTAATAATGAATTTTTCAAAAATGCATTTTGGCTTTTACACAATTACAGCCCACACATTTAAAAATTGAGGCACAATTAAAATTGAATATCTAACTGAAACTTCTAAAAAAAGAACTAAATGGATCTTCAAAATCAAACATCTGTTCTTTAAAATTATAAGTCATAATTGCAGACAGCAATATATATTCTTGAAAAACTTCATAGATAATTCAGTTGAAGAAAATCTTGTTATACAGAAATGTGGTTACTAGCACAAACATCAATCACCCCTAGCATATTAATACACACACACAAATATTTTGAAGATGATGAAAATTCGGGGTCGAACCTATCTCTTTCAAGCTTCACGCTCGAAGAGAAAAAAAATATCATAAACAAGCATTATTACAGAGAAATAAAAACTTATGAAAACAAAGACCTGTAAGAGTACTGGGTATAAGATAATCATATAATCCCTATTGCGAAGAAAAATTCGCAATAAAAGATAAGGCACAATACCTCTTAGAAAGCTGATGCCAAAATCGGTGACTTTACTACAAGAAATTTCTAGACTTGTCAAGCTTGCAAGTTCTGGAAGCAAATTGAATCAAATAATTGTATAGTTAATTATTGAACCATGTGTGTAATAAGATGTCAATGATTTCTTTTATAAACACAAAGGCACACGGCCAAGTATATGGTTGTGCACAGTTGTTGCAATCTATTCTTTCTAGAGAAATAAAGCATTTCATAGATTTTCACTCAAGGTAGTTCAACTTGGGTGGAATATGTGTAGGTTCTTAAAAAGAACCCAATAACCTGAATAGAAATTACTACTTCCTTCCCTAATTATAAGACCCTATTGACTAAATCGTGAGAGTTCAGAAAATTAGTAGTAGTATTAAATTTGTCAAGAATTAGTTTCGTTTTCCAGATTTATCCTTTAGGAGAAATAATTTATCTTCCAATTATAGTATGTATTACTAGTTGCAAAAAAAGATGTACAATAATTAAGGCAATTCACAATTTGAAGGAAGTCCGATAAAAAAGGGCAAAAAACCTGATAGAGGCTTCATGTCGAAATCTGTTATGCAATTACACCACTTCATATTGAGAGATTCCAACTTAGTTAAACCTGACAAATATGGACAATAATTTGATTGAAGTTAAGAAGAAACCATTTTGGTTTGTTATCCATACTACACTAGCAGAAATACTGTAATAGAATTTCTTCATCATTATGTTATTGTTAGGAACCCAAGAATTGGATTCCTAAGAAAGATCACTTTATTAAGAAATAGGAGAGAAATCTCTCCTCCAAGGGTTTCCCCTTCACAATAGGGAACGTTCTCAATTCAACAATTGATTACAATATTCAATGATATCAAATCCAACTATCTAACTCCCTATTTATACACAATAGGTCTAACAACCTCATAACTAACTAACTAATTATTAGTAACTAACTCTTAACTACTCTAATATCCATTACTCAATATCCTAACAATTATCCTCATGAGTTCAAGTTCATAGACAGGCGCAAATGTTAGGCTATAATAGTAAAACTTTACTTTCACACAAAGTTACACATAAGCAAATCTTTTGAATGTTGTATAATAACTAGAGTAGTTGAAATTCACCAAAGAGCATTGGTTAGTAAATCTTCACTTTTATAACCAACCTTGAAGATGAACAATGCCTCCATGAATCCCAGGACATCTCTCCAAATCCAACTTGACCAAGTTAACAAGACCAGAAAAGGCACTCATTCCTTTAGAAGATAATGAATCATTTCTTCTAAAACTCAAATTTGTCAAGTTTGACAGACCTGGAATATTTGTTACAGATGTTGTAAACCGTCAGTAAAAGCAACCTATGGACAAAGCTTCTAGACATAAGTAACATCACATGAGCCTAATGAGGAAAATTTAATATTATGTAACAAAAAAGTGTTGGCAGAGAGGTAAGCAGAAATAAATGACATATTATTCATGGAATGCACAAAACCCATTTCAACCTCACTATGCAGATTTCATTGTGTTAAACTGGATTAATAGATGGGTAGGTTTTCTAAAATGACCTTCTTGATGGTGGGAAAATAATCATGTCAACTTCACTATGCTAGATTAATTTTTAAATGTATTATCAAGAAGAGTGAAAATAAGACAATATGACTCATTTCCACACCAATGAATGGGCACAGTTTACCCAAGGAACACCGGTAAAAAATTTATATTTTTATATGTTTAGATAAATAAAATATATAACAAAGATGCCAAGGGATCAACACCCAAGTGCATATATAAGAAATAAATGAATGTTTTTCCATAACAAGGACACAAATACAGGAAAAGAAAGAGTACCACTGATACACTCTACTCCATGATCTGAAATTTGGTCACAGTAATTTAGATTTAAGGAAATGAGACTTTGACAATCTTTAAGGTAAGTCAATCCAAAATCAGTGACATCAGACCCAGAAAGATCTATCAAAAGTAAAGATGAACCCTGAGATGAGATGACATCCATCCAAGAATCATCAACACCAGCATATTCTCCCAAATATAGATCCTGACAAATAAGTGATAAAAACTAACCAGTAAGATCAAGGATACATGATGAGCCAGGTTCATAATTGATCTAATATGATTTACCTGGAGAGCACAATCTCGAAAGGTTTCAAGAGAACCTCTAGTAAGACGTTGAGAGTAGACCAAATTATTAAAAATTTGCTGACTTATATCCCGTGGCAGCATAGAAAATGTGTTATGTCTATCAAGATCCTGTTGAATAAAGATTGCAGTGTGACTTAGATCAAAATATAAAGAGTCTAGACAAAGGAAACTTATTGTAAAAAACAATACCTCACTTATTTTCTGGATGCACAAGTCCAACAGTGATGGACATTCTCCTTTTTGTACGCGTAAATCAATGGATGAATAAGAAAATGACGATGTCCACCATTTCAAACTCCCACATTTGCAAAATTTCCTTGAAAATCCTCTACAAAGACCATCTTCATTATTCCGCTCTTGCTTCCTGGAACACGCTCCACCCATCGAGGAAATATTCTCGTAATCAAAATATGTCATTAAAATAGCACCAGAACACTAGCGTCATCCATTCAATAACAAAATGAATATATGAAACCAACTTCACCCTGTCAAAGAAAAAGACTACATGTTATTGGCCAAATTGATCATTCGGGAAATTACATCTCTTGAAACAATTCAAAAGTTCTATTTGCATAGCCATCTACTATGGTTCTGCTTGAATTGCCTTATTTGAGCTTATCTATGGCCCGAGAGAGCTTATCTATGGCCAGAGAGAGCTTATTGAAACAACTTATAACATACAGTCATATCCACAAGTTGTTTTTAGCTTATTTCCATAAGCTCTTCAGGATAGCTTATAAAAATGGTTTATAGCTTATAAAAGCAGTTTGACTATTTTATTTTTTTTATAAAAATAACTTAAACATAAACACTATATGATAAGTGCTTAATTAAGCTATTTATCCAAACATGGCGTAAGAGGACACTTATAAGAGCTTATTTAGACTCATCACATGACATAATCACTTATATTAGCAAGTTTGCTCAACACCTAAAAACCAATCCAAAGATCAAAACTGTGAAATTAGCTTGAAAAGTCGAAAATATCACAAAACCACACCATAATCAACACTTACCATCTTTTGTCTTATCGAGGAAGCAAGATTCCACAGCATATATTTCTAGAAAAACATACTTAACTACCAGCGCATAAAACCAAACGATGCCATCACACAAGCCTTAAAAGTAAAACATATCATATAAAAAACAGAAAACTACTCACCATTCGCCAATAAAAGCAAATTCATATCCAAAATCAAATTAAAAACAAAAAAACTGATTCATCCTCATAAATTTATACAAATTCAGAAGTAAAAAAACTAAATAAAAAAAATATATATAATCGAACCGCAGAGACTAAAAAATCAACAAATTAATTTCATCAAACAAGAATTAAAGAGAAAAATGAAAGGAAAAAAAAATAACGCATAATCGAAAGACGATTATCATGAAGTAACATTACCTTGACATGATCGGTGAAGGAGAAGATAAAGATGAAGAAGCGAAGCGATGATCACCGAATGGCTCTTGTTACAAGCGAAGGTAGAAAGAAACTGAAAACATGGAAAGAAAAAATTAGAGTGGCGTGAAGTGTTGTGATGTGGGGTTGTTGAGAGAGAAACCGCGAATGTGATGACGTGGCTTGTTTCCGAGCCTATATCCGAACCAACTATCGGACGACACGTGGCTAATTGGATAAGAATAGAGTTTGGTTGAAGTATACTTAGATATTTAAAGAGTTAAAAACATAATTTCAAAAACAAAACAAATTTATATTTAAATTATTAACATTTATCTCTTTTTATTTATTTTAAATTTAAAATCTAAATTGTATAATTTTTAATCAAAATTTTTTAATGTAGTTGACTGCATTACAGTCGAGAGAGAACAACATCAATCAATTTCAATCCAAAAAATACTATTAACACATCTTAACCGATCAATTAAAATTGAATAATTGATATTAAATTGAGGTTTTATTTATTTTTAATTTTAAAATTTAAATCGTTGGATTAAAATTAGACGGCCTCGATTTGTTGATTGCACTGGAAACAGAGATAGTGAATTTCGGTCCCTAAGAAAAGGAAGAGTAGGTAAGGAATCTAAAAGAGGAGAGATTCTATTTACTTTATCCAGTGGGGGTATAAGTGGGGCCCGTATTGGGTACCTTGCTGATTTTGTGCAAGTAATGGTGTAATCCTTGCTTGCCCTTGTTGTTCATAGTATATACAATTTCATTGCTTCTTGACTTATATGTTTGCATTTTTTTATCAATTATCAATTATCACTTTGATTTTCTATCAAGATTACTATATTCTCTCTCCTAAATACAACTCAATTCTTAAATATAATTCAATTAATAGATATAAAATATTAATACACAAAGACTCGAGTTTGAATTTACCAATTCAAACGTGTATGATATACATTTGAGTTGTTTAATTTGAACAAAATTTGAAAAAACATAGAGGAATAAAAAAGTCTTCATTTGAAATTAATAATATTTGAAAATATGAATGATAACAATACACTCGAAATAACACATTTTTCAATACACTCTTGCTCTCTAATCTAGCCAAGAATCCAATCTACCGTTGTAGAAGCAACTACATAAGGGCGCATATCAACAATGGGAAGTTGAAAGTTGTATCCTATTCACAAGAATTGCAAGTTACTGATGCACTTTACCAAGCCAAAATATATATATTTGAGAAGCTAAGAGCACAATTAAGAATTGTATCTTTGAATGATGAATTACGGAAGGATTTTTTAGGTTAATTCAAACTGAGTTAGTATTGTAGTTAGAAGAGATAAGCTAGTTGGTAACCAACTTGTGTAAAGTTCTATAAAAGTGCTGTGTGTATAGATAGTAAAAAAAAAAATCATTGAGCAATAGCCTTTACCTTTCTTTTCTCTAATGTTTGAATGATGAATCAAGAAAGTATTTTTTAAAGAGATGAATAAAGGTAGAGTTATTTTGCACATGCGTATAATTAATTTTATTAACACCTTATATTTTCTTTTTCATTAAAAAATTTATAAAAGACGGTTTTATGTTGTCAAAAAAAAAAGTCGGTTTGATCATTGGACAATATAAGTGATGAAATCAACTTGATAAAATTTTACTTTCTGATATATATATATATATATATATATATATATATATATATAAATACAGAGCTACTCTTCTTATTACCGAGTTACACATCCCCGTCTGAACTTTGAAGAATACTCTGAAGACTGGGGAAAAGAATTGCACGTCACATTTTTCACCGACTCTTATCTACCAGTTCTAGCATCAAACATGAACTTGCTTATAAACAGTCAAGAAAGATGCATGAATTATTAGAAAATTAAGGGTAATGTTCATAAATATCATATCAGATTTTCAGCCCTGAGTGGATGGCAACCACCCCCCCAACTAGATTTTCATACTCCACTTTTTGAAACCCTGCGTCGGCAATCATCGATGCAAATTTTTCCTGCAATCCATCGATTACAATACATTAGTCCAGAAAAAGATAACTCACAATGGCTTTCTTGACACTCATTAGAGAAGTTTCTACACAATCCTTATGATGTCAGGCAAACAAGCATACACAAGCAAATTTCCCAAAATTTAAACAAACTCCAAATAATACAGAATAGAATACACTGATGAATAAAAAAGCAATAATTTTGTGACTAGTGTTTACATGTTCAATATTTTACTTAGATTTGTAATTGACACCATACAGTGGGCCTAGAATGAGTATATGTGATCTCAACATTTTGTGGTCGATTATAACTTTTATCAAAACAATAAGACAATAGATTCTCCAACCAAACATCCACCCTAGCATCCTTCCTCATTAGGTGGAATGTGTAAGACTGACGGGAGATTAGCAACACTACTAAACAAAGCCTCTATATCCTTAAATTATGAATAACATAGGAGATGGTCATCATAAACAGATTGGATCATATTCCTAACTCAAGACTTTTATTCACTAAAGAACATAAAGAGGGTGGCAATGATCTGTATAAGCAATGATAGCCATTTCTAGAAGCATCTATAAATCCATTCACGAATGGAAGGCCTGTCTACCCATTTTTTTCAAACTAAAATGAAGTAAAAAATACAGACAGCTATCAATAGATGGAAGAATGATAACCTGTGGGGGAAAACGCCGGATACTCTCAACTAAGTACTGATAAGACTCCCGGTCACCAGCAACCAGCTCTCCTACGCGTGGAATAACTGAGAAAGAATATAAGTCATACCTGCAAGAGAAGAAGAGTTATATTCATTCAAATATGAAAGGACTAAGGAGCTACGATTCTATGGCCCTGGAGTGTTCAGTTTATGTAGTTCATGAGTAAGCTTGATCGCTGAGGAATTCCTCTATTTTTAAGGATATCTCTTTTTACACAATTCTCTCTAGCGCTCTGCTTATAGCTGTTTCAAAGGAGTTTTTATTACTGATATACTTGTTACCCTCCCCCAAGACTCATTATCTAGTTTTTCTTTTTCCTCTTAACATACTATTCTTTTGGCCAAAAATTTGAAGTATGAAAGTAAAAAAGGAGATGAAAAAGTTCCATGTAAACTTGAAGTATGTTTATGTACAAACACCGTCCAATACACATCATTCTTGCAAAATAGATCAAATGATACTCACAATTCTTTAAATATAGGAAGACTAACATGGCTTAGTTCAAGGCAAAGGAACCTGCCTCCGGGTTTCAATACCCTGTTAAAAAAATGATAAAAATATCAGTAAATTGAGCCACAATAAATTGATTGCCGTTAGCTGCTAAGTTGTACAAGTTAAAGCAATTTCATAAAAAAGTGCAAACCAACCTATGAGCTTCACTAAGAACTTTCTCAATGTGTGTAACATTCCTTATCCCAAATGCAATAGTGTAACCATCCATTGAATCATTTGGGAAACTCAAGCTTTCAGCATTTCCCTCCACCCATACGAGGGAACCATCTTCACCATAACCTATTATCACAATAAGCAGAAAAACATTTACTCCTAACAAATGAAGATAAATTAAACCAAAATCGTTCATGGAAGTTCGAAGTAATTAATGGCATTCTCATTTACCCTTCTCTGTGGCCCGCTGTTTGCCAACATTCAACATGTTTGGGTTAATGTCACATACATATATCTGAGTTTCTGCCTCTAAACCATCTTGAAACCTATTTTGAATCCCTCTCTCCTTAACTCTGTTTATGTTGTCCAAGATTCTAAAAGCAACATCCCCTGTAAAATCAAGAAATTTAAGTTCGATAGAAAAACCCAAAAAAATATCAATGATTATATGCAGCAGCAGCATTATCACTTAAATTCTCTCCATATTAACACAATATCGGCGAACAGAAGAAAGCATTTATGTTACACAAAACTACAGTTAGTCAGTTACACCCTATGAAAGGGACCATGTGACTGAGAAAATGCAAAGCAGAACAGCTAACAATAGTCAAGAGACCGTCACAAATCACAATGGTTCCAACCGTTCATCGGACCTCCCCCAAGGTGGAAATTTTACAGCACCTGATTTTCCTTTTAACTATATCCCTCTTAGCAGTCCATAATTCATTAGCTTTTTTCGGGCAAACACTACATATTTTTCCTGACTGCACCAATTTAATTCAAATTTCAATCTTTTGAAGCTTATACACAGAAAGTATATCCCCCAACTCATATATTATCTGTCACTCTTAGAACATTGACTCATCTCAAATTATTTGTCACTCTAAATAAATTATTTTCTAATAATAACCTTATTTAATGATATCTCAAGCTATCATACATTAACGTGCTTCTATCTTTCTACCTAACTACTGCTACAATAATTTAATCACTCCACTCATGCAACATATTATATTCTTTAGAAACTGTAGGGTTTAAAGATGAGTGTGAAGGATGCAGACCTGTGCCACCAGCCACATCAAGATGCTTCATTCCAAGAAAAGGATTCAGCATGGAAACTAGCCTGAGAATTTGAGCAGAGATTACAGATTAATGTCAAATCCTATAAAAAAAACTCACAGACACATAGACATAGATATTAGTAATAATTTACAAAATGGAGGTCATTGAATGAAAATAACACATGTCAATGTTGTGTCAGTGTCCGACACTGACGTGTGTCAGAGACACTGGCAATTGACATGTGTCAGATACCAAACAGACACCCCCTTCAATGTGAAGTGTTTGTGCAACATAGGTCAAATCCAATCAATTAAAACAGAAAAGAAAAAAAATATATAAATTAGGAGTATTATTATAGAATTGATAAGGTAATGCAACCTTTCCTTCCACAGTCTATGCAAACCAGCACTCATTAGATCATTCATAGTGTCATAATTTGCAGCAACACTAGTAAAGACGTCACCGACCATGCGTGCCTTTTCTTCTTCGTGTACTTGTTTGAACCCTATTTTTTTCCACAATGTGAATCAAATCAATTTCACAATGCTCTCAATAGGACAATGTCATTTGTTTAAGAGAAAAATGACTGCGCACTGCATACTGACAGTGTAAACCAATTTTACACTGTCAGTTAATATGAGTCATTGACTGTACAGTTATATCACATAATTGTAACTTTAATCAATCAATAATCAAATAATCAATGTTTCGTGTTAACTGTCGGTGTAAAACTGTTTACACCGACAATGCATAACCATTAAACCCTTTGTTTTAACTAAAAATAAAAATTTGAATGCAACGAACCGAAACTGGTGGCATGAGAATGTAGTGGCCTGGAAGTGGAAGATAACGCCGGCAATAATTTATTGCCCAACCTTTTAGTAACTGTTCTTAAAGCCATGAATTCGATAGTTCAAAACCTAAATATCAAAGAAAAGTTCAAACCTAAGTATTATCCAGAAATAATAGAAAAACATCACTGAAATTGCATCAATGTATGATGAATAAACAAACAGGGGACAATAATCGCATAAACGAAACAAAATCGCAAAAACGAACAGGAATAGCAACGGGAAGCAAAGGAGGAGGAAATAATCATACCGTACGATTAGGACGGTCGTGTTGTAAGCAGGAGGACGGTGTTGCGAAGTAAACCACGGCGGTGGTATGAGTTTGCCTTCTCAAATATATTTAGTTCTGATCTTCAGCTTGTAAGATTGATTTTAGTATATTGTATAAAATTGATTTTAATTAAAATTATGTTTGGTTAAATTGTATTTCAGTTATTTTTAGTTTTTAAGTTTGATTTTTTAAATTTTGTTTGTTTCATTTTTTTTTTAATTTAAAAATATTAAACATTTTAGTACATTAATTTATTTTAATTTTATTTTAGTTGTTTGAGTTATAAATATCAAATAGTTTCGTCTTTTAAGTTATAAATAATACACTTTATTTTTTTAATAGTATTTAAAATTGTAATTTATACTGTCAAAATATCTATTTTTGTAAATTAAAAGAATAAAATGTTTAATATTTATAATTTAAAGGGACTAAAACAGAATGAAAATAATTTGATGGATCAAAATGCGTAAAATTTATAACTTATGAGAGCAAAATAAAATAAATAAAATTTAAGAAATCAAAGTGAAACCTAAAAATAATTTAGAAGACGTGTATTTGGCCTTCATGTTTAGTTATATTCAAGTAAAAATAAGTTGAAGAATAAATTTAAATGTGAAAATGACGTTTGTATTCAGAATCTCCAAATTCTAACTTCAAATTAGAATCAGTTCTAAACGAAAAAGTAGCTAGATAGCGCCCCTACACGTGCCAAAATCAATTTTATACCTCCAAATGTGAAACCAAACATGCACTTAAAACATATTTAGTTCTAAAATTTGAAAATAAACTAGCAAAACATCCTTGTTGTTGCATGGGTGGCGTGTGCCATTGATATTTTATATGTACATTAATGTTCATACTTTAAACAAAAAAACTAATTTTATGTATCAATGACAAATATTTGTCTTATACTTATTTATATTTATTAATGACAAATATTTATCACGTGTTTTTGTATTTATCAATTGGAAATATTTGTCCTGTTGTTTTTTAATATTTATTAGTGATAAATATTTGTATCGTGTTTGTTTTGTATCAATAGTAAATATTTTTCTCATGATTTTGAGTATTTACCTTTTACAAATATTTATTCTCGTATTTTTTATGCATCGTTTATAAATATGTATCCTGCATTTTTTAATATTTATTAATAACAAATATTTGTCATGTGTTTTTATCCTTTGTTTTTTTATGCATCAGTTATAAATATTTATCCTTCATTATTTTAGTGTTTATCAATGAAATATTTGTTATGTGTTTTTTTTTATGTATAAGTGATAAATATTTTTCATATGATTTTTTATATTTATAAATGAAAAATATTTATCCCGTGTTTTTCATGCATTAATTATAAATATTTATCTTGCATTTTTTAATATTTATTTATAACAAATATTTGTTTGTCTTTTTTTTAACATTCGGTCAATGGTTGAAATTGGGTACTTTTGATTTTTTAATATTAGTTTTTTACTACTGTTCTCATTTCTTATATGGATAGTTGAAAGACCAAATGAAGTATATGGTTGAAGAAATAATAAATAGAGATAATAATAAATAATGGAAATATAGTAAATAAATATAATAATACTTCATCCGTTTAATTATAAGCCTATTTTAAAGAAATTTTCTGTTCCTAAATATATCCTTATTAATACTGCTAATTTATCTTAAAACACAAAAAGTTACAATTAAATACATTAATATACAAATAATATTTTAGGAAGACCTACATACAAAATAAACACATTTAATTTACCAACTACATTTCTTAATATATGTACAAAAATGTAAGAAATGCTTGTAAATAGGAAGAAGTGAATAATATGTAAGAGAGATGAAACAAGAAAAAATGTGTTGAAAATAACATAGTTAAGTGACTTTGATTTGCAAAAAAACATGTGTTGAAAATAAAGTGGTTAAATGACTTCGATTTACTTGGTGTGTAATAATGATAGATTAGAGAGAGATCCAAGAGGTTTAGAGTAGGTTGCATACAACATTGATAGTATATTGATAGAATTATATTATTTTTTAAATATCATATTAATAACTTTATATAATATTTATTAATAAAAAAATTTAGTCCCCCATTTAATTGATTTATGAATTCGTCGTAGTATAAAAAGTTGTACAAATAAGTGAAATTATGAATATTTTTAATATGTTATAACTCTTCTAAATGCTATTTACATCCATTCAATTATCAAATATTTCTAGGACCATATAACTATATTGAACAACTTATTATTAATTATTATGTAAACATTATCATCAATCAATTGCAATGTTTTCTTAACTTTCTTCAACCTTAGTAGTAAGTGTAGCTCATAGTTAACTTTGATTTTTTTTTTTTACATGTGACTATTATACTATCTTTCACTCATTCCACCATCTCTATGGGATCTTCTAAAATTGTTTTTCACACATGTTAAAAGACTCAAAACCACTTAAAAGTCATTTTTATCATACTAGATCCCCATTCTAATTTGAATCTTAAGTCCTTCTCAACCTTTTTTATATAAGAAACAAACACATATCTCCTTAACACAGAAAATTTTTCCTATCTCTATTGACCAACTATGAGCAAAATTCATATAAAGAGGCACGCCGAGAGGATTGTTGGTTTAAAGCTATTCAACTATCTTGTTGCAAGCTATAAAATCGAATGGAACATGGACATTGGTGAATCCCACCTAAGTGTTAAATCAATTGGAAGAAAATGAATGTATAATTGAAAGACATAAGCCTCGATTGGTTGCTTAAGGTAGAAGCAATATTTTCCCTCGAATTTAGTAATTCAAAGGAAGAAACCTAGTGAATTATATGTGACTCTTTATTATTATTATTATTATTATTATTATTATTATTATTATTAACTTTTTTTTAGTGAAACTTATTATCACAATTTTGTGACTTGCAATCAACCAAATTATAATATTTTTATCCTAATTAACTAATTAAATTACAACTCAATAGTATATCAGAGTCTTTATGCTCAACTCTCTATTTACCATATTATATTACTTACAAGATTAAATATATTTGTTGAAATCGCTATTAAACGTGATTCAAAATTGGTTTCCCTCTCTATGTGTATCTCTTGGAAATGAAGAACATAGAGCTAGTATGTGAATTGAAAAAAAATAGAAGTCTCACATAGGAGGGATTACATAGTCTAGTAGTGTTTAGAAGGTGGAGGTATGATACTTGGGGTGTGTCCCAAGGGGTACCCCAATTTTGTGAAGGGGTGAGAGCGCCGTCCATCCGACTCGGTTGGGCGCGGTTTGGTTTTTGGTCAAAACCCTACCTAGTTTCTCGTTTGTTTTGTGGCCGCGTACTTGGTCAAAACCCTAAAAATTTCAGAGTCAACCTAACCTAGAATAATGGGGCACGTTTTTAGTGTGAGTTTGGTCTGATAGAGGGTTCTGTTCAGTTGGAAATAACACAAAAAGCTCTCCATTCTTCTTAAGCTTTTCTCTTATTCTCCCTCCCTATTCTTACTTCTCTTTTTTCTTTCTTTCGAGTGGTATTAGTACCATATTACGAGTGGCAATCACTACACTACTATATTGAGGGTGTAATTCTAGAACGGTTTTTCACGGTGCAGTGAAACTCCGATACAAAATAACTGAGCTGTTTTATCTTGGGGATGGCGTGGTTGATAGTCTGTCTTCCACAATTTGGGCAGTGTCGCGAAACGTATTAAAGAGAGCGACCTAATCCGCGACTCAACCCAGTAATATTTTCGGTAGCATAAATTGTTTTTTAAATTGTTTTTCAAAACTCGAAACAACAGTATCCCAATCAGTTTTTAGTATTTTTGTGTGGGTGTTTGTTTGGTGGGTTTACTTTGTGCAACGAGTACTCATACTCAAGTTATGAAGAGTTGTTTTATCTTAGAAACAACGAAGTTGTACAATGTTGCACTATTGAGCTAGAGCCGCAAAACATGAAAAAAAGTGATCCTCTCTCCAACTCAGCCTAATGTTTTGTTAACGTTGCAACAACATTAACACTAGAAATCAAAACCACTAAACTATTAGTAAAATAATTTATTAAGAGAGCTATAAATCATACTAGAGAATGTAGACTCCTAAGAGGAAATGGATATCTATTAGAGTTGGGTATGTGAGTTGGCATGTCCACTTTGCATAAATTCGCACATTAGATGGACCAAGTTAGTTCGTCGCGAATGATAATAATACTACGTCAAATATTGTCTTTTATAGCGTTTTTTTTAAGCCATTTACAGCGCTTTTTTTAAGCCATTTACAACGCTTTTTTTAAGCCATTTACAGCGCTTTTTTTAAGCTATTTACAGCGCTTTTAAGCGCTCTAGTATCTAGTGATGTAAAAGGATACAACAACACTATTGAAAATACACAAAGCGCTGTAAAAAAGCGTTGTAATAGGTCAATATAAGAAGCGCGCTTCTTATATTGGATTTACAGCGTTTTTTCAAACAAGCGCTGTAATAGGTCAATATAAGAAGCGCGCTTCTTATATTGGATTTACAGCGCTTTTTCAAACAAGCGCTGTAATAGGTCCATATGTAAACGCTTCTTATATTGGATTTACAACGCTTTTTCAGAAAAAGCGCTGTAAAACGTTTTATGGCATTTTTTAAAAAGCTCTGTAAATGAATTTTTTATGGCATTTTTTAAAGAAGCATTGTCTTTTTGATTATATATTATGAACATCAAATATCACATTCAGATTCTTCTTTTCAACATTAAAATTCACATCACAATAACAAATTCATATTCACATTCAACAATATCAATTACAAGTGTTTGACAGCAACAAATTTCAATAAATTACAGTATGAATTACATATTCACAGAACAAATTACATCATGACAGTAGCAATATATTCACAGTATGAATTACATATTCACAGAACAAATTACATCATGACAATATATCAACAAATTAATTACAAATTATATAATATTCATTTTGAGGACAAACTGACACCATTCTTCTTTCAGTTCTTTGAGATCATTTTCAGAGTAAGTTGGGTTGAAGTTGTCAAAATAATGAAGCAAAATAAGTTAGAATCAAATATATATACATATATATAGTTTATATATGAAAATAAAAATATAATGAAAATAACGTACCGTTTCTAGAATTATATGTTAATTCAGATCAACAATCTCCTTCATGAACCTCATTATATAGTATCTGCAGTTTATGTTGTTAGTTTGACGCGGACACTATAAAATAAAACATGTATGCCAATAAATATTTATGCATTGATATTGTAAATGAAAATTTAAAGGCATATAATTAAGTTCTATAACCTTTACTGGAAGCCATGTGATGTTGTTTGACTTATTCTTCGACACTGAAGCACCCATTTTAGTGCAGAAAACATGCAGAGCACTATCAAATAAATGTGATTATTATTCAATGACCAAACACATTATTTATATATGTAAGTAATAAATGAATATTACTTACGTGTCGAAGACGTTCTTTATATCAGGGTGATTGTTGAAATGACCGTGCAATGGGTCTAAATAATATACAATTTCAGAAGTCGCATTTATGGCAAACAACACCCAATGTTGCCTACAACAACACAAATTTGGTTGGCAAATTTGTTTACACAACTCATAATATCATAAATTAAAAAATATATAGATAAAGTATCTAGTTATGTACCCTGAGTTGTATGGTGCCAGAAACATCTTATCCTTCTCTTTATTTTCTATAAGCCTATCAACTACATATTTATTTACATTATCTAGATCGAGTTTAAACATTGATAGTTTATGCGGAGATAAGAATGAAAATCTACTTGACAATTTCCGCTCGCATACCAACTTCTCGTACAAAAACCTTCAAATATAAAATTAGATTATAATATCAATAAATTAATGTGGCAGTGATGCAATTAAAAGGTAATATTTTATATCTTAAATAAAGTATTTATATTACCTGATGTATATGCTGATTATATTAGCACTCAGCTCTTTATGATCGAGAAGTTCGTATATTTGCTTGTTGCCAAGTAGTTCTAAATACTCTTCTCCGAATATACTTTTTTTCATGTTTAGCACACGTGTATCATCGTTGCTCTTCATATTCATCTTTGTTGCTTTGTCAAGACACTCACCAAATCGAGCAAGGCGTGGTTGAATTATTTTAGGAAGAGCAACTGATTTTCCCTGATCTAGTTTTTTGATTTTGGAAGGTTTATTTTTACAACGGACCTGCACCTGCGGTGCAACGGGTTTATTTTTTGTTTGAATCTGGAAAAAAATGAGGTTGATCAGTTTGTTAGTTATTATAGTAAGCTAATCATTTCGTATACATGAATTGATGTATATGTCAAACCTTTTCTGGTGCCTTTTCTGGCGAAGTGACAGACTCGCTGCGAGCTTTAGCAACAATCTAAATAAATGTGAAATATAAAAGCGGAAAAATCAGCAATTACATATAATCAATCATAATCATACAACTAAACATACATAGCAATTAAAACATACCTCCCAATCAGTGCCAACAAGATGTTTCCGCCATGCCACATAACTAACTATTGGGTCTCCCAAAAGTTTCATATCTCCGTCGTTGTCGGGGATAGGCAACGGTGCAAGTGGTTTTAAAGCCACCACATGTGAAACTTTAACATGGCCGGCAGAGACATCTTTGGTGTGCAATACTTCTCCCAAAGTATTGTACAATGTTCCTTTCCCAACCATGCAGGTAGGGGAAGACAAGTATAAGCAGCAACGTGAAACCCCCTAAATTAAATCAACAGTTAATACATAGGTATGTGAAACAATTAGGTTGAATGAATTTCTTATTTCGTTAAGTAATTAATTACCTTCGGTAGAATTTTACGACTAATGTTGCAACTTCCATCTTCACTTATTTGCATTTCACATTGAAGTTGTTTTTCCTTATCTTTTTTAACCAAGTACGCAACTTACTCCGAAAAGGTTTTCAGCGCTTCTAATACTTGATCATTCGAGGGATTTGTGCGCTTCTCATGTGAAAAATAACTTTTGGGAGTCACGCCAAATCCCTTACCCCTCACACGGCCAGAATATTCAGGAACATTGAATACCTTGCCGAGAATGTCCCTGCAGCTAACTTCTTTATTTTCATCTTGATTTTCAAGACTTTGTTCCAAGTTTTCCTAAAATACATGTAGTATTAAAAAGATAAGTTCAATATCATTTTTAAAAGACAATATTAAAAAATATTAAAATGATATATACTTACACATTGTTTGACAACTTGTTGAACATTTTTGTTGTCCACTATTCCATCCCTATTTACGCGAGCCTTCTTCCACAAGATATGACGACCCAATGGTTGATCGGATTTCGTCTCTTGCAGCTGTTCATTAAGACATAAACAAAATATTAATTATAAACTATAGTTTATAATCTAGCTAACACAATGTATAAAAGTGATGTTTACTTACAATTTTTTGCTCTAAACGCGCATACCCCATACGCGATCTTTTGTATGGATGCACTGGGTTTTTTGCTCTCTCCCGATTTGCTGTACTTATATTCTATATATAAATAAAAAAAATAACGATCGTGTAAAAAATATAAGATATTAATATGAATAAAACACACATACTAATAAAATAAATATCACCACAAATGCGAGGTCTGAGCGTTTAGCAACAAAAGAGGTCCACTCTTCATGTGTTATGTAGTGTTTGTAAATGTTTGGAGCTTCAACATTCACATTTCTTGGCTTGTCTCTTAGGTAACAATTCGACAGATGGGATCTAAATCCTTTGTGAATTTTACCCGCAACTCTAAGTATGTAATTTTTACGCACATCATCAATGTTAAAAGCGCTCTGAAAACCAAATAAATAAAAGTTTGAATAAAAGTATTTCAATGGAAAAAAATTATAATTAAGTAACAAAAAAGTGGAGTAAAAAAGTTAATTACTTGTACATCACTCCACAGTATGTCTTTAGCATCCTTCAATGCTTTGTCTCTCTAGTTAGCAATTGTTATTGGGATATTTTGGCAGACAACAGCACCGATGTAGCTTACCATCATTGAACTGTTGGGCTCAATCGGTTGGCCACTTTCATTCCATCCCACCTAATAAACTCATAGCTATAATGTAAGTGATTGCTTTCAAAAAAAAAAAACAAAGAAAAAAAATATAAACAAAGTATAGTATATATACCTCAAATTTTATTCCAGTACTTCTTGCTATAATGACTTTTTGCATTATAGTTGCCCCACGCTTCACTTCGCCTTCATAGCCTTTAGCATTGACAGCTTCATTGTTTACAACTTCAGTGTTTACAATTTCCTCGTTTTGACGACCTAAATCGTTGTTGGAATCCATTTATCTACACATTTCACACAATATAAGTTTAACATGAGTATAAGTTCAACATGCAGTTTAGTGACAACAACAGATTGAATAAATACAACATGCACTATAAGTTTAGTGACAACGAGATATGAATAACAATACCTATAGTTTAGGGTTACGACGTCGCAGAAATACAAATAGAAATCTCTTGTGCAACGAGAAGATATCACTAGGGTTCCACAGAGCGCTTTAAAAAACTGAACAAAAAGCGCCTTAAAAACCTTTATGGTCGTATGAATAGAACTTAGTGAAAATGGAGAATGACGAAAACAGATAGTACGTACGTAATGAATATGGACAGAGAGAAGGGTTCGCACTAGGGAGAAGGGTTCGTATATGGAGAATGGTTCGTATAAAGAGTACGTAATGATAAGGGTTTCACACTGCCAAGTTCGTAAGGGATGAGAATATACGTAATGAAGAAGAAAATGAAGAGACAGTTTCTTATATTATCAGTTTACATAATATAATAAAAAAAACCTTTTACAACGCTTTTTACAAATAGTGCTTTAAAAGATTATATAAAAAGCGCCATAAATAGTATTTTACAGCGCTTATATACACACTATATAAAAGGCGCTATATGAGTATTTTACAACGCTTTTTATCCATAAGCGTTGTAAATGTTTTGTACTTGTATTTTATTTTGTTGTTTACAACACTTTTTATCCATAAGCGCTGTAAATGTTTTGTACTTGTATTTTATTTTGTTGTTTACAACGCTTTTTATCCATAAGCGCTGTAAATGTTTTGTACTTATATTTTATTTTTTTGAAACCATTTACAGCGCTTATGGGCAAAAGCGTTGTAAATGTTTTGTACTTGTAAATGCTTTATCCATAAGCGCTGTAAATCTGGACATTTGATATTTTAATCTGGACCAAGTCTGTACTAAGGCTTATGTTCTGGACTAATGTCATATCCTCTGAAGATGTTATTTTTCCTTTGATATCCTTTGGAGGTGTATCCTCTAGTATCCTCTGGAGGTGTATCCTCTGGTATCCTCTGAAGGTGTATCATCTGATATCCTCTGGAGGTGTATCCTCTGGAGGTGTATCCTATGGTATCCTCTGGAGATGTATCCTCTGGTATCCTCTGGAGGTGTATCCTCTGATATCCTCTGGAGGTGTATCCTCTGATATCTTCTGGTATCCTCTGGATGCTTCCTCTGGCAAAAGCGTTGTAAATGTACTTGTATTTTATTTTAATTGTACTTGTATTTTATTTTGCATTTTACAGTACTTGTGATATAATATCCAAATATTGTTCATATCAACTTATATGATGAGTTTAGATTATAGTTAAAAAAATTATCAAATTGTCATCTCTAAAATAATTAAATAATATAATTAAAAAAATTATATGATGAATTATATACGCATAAAATCAAATACTGATCAGTTCTGGCAGGTCAAGTTATTACATGAAATTTTACACAATGAGTACATATAATTACATGACTTATATAAAACACATAAACACACTTAAGATGCCCTTTTTCTTTTCCTGGTGGGATTCACATTTGTTTGTCCATTAACGATAAACGATGGATTAATCCAAATTCCCTCATCATGATCATCTCTAAGATATAAACCATTATTAGTTGAATCAATTTCACATTGTTGTGATGTCGCAAAGAAAATATCATTACCAACATCTTCAACTTTGTTGTTATCATCACTTATTTTATTGGTCGATAGGACAACAAACCATTTATCATTAGCAGGATCAGTGACATAAAACACTTGTTGAGCTTGCGACGCTAAAATAAAAGGTTCATCTTTGTATCACACCCTTATAAAATCGACAAGCAAGAACCCTGACTCATCAATCCGAACGCCATTATTATTATCGACCCACTTGCAACCAAAGATGGGAGCACGAAACATTGTGTAATCCAACTCCCATATGTGCTCGATAACCCCAAAATATGATAGATTTGCAAATATTGGGTTTTTGTCTTTTGCATTTGAGATATGCATCGCTTCAGCTACTAGAGTGACTCCGCTATTTTGCATAGTGGTTTGCTCATCTTGTTTTGTGGTATAAAATGTATAGCCGTTAATTACATAACCGGTGTAAGAAAAGACATGTAAACTCGGACCATTTGCTAGCCACCTCAATCTCTCTGAAATTGAAGCGGGGTCTATATCAAACTTCGGGCTAATGTGATTTTTTAGCCAAGGATAAAACTTCAATTGTGCTCTCGTGTTATCAATTTTTATTTCTGTTCATGTTCAAACTAGATAACTAATCCATGTGTATTGTAACATACGGTTGAACCTCATCATCATTGTGCAGAACATACAATTGTGCCTGCTCCCATTCTGTTCTTGATATAGTCATTACTCTCTTTCCAATTATCCCTTCTCCTGTTATTCTTCCTGAATGACGAGACATAGGAAGTCTTATGGATTCAACATTGGATAGATATTCAGTACAAAATTCAGCAGCTTCTTCGACAATATACCGTTCAGCAATACATCCTTCTGGTCGACTTCTACTTTTTACGTACCCTTTTAATATTTTCATATATCGTTCTATCGAATACATCCATCTCATATAAGCTGGCCCACAAAGTGGTGTCTCCTTAACAAGATGAACAGTAAGGTGAACCATTATATCAAAAAACGAGGGTGGAAAATACATTTCAAGCTCACACAAAGTAACAACAATTTCCATCTGCAATGTCGGTAATTTCTGAGGATCGATTACTTTACTACAAATTTCCCTGAAGAAGAAACATAATTTAGTTATGGCTCGTCGAACTTTTTCAGGTAAAATGGAACGTATACCTATTGGTAGCAAATGCTCCATTAGAACATGACAATCATGAGTCTTCAAACCTTTTTAACTTGAGGTCTTTCATACAAACTAATTTTTTTATGTTTGAACTGTATCCTTCTGGAACTTTAACTTCGTGTAGAAATTTACACAAAAAATTTTTTTCCTTTCTAGATAGAGTATGAGCGGCTGGAGGTAGATATATGCGATTTCCTTTCTTTACGGGACCCAATTCATTTCTTATTCCCATATCGACCAAATCCAATCTTGCATTGATGTCATCCTTAGACTTTCCCGGAACATTGAGTAACGTACCAATAACACTATCAAAGACATTTTTTTCAATATGCATCACATCGAGAAAATGTCTTATATACAATGACTTCCAATATGGCAATTCAAAGAAAATTGACTTTTTCTTCCACCCAGTTTTGACAAGCTCTCTCGCAAATGGTTTTCCATATTTATTGGTCAAACCTTGTACTTTTTCCAATATTTGATATCCAGTCGGTGCTTTTGGAGCAGTACCTTCCTCTGATTTTCCATTGAATGCATTTATCCACCCACGATAATGATGACTAAAAGGTAAAAATCTACGATGTCCAAGAAAGACGTTCTTCTTACAATGTTTCAACCGCATCCAATCTGTACTCTCTTCACATATAGGACAGGCACACTGACCTTTAATGCTATACCCTGATAAATTACCATATGCTGGAAAATCATTAATTGTGCCAACAACATAGCCCTCAAATTGAAACATTCTTTCTTATACCCATCATAAACTTCCACACCTGACTCCCATAACTTTTTTAAATCTTCAATTAAAGGAGCCAAGTAAACGTCGATATCATTCCCCGGTTGTTTGGGTCCAGAAATTAACAGAGACAACATCATAAACTTGCGCTTCATACATAACCATAGAGGTAGGTTATAAATCAACAAAATCACAGGCCACGTGCTATGTGATATGCTTTGAAGACCATGTGGATTCATTCCATCAGTAGAAAGTGCAAGTTGTAAATTTCTTGACTCTCTACCGAAATCAGGATACTCGTGATCAATTTTTGCCCATTGTGTAGAATCTGCAGGGTGTCGTAACTTTCCATCTCTAATTCTTTCATCTGCATGCCATGTATGGTGTTTTGAATCTTCTTCACTATGATAGATTCGCCTAAATCTTGGTATATAGGAAAATACCACATGACTTTTGCTGGAGTAGATTCTTTCTTCTTATATTGAGAGACATTGCGTTTCGGACACGCCTTTAGTAATTCATATTTTTTTCGAAATAAAATGCAATCGTTAGGACACGCATGAATCCTTTCGTAACTCATGCCAATAGAGCACAAAATTCGTTTAGCCTCGTAGGTTCGACTGGGAAGTTCATTATCATCTGGCAATATATCTTTTAGGAGTGTTAATAATTCTGTGAAGCTTTTATGAGACCATCTATTTCTCGCTTTTAAGTTGTACAACTTTAATATCGCCGAAAGTCTTGTGAATTTAGTACAACCATTATATAATGGTTTCTCTGCATCACTCAACAAACTCTCAAACATTTTAGGACAATCCCAAAGATCTTCTTCAACTGCTTTTGCAATATCTTCAACTCGGTCATGCTCATATGTAACTGTGTCGAAATAATCATTTGAATCATATGTCGCATCACTATCAAAATAAGTGTTCCCTTTTTTTTTCTCACCACGTTTTATCCAACATGTATAACTTTTATCAATTCCATGTCATACTAAATGTCCTTCCAATTCATCTGCTCTAACGCGTTTTCCAAAACAACATTTTAAACAAGGACAAGTGATTCGATTTGGGTCTTTTGCATTCTTCACTGCAAATTCAACAAACTCCTTCACTCCATTTTCATACTCTTTTGACAATCGATTGACAGACATCCATTTCCAGTCAACTTTAATTATATGACCTATATGAATGCAATAAGAACAAATCAATATATAAAAAATTTATCAAAACATAACAGAACAAATCGAACAGATTTTATATGATTTATCATGTAAGAATTTATGAATGCAGCTTATGAATGCAGTGTTACACAAATTTATCAACCTATAACATCATACAAATCTATAGTATATATAGACTAATATTGGCAAATGGAAACCAAGGTCCAAGGTCATGCATACAAGTCTGATTTTAAAACAGAACAGATCGAACAAATTTCAAAACAGAACAGATTTATCATCTAAAGTTTTATATGCATGATTTATCAGGTAACAATTTATCAGTTTTAGAGACAATAACAAATTAATAAATTAATACAGTACCTGAGATAACCATCACTCAGTAAAAATGGCACAAAGTAGAGGAGAGGAAAGTTCGTAATAGGGTTCAAAGGGATAGAACGTATTAAATATGTTTTTATTTATTTATTTATTTATTTATATATAACTGCTTGTAATTTTACAGCGCTTATGTCCATAAGCGCTGTAAATATAGTGTGTGGGCGCTATATTTTACAGCGCTTTTATCCATAAGCGTTGTAAATATAGTTCGTAATATAGTGTGTGAACGCTATAATTTAAATTTTAAAATATTTACAGCGCTTTTACAGAAAGCGCTGTAAATGTAGCGTTATAAACTTTATATGAGAGCGCTATATTTTACAGCGCTTTTATGCGAAGCGCCGTAAACATTATGTGAAATCGCTATGACCCTACAACAGCGTTTTTTTGTAAATCTTAAACCCTTCATGACCCTATAACAGCGCTTTTTCTAAAGCGCTTGTGATTAAAGCGTTGTTGTATCCTCCGTTATTTTTAAAATATTATACAACAGTGTTTTTAGTTATTAAGTGCTTTAAAATGTGCGTTGTAAAAGGTCAATTTTAGCGTAAGTGTAAGTTGTAATACATTGGTCCTAATTTGTCGTGCGTTAGTATATAGTCAAACAGGTTGATCTGCTCATTGTAAAAAAAATCATTTTTTTTTTGTAAAAAAATGCAAAAACTAGTCTATTATAAAAAAAAATCGTATTTAAATAAAACTAAAAATTTACAATTGTTGATAATTTTTATGTAACAAGTACTAAGTAAGAAAAAAACCAAAAATAATACTTAAAAAGAACTTTAAGAGCTTGTTTGATTGCAAGATAGGATAAAGATATGATAGGATGTAAAACTCGATAAAAATATGATAGTAACAGGATAAACATTATCATATCATGTGTTTGATACATACATGATAATAATAGGATAACAACATTTTATTTTGTCATGTATTTGGTACACATCTCATCAATATAATATATATTATATTTAAATAACAAAATTACCATTGTGAATAATTCACATTAGTTTTTTAAAATTAACTTAATATATTTTAAATATTATAAATTAACAAAATAATACTAAAAAATTAAATAAGTAATGAAATAATTTTATATTTAAAACTATCCATTGACATTACTAAATAAACAATTTAAATTTAAAAAAAAAATCACAAGTAACCAAATAATTCTATTTTATGTGCTAGAATATAAATAAAGATGTGATATATATTATATGTATAAGTACCCTTGAAAATAAATTATATTTATTTTAAAATTTCAATTAATTTTCATATTTTTATAATTTTGAATACTAATTTATTAAATTATATAAAAGACAAAACTATCTTTGTGATAAAATCATAAACATTTTTTAAATTAATTATTAATATTTCATTTTTAAGTTTAAGATCAAATTTTATTAATTATTTTTTATTTATATTTGATTAGATTTATATTTTATAAATTGTTTTATATTTATATTTTATTATATTTTAAATTATGTTTTATAAGGTAATTGAGTAAATTATTGCTCTGATCATATCTTGCTGGTTTCTAATCCAACTTATATTCATGATAGAAATTTCAAATAGAGAGATATGATATGATAGTGTTCTAGATTAACATATCATATTCTATTGATTAATCAAAACACTAGATTCAAACATGATATGATAACTTATTTTTATCATGTCTCTTATTATGTCCAACAAACGGACTCTAATAGTCCGAACCAATATTAAATGTAAATAAAACGTGTGATAAAATATAATTTATATAACCACAAAAGTATTAACTATAGTATGCTTATTATTTTTTAGAAAAAAAATTAAATTAGTTACATGGATCGTGAACCAAACTCATGAATCCATGATTTTAAACCACATAATCCATGTTCTAAATGGTCTAATATGTATAGACAAAAATATAAACAGGCCAAAATAATTGATCTAAAACTAGAGTTTTCTACCCCCACCTATATTTGTTACTCCCAAGTCACATGAAAATATAATTTTTCCTTTTTAACCATCTATAAAAACCTCAAATTTTTTAATTCTCACTTTTTACTCACTCTTTCGAACATCTAGAAACCACCATAAATTCGAATCTTTCCAAATTTTCAAAACCAATAATTAAGTTACATTCGAATGTTTCAAACTTCCGAAACACACATTTTAAAGATTTTCTAAACTTTCCATGAACTTGAAACTTTCGAAAAATAAATTTTTTAAATTTTTTGAAACTTTTGAAAGTTTCATAGTTTCGAAATGGAATTTTTTTGGAATATTTCAATTATTCGAAACTTTTGAAAATCTAATTTTTTTCAATTCGAAAGTTTTAATAACGTAAATTTTCGAAACGCAAAATTTTAAAACTTTCAAAGGTTTTGAAATTTTTGTAATTTTCCAATTTTTTTTAAATTATTGATACAATAATTATGTTAACTTAATTTTGCAGTGTCTAAAACCAGAGGGGCAAACAAAGAAATTATTTGTACTATCGCCAAAGGCCTTGGAGGCGATAGAGTTCCATCCACAACATCATATCAACGAATGAATGAAGCAAACCATCCACTTCGTCAGCATCGTCGTAGACATGGTGTTAGGTCTCATGACCTTGGCGAGGATGTTCAGGAGTTTGAACAAGATGTTATGGAGGATGTTCATGAGCTTGAACAAATGGATTACAAGGAATTTGAGGAGCAGTATGTCGAAGAACAGGTTTATAACGTCGAAGAGCAGGTTTAGCAACCCGAATTACCCGGAGGACCATTGGTGACATCCTTATTGATACAGTATGAACATCATGTGGCTCGTAGGATATGAGAAGGAGGGGTATATTTTAATTAATTAATTTTTTAATAAAGAATAAGTATATATTATATTTAGTACATTTTTTCAATGAAATTTAGTAAATGATTTTATTGTTATGTTTTTTAATTACTCGTAGGATCGTGGTCTGTTGAAGGTGATCACACATGTGATGAAGCTGAAGAAGTTTGCTGACGTACCTGTACTAGATGTTGTATAACATTGGATTCAAGAATTTGGGCTGATACATTTGTCTTCAGCTTATTTGACGATGGCTGATGCTGATCTGATATATGCATTTGTAGAAATGTGGTATAGAGAGATCAACTCGTTTCATATGCCATTTGGAAATATGACGATCACACTGGATGACGTCACGACTCTTCTTCAAATTCCACCCCGAGGTATGTTTTTCGATGCACCAATAAATATGAACACTAATAATGTTGCGATTGCTGCACATGAGCTGTAGGGAGCAACTTTGGAGAATGCAATTGCTGAGATAAATTATAACAAATGTGCACAATATAGACTGCAGAGGTTGCGTGATTAATACTAACATGTTTGAGTGTGCTGCTAGAATGTACCTCTTGCATTTAGTTGGTAGCACTATTTTTGCTGACAAAACACACACCCGTGTGGAGGAGACATACATTAGTTAGTTCATTGATTTAGATCGTTGTCAAGACTATGCACGGGGCACCATTGCATTGGTTGTGCTATATGACAACTTGGGAGATGGAGTTGTTCACGCTCCATGCTTAATTTTCTCCAACCTAGGAGATGGAGTTGTTCATGCTCCATGCTTAATTTTCTCCAAAAAACATGAATGTTATCTAAAGCGATGACATTACCAGATATCTGCAAAGTTGCCAACTCACAAGCACACGGTAATCCATGAGTTGTTCTGATTGAGCAACCGCATTTTGTTTTGTCAGTGCCTACCATCTTTACCCTCTTTAATTGTTTATCAATTTTTTTTAAACATTTCCTTCATACAAATTGATGCAATCTTTGATAAAATGGTGAATTATACCCATGCTCAACATCGATAATGGTTTTATTAAAAGACGATTTGATGCTACACATTTGGTTCTTCAACATCATATTCACAGCATCCCAACTTTTACACAAGTCTCCATTACTAGTTTGCAGCATGTTTTTCAATCTCCAATGAGTAGACTCAGCTCTACAAATAAATTAAATAACACAAATTAAAACAAATCACATAAATTACTAAATCATATTTCTAAAACAAATCATAATTTAAATGTACCAATTGGATGTTGTGTTCACTAAATGCATCACACTATTGGTCCAAGCCATAACAAATCTTTTTTTTTTGTAAGGTGTGAACCATGAATCTTTAACATAATCAACAAAAAGGATAATATCTGCACACACTAGCTCAAAATGTTGCAAATGATTATCATACTCTTCCACACTAGTTGAAAATACAATTTTTTTCCATTAATCCATTACCTGATCTTGTCTATCATTTTTCACATATTGTTTGCATTTTCCATAATATTTTTTCAATATGAAAACGACATAGCAAATTAATTGAAGTAGGAAATACAACACCAATATAATTCATCATGACAAGATCTCTATCAGTCACAATAACTTTAGAAATTAAATTCTCATATATGAACAATTGTCTTACCTTTTCAAATGCCCAGATGAAGTTATCTTGTCGCTCATGTTCCAAGTAAGCAAATGCAACATAAAATGCCAACTCAGTAGATGTTACACCGACGATTTCAAGCAATGGTAGCCGATATCTATTTGTTTTGTATGTGATATCTATTTGTTTTGTATGTGCTATCACATCCTCTCGTCTTCTTGTTTAATGCACATAATTTTCATTTTGTATTAACTTCAAGAGATGTTGCACTTCTGTGTACGAACCTCTCAAAGATGATCGATAAGTACTCATTGCTTTATATATTTAAGTGAAAATTGTGAGATTCTTTTTATTTATCTCTTTCAAAGCATTCAAAATGAAGCTTGGTGCAAGCTTATAGTTTGCCACGTCATTAACAAATTTTATCTTCTCTTCATTTAAACGCCCCAAATATGAATGTCTGTTTAAAGTATCCGCTAAATCGTGATTGTGTGTTCCATAACGAACACTAATTTTCCATCCTTCACCGATACTCAACGGTATACATCTGAGTTTGAATGAACAGTTTTCCTTGTGAGAACAAGTTACTGTTGATTTTGTTTCTGATTTATATCTTCCATCTATTTCGCATCCCAAAATTAATTTGTCTTTTCTTTCTCTCTTTCTGGTAGTTGTCTCAGATCAAATAGTAACAATCATTATTTCATTTTGCCTTCCAATAGTTTTTGCTCATTTGAATACAACTTCTTAAGAGGAAAATATCTACAAAATATATTTCAAATAAAACATCAATATATGTATATACATTAAAAACTAAAACTTATAATGTCAATTATAATTAAGATTACATGATCAATCGTAAATTTATCTGTAGAATCTACATTCGGTATTGTAGCAGGAACTTCATCATCAACTCTACTCATACCTAATTTGAAAAAATATACTAAATTTAATTAATACTTATATTATAAATACAATATTTAAAATATTTTTTTTAAACTATTTTTAAATAAAATTACATTACATTTCGAAATTTTTGAAACTTTCAAAAGTTTCGAAATGTAATCCTTATTTCGAAAATTTGGTTTCTAAAACCTTCGAAATTTCACTCATTTCAAAAATTTGAAACTTTTGAAAGTTTTGAAAAATCTGAAAATTTTCTATTTCGAAAGTTTCAAATTGTTCGAAAGTTTCGAAAAATCTGGAACTTTTCATTTTGAAAGTTTCAAGTTCATAGAAAGTTTTGAAAAGCTTTAAAATTTGTGTTTCGGAATTTTGAAACATTTGAATGTAACTTTTTAGTTTTAAAGATTTGAAAAGATTCGAATTTACGATGGTTTTGCTAAATGTTCGAAAGAGTGAATGAAAAAAGCGAGAGGTAAAAAAATTTTAGATTTTTATAAATGATTAAAAGGATAAAATTATATTTTCATGTAGTTTAAAGAATGACAAAAAATTATAAGTGGAGTAAAAAACTCCTAAAACTGCACAAATCACATGTGAAACGGGTCGGCCCACATGTCCAAATCCATATCCCAGCTCTAATATTTATTATGCCCAAATCCATATACCAGCTCTAATATCTATTATCATTAGGGCAATTAGTGAAAGAAAAGTTTGATAAATACGTGCACCTAAAAAGCATAGTCCGTGATGTGAGACCCACGAGAAAGTGTGTTGCGCCAACTACCCTAACGGTCAATTAATTTTTCTTTCTATTTTATCTTAATCTAACCTAAATATGAACAAAGAAATTAAAGTGGATTAACATCAAGTTCCTATCGTTCCCCAACAAACAAACAACTACTAAACTGTGATTCAATACACATAATCGAGTTGTATTCTTTTTAATTCATGCAATTATCATTAAAAACTTTTTCATGTAATTTTTCTTTTTTATAATTTTTTGTTACAATGTAAAAATACTTATTAATTAAAAACATGTTTAGATCACTATTCAATACACTATTATTTGTAATTTTTTCAAAACATGTTTTTAATTAAAAAGCTAATCCAATCATTTTTTAAACATACATTTAATTTAAGCCACTATTGTTTTTTGAGTAAAAGAATATTTTAAAAAAGTATGTTTCGAAGACAGAATGCCGCTATTTTAATTAAATACAAAATAAAATATAAAAAAGAGTATGCAAACTCATTGTGAAAATAATTCCGCATAATAGGAATTACTACGATTTAAAAATATAAAAAAGAGCATGGAGATTAATTAATATAAAATAATGCCACAATTTTAATCCTAAAACTAATAAAATAATTCTAATTATTGTAAAATTTATTTTTCTAATTTATACAATTATCATAAAAACGCTTTTTGTGCCTCATTCTCTTGCCCTAACTTTCTTTTATAAAAAATGTTCTTTGTGGCATTTTGCATAAAAATCTTATTCAATATTTTTTTAGAAAAAAAAAATCTATCATTGATGTAAACTAATTTTACATTAATGTTCAATAAAAATTGAATAAAAAATAATTTTTTTAAATCGATTACAAATCGATTACAATATATACTTATATTGGAATATGATCTCCATAAAAAATATACATTTTAATATGATTGATTTATATTAAACAACAATATAAAATTATTTTATATTGCACATACATAATCATTACATTCTTTTCTTTTGAGAGGATAATAAATTTGTTTTAGAGAAAAGAATAGTAGATTATAACACATCGATATTCTAGAGTTTAAGTAAATATAGTAACAACATCCAATTATTTAATATCATATATTTTTTTATATATCTTTATTTAAGATTAAATTTAAATTTTAAATAATTTTTTTTCTTCAGATAATTATACCAAACAAAATTTCCAAAGTAGCAAATAATTTATCTTAATTTTATTGGTTTTGTGGATTAAAAAAAACACATAATTATTTTTCCAAACAATAAAACAAATGACATATAAATAATAAACCAATAAAAACAGAGCTATTACTAAGATTGTGATTGGAAAACATCTAATAATAGCACTTTTTTCAAATAAATATTCAAATTCTGTTGTTTTTACTTAAATGTAATTTTGATCTCCATTTTATTCAATTATCAATTTTGATTTTTTATTAAAAAAATCAAAAATAAAATAAGAAACCAAAAGTGAAAATCGAGTAAAATAAGAGGCAAAAGTGCATCTAAGTGTTTGTTGTTTTTTGATGCATTAAAATTGGATAAAACTTTGTGATAATCGTTCATTAAGCTAAAAACGTGGATTGACATCAACATTCCCAAAGAAGCGGCATTTAATAGTCAACTACCATAAATACTATATAATGTGTTAGTTTTGTTGATAAGATCAAATCACACAACAATTCAATCCTCATCAACAACAAAAACAACAACATCATCGTCTTTGGTATCAAGAAGAACAAAAGATGTCGAACGAAAATGTTTTCATTGGATCAATTGATCAAGGAACAAGCAGCACTAGGTTCATCATCTATGACAAATCAGCTAAACAAATTGGATTTCATCAGGTTGAATTCACTCAGTTCTATCCAGAAGCAGGGTAATTATGATTATGATCTTTGTTTGTTTTTTTTCTTTCTTTCTAAAGTTTTGTTCTTTTGTTGAAAATTTTGAAGAAATGTAACTATGGTTATACCCCATCTTTGTTTTCTTTGTAAAGTTTTGTTTTTTTTTGTTGAAAATTTTGAACAAGGGTAATTGTGGAAATAACCCCATCTTTGTTTTCATTGTAAATTTTGATGGATTTGTAACTATGGACTAGGTAGCACTGACACTTCATATCAAAGATGTGTCAGACACCATTACATTTGATTAATTCATTCTCTTAAAGAATTGAATGCAATCAAGGTGTCGTTGTGTTGGTCCCAAACATCGAGACACGCCTTTGGTCAGATACGTCGGTGCTACAATGTTGTTTCGACTCTAAAGTTAAGTTTTTTGTTGATAATTTTGAAGAAAGGTGATTATGGTTACATCCCATCTTTGTTTTCATTGTAAAGTTTAGTTCTTTTGTTGATAATTTTGAAGAAAGGTGATTATGGCTACACCCATCTTTGTTTTCATTGTAAAATTTAGTTTTTTTGTTGATAATTTTGAAGAAAGGTGATTATGGCTACACCCCATCTTTGTTTTCATCGTAAAGTTTTGTTCTTTTGTTGAAAATTTTGATGGGTTCGTGTTTGTTTTGTTGATTTGTAAGGTGGGTGGAGCATGATCCAGTGGAGATATTGGAGAGTGTGAAGGTTTGTATTGCTAAGGCAGTGGATAAGGCAACAGCTGATGGATTTAATGTGGATAAAGGGTTGAAGGCTATTGGTCTAACCAATCAAAGAGAGACCACTCTTGTTTGGAGCAAATCCACTGGTGTTCCTCTTCACAATGCTATTGTTTGGATGGATGCTCGTACTGCATCTATTTGCAGGTCCTCCTTTTTTCTTATTTTCTTTCTTTCTTTTACTGAATTAATGCTTGATTTGAGAAAAGGAAATTGTTTATTCTATTTTGTTGCATATATAAGTGAACCTTTGCATTTTAAGAGTACAATTCATTTGGCTAGAAGACTGTGAAGTACAAAGCGCTGACCCATACATAGACACCGTACGCTACGCTGACAATAATTTAAGAAAATGAAAGTGATTGAATGTTACCATACGTGTCAGACACTCTTTAATCTGTAGTGTTAGTGCTGCATAGTTAAAAAATTGATTTCATGTAAGCAAAAAGGCATGTATGGCCATTGTATGAAATGGATTTCGTACTGTCAACGCTCACCGCAGAGTCATTATCTCAATGGTTGATCAAGAATAACGGTTGAGATTCCGAGTTTTGAATTGGTCAAAATCACAATGTGAGCCATCTGATTTTTATCCAATGGCTTAGAACATGTTGACGTTGTGTAAAAATGGATCAATCATAATCATAAATAGTGTGTTGCTAGCATTTTTCATTAAAAAAATTTAGTTGTGCTTAATCTAGGACCTATTGGGTCTAATGTGTGTGCCTTTTATATCATTCCCTTTAGGAAAAATATTCACTAATCACTTTTTTGTGTAAATATTTCATCAGTTGTTCAACTATCACCCTCCTGATTTCACTGTAGATCATATCATTTCATTTCATTTCAAATAAACTTATCATTTTAAAAGTGGTGTTCTGACTTTGAGCCATATTGATCTGTCTGTGCAATGTTCTAATTATTTCAATGGATCTGTCCAATGCTAAGCTTTTGATGTTTGTTCCATGGTTAAAGTTGTTGCCTTGTTTCAATCATCAGAAATGTCATTGATGTTATTATATTGAAACAGGAGGCTGGAAAAGGAGTTATCGGGCGGTAGAACCCACTTCGTAGAGAGTTGCGGTTTGCCTATCAGCACATATTTCAGTGCTTTGAAACTTTTGTGGTTGATGGAAAATGTGGATGCTGTCAAGGAAGCTATAAAGAAAGGCGACGCCTTGTTTGGAACCATAGACACTTGGTTGATATGGAACTTAACTGGAGGTGTGAAAGGAGGATTGCATGTTACCGATGTTTCAAATGCAGCCCGGACAATGCTGATGAATCTAAAAACCCTTAGCTGGGACGCATCTTCATTGAAAACACTTGGAATCCCTCCAGAAATTTTGCCTAAAATCATCAGTAATTCGGAAGTTATAGGCAACGTTGCCTCTGGATGGCCAGTTGCTGGTATCCCTATCTCCGGATGTTTAGGGGATCAACATGCAGCCATGCTAGGACAAGCGTGCCGTAAAGGCGAAGCTAAAAGTACTTATGGCACAGGTGCTTTCATTCTGCTAAACACAGGTGAAGAAATTGTTCAATCCAAGCATGGTCTTCTATCAACTGTAGCCTTTAAGCTTGGTCCGAACGCTCCAACCAATTATGCACTTGAAGGATCTGTTGCGATCGCTGGAGCTGCAGTCCAATGGCTAAGAGACAGTCTCGGTCTCATTTCTAGTGCTAAAGAGATAGAGGCTCTTGCATTAGAGGTTGACTGCACCGGCGGAGTTTACTTTGTTCCCGCGTTTAATGGATTGTTTGCTCCATGGTGGCGGGATGATGCTCGAGGGGTCTGTATAGGAATTACAAGATATACAAGCAAAGCTCACATTGCTCGAGCCGTGCTTGAGAGCATATGCTTTCAAGTCAAAGATGTAATAGACTCGATGCACAAAGATTCTGGCATTGATGAATCCAAGAAAAAAGAGTTTTTGCTCAGAGTTGATGGTGGAGCAACTGTTAACAACCTTTTGATGCAGATTCAGGTTTGGACTAACTTTGCATTTTGTTTCACCAGACTCTTTCTTTCATCAAACTCCATATATCTAACATTTTAAGGGCTCGATTTCGTTTCACTTCATCTAATAAACGTAAGAGAATATAAACATACAACTTTTAATTCCAACAAAATCATCAAGCAAGCAGATTTAGTTCCTGATGAAAAGAAATATGTTTGACTGTCCTACACGTTTAAATTTTTTTAATGATTTTTTTTGCGAGTATGTTTATAACATTATAAAAATTTCTTCCACGACTGTTTAGAACTTTTTAAATGTAAAAATCTAAAGATAAAAGTAACGAAAAATATGGATATTGAAATCGATAATAGAATTTTTGTTGATAATTTGATACAAAAGCTTAGTCACTTTTCACATAGATGATAAAAAATTTGTTGATAATGTTCAACAGGCAGATTTGTCAGCAACTCCAGTAATTAGACCAGCTGATATAGAGACAACAGCACTTGGAGCAGCCTATGCAGCCGGATTAGCCATCGGGATTTGGAAAGAAGATTACATTTTTGACTCTGAAGAAAAGCTGAAGAACGCTCGCGTTTTCAGTCCGGTAATGGCTGCGGAAGTGAGGAAGAAGAAAACAGACTCTTGGAGCAAAGCTGTTGGTAGATCTTTTGACTTAGCAGATCTTACTCTTTGATGGTCTTACAAATTTTTTATCATTTTAATTTTAATATCTTATACTTATTGGTACACTTTTATTTTAGCATTGGTCCTTTAAATGAAAGCAACAATTATATGTCCATTATGAGTTAAAATTGAGATTTTATTTGTAGTTTGTTCTTTCATTTCCTTGTATATGAAGAAGAACAAAAGCATTACATTAAAGATTTTTTTTTTCATGTTTATGTATAGTGTAACACAGGAATCTGTGATGTTTTCTAACATTATTTAGTAAATTTGAGATGCTTTCCTAAATGCAAAGCAAACTTACACACGGAGACGCCGATAATAATTTATGAAAATGAAAGTGATTGACAGTAAATTACATGTGTTGGTATTATATTGGTATCAGATACTAACAAGACACTGACATGTCTTTAGTTTGAAATGTCGATACTACATATGTTACTAGTGCAGACATTATACCATGACATACAATGTATGAAAAATGCCAAATGACTAAGTTTCAAGGATCCGAGCAACTCACTATAGAGTATAAAGAGAGTAATATCTACTATTAATTAACAAATCAATGGTAGATGTTATAGGTGTATCATAACAAATCACAAGTTTATTAAAATAACAACCTTTAATTTTTTCACTTTACACTTTCTTTATTTTAGATGATCCAAATTTTGAGTTTGAAATATCTAGATTTAGAATATTTCCAACTAATTGGTTATCTATCAATCTAGTGTTACTGAGTTGAAGCTTCTATAAAATGCTTCTGGTATTGTAATTGAACTGTCATAGCAAGGAATTAAGGAAGGAAAATATTAATTGAAGAGTAAAAAAAAAAAAGGCAACTAAATCAAATTATATTTCAATCAAATATGTAAAACATTAGTTTATTACAAAGTTCCACAATGTTCTGAATGACCTCTATGAGACATTGAATATTGCTATTTTTGTAACAAATGAAAAAATAAAGGCAAACCGATTACATAAGTTATAATATATTTTCATAAAAATACTTTAAAGAATTTATGAAAATAAATTTAAAACATGTTATAAGTTGTTTTTATAAGCACTAAACTCTCCCAAATCATTCCAGAAGTGCTTATTCGCTGCCAGCAAAATCACTTTTAACAGTTTTACATTTTAAAGTTCAAACATCATTAGAGTACATTCAGAACGCTAGCGCAAAGAAGATATTCATGATGCAAGAAGAGTTTTCGCTTTTTGTCACTGATGACATCGAAAATACCATCGAAACAACAACATTAGAATGCATTTCATCACAACACACCCTTCTTTAAAGTTCATTCCAAGTTCCTTAATCTCCCACGACAATAAGGAATTAATGCAAAAATATTTTTTGGATCAATGTCATTAAATGTAGATAAATTAATTGACTTTTGTTTTATATTTGATTGTCTAAGAGTTTGAGAGAAATAGAGAAGAGAGCTTTGTAGAAATTACACTTTTCTAAGAAAGTGTTTTTGAAGAGAGTGATATAAAAATTATTCAAAACTTCAGAAAATCCTACAAAACCCTTCCCAATGCATATTTTAGTTTTCCATATTGGAATGTTTAGAGCATGTCTTTGTTGCGCCTTATTTTAAAAAGTAATCACTTTTTAGATAATTATTTTTAAGAGTTTTCGTCTGTTTGTTATAACTTTTAAAATAAATTATAATTTAAAAAATAACTTAAAAATTATAAATTATTTTTGATAACTAATTATTTAAAAAAAAAATTCAATACAATAAACAAACACAAAATAACTTCTATATTTTAAAAAAGCTCTCATCCATTTCTCTATGTACTCCCAAACATACCTCGAAAAAATATGAGAAAGTTTCTCTTGCTTTTCACGTTGGATGGAACTTCCACTGAATAATATGAGTGAAGATATAGGCAGACTTGAGGGGTTATGTTAGGATATAGTTTGATAAAAGTGGCAATAATTAAGGAAGAAGATAAGGTTTAAACTAATTCAAAAATTCAAACTTTGAGACATTTTCTCATAATGGTGAAAGTTGGTTTTTTATTTTCTATAATAAATTAAACAAATTATATATTTCTTTATGAAAAAATAAAGGTAAAAATATACTTTTAATCTTTTAAGTTTAGCTTAATTTTTACTTAGTTTTTTTAAGTTACATTCGTTTACACCATTAACTTTTAAAATATATTAAATTACTTATTCAATCATTTAAGTTTTTTTTAATCATTGTCGTCAAATATTAACATCTAATCGAAATATTTCAACAAATTGACACTTCAAGCTATTTTACATGTAAAGAAAATTAAAGACATTGATTATTTAAATAAATCTTTATTGCGTTGTTTTTAAGACTATACGTGAGTTTAAATTATTGTAGAGAAAATAAAAAAATATATACTATTTATAAAATTTAATGAATATTTTCTAAAGAATTAGTATGAGAGACATGTTGTAGCATTTAATAAAATTTTAAATGATCAAAATTTTTTAATTAAACTAATTATTATTGCAATTAAAATAAATGACTAACGGTACAAACATAAGATAACTTAAAGTCGTAACTTAAAATAAAATAAAGTTGGATATCAGGTGTACGAAATATGTTGAACGAGTGGTTCTTGACATACTTCAATGCAATAGGACAAATGAATGAACCGAATTCATATCGAAATATAATATATTTGAGGTTAAAAAATGATACAACAATCATAACAAAGCTTAAAAAAAACAATCGTAAAAAAAATAGATTGTGGTTTCAAATTGAATTTGTAACAATATTGCAGGAGGTTTGTAGCTATTCAATTCTATTACTTTTTACTATCATAATAATTCATTAAATAGAAAAAATTAATGTCTATCTAATTCACATAATAATATATCCCAATAAAAATGTAATAGATTAGAAATTTCTTCTTTTTTTTTAAAGAATACAATGGATTAAATCATTCAAGTAATTAAGGACATATCTCTATAATACAAATAAGTTTTAAATATAATTTTGGTCTTTTACTTATATTTATTTTGGTCATTTATCTTTTTTTAATTAACTTTTATCATTTATCTTTTATAAGTGATGTACTTTTTTTCTTGTCACAATCACAACTAAAGTTATAACAACATTTAGTCATTTGAATATCTTATAACAATTGTCAATATGTATCTACTATAAAATTCTTTAAAAAAAATTCATTTAACTCAATAATAGACTTGCACTTAAAAAAAACTCTTCCTGCATGCTTTGAAACATATATAAACACTTTGAAATGAGAACATTTACCAAAGTTTTTATATTTTAATCTTGTCCTTGTTAAGATTATACACTTAACTTTACAACTGATCTAAGATTAGACCGTAACAGTTTATGATAATAGTTATATAGTTGTTTGAAACAGGTACGATGAAAATGATTAACATTCATCATTTATAAAAAATAAAGGACGAAAATGAATTAAAAAAGATAAAAAATCAAAACGAATATTTGATAAAAGATAAAAGACCAAAATTATATTTAAATCTAAATATAACTATGTATTCATTCTCCTCTCATCTCTTAATATATTTCCATTAACATTTTATTAAATGTAACTCGGATCAATTTATTGGAGTTACTAATTAAGAAAATGTTTTAAAATATAAAACACAATTCAAATCATATGTTTTCTAAGCACCTTCATCGGAAACTCTAATACAATTTTTTTCTTCAATTTATTTGATCAAAATTAAAATTTATTCTTCTGAAATCCATTGTTTTTGGTCCAAATCAATGGTGTCAAATCATTAAATATAAGTTTACATCATTAATAAATATCACATATCATAAAAATAAGGATTTTTCCCATATATCCCTTTTTGAAGAAAAAAATTCAAAATACCTCAGCTTTAAAATTAATATATTAAAATGTCCTACTTTTTTGGACCTTTAGGAGTTCGTTGAGTGGGAATATGACTATGTGAAAGATGTTTTCTCCCATTTAGGAGGTCATCCTAGGGATGCAACCTTATAGACATTTTTTTTGTAACAAATGAAAAATATATTAAATTAATAAATAAAATAAAAATAAACTAAATTATATAAATAAAATCCAAAAAAATACATTAAACGGGGAAAAATACAACAAATTTTATTATACAGATATAGTCACATTTCAGTTCGGCTTCCATCAACAAATACAACAACTACTAGGACATGAAAACCTACCAAGAGGTTGACATGAGACGTGACATTGATGATACAAGTTTGTAGAAGATGTTTTACACCACAACACAAAGTATATGAATTGGTTTAGACAACAAACCAAATTATTAATTTCTGTCAAACAATATATGTGTGATCCACGTTTGCATTTGCCAATATATCCTCATGTTCACTCAACCTCCAATCAACCCCACAAGAACAAACCATGCATCAAACCGTAGAACCATCTCATCATCGTCTCACCTATGTAACAAACCATACATTCCATAATTTATTTGGAATTCATTATACAACTCACGAGTCGGCTTATGCTGTTTTTGATTTCATGTATATCTTTGGGGCTCAAAATTATATTGAGACAGGTGGTAGTAGCTCTAATCTATACACAAATGATCAAGAATTTGAGTTGCATACACCTTCAATAATTGGGAATGAGGATCAATTAGAATAACATCAAATCGTTCAAATAAATAGACGAGTTCGGCGATCACCTAGATGTGAGACTGGGGGTCTTTAGGTGGACATGATTAATTAAAATTTGGTGTAACTTTTTTCTTCCTATTTAATGTATTTGTTGAATTTTATTAATATAATTTAGTTTTATTATTATTATTTTAATTATATTTTATGTATTAATTTAATATATCTTTTATTTGTTACAAAAATTTTCTTTTACGCCTACATGGTCGTATCTCGACCTCCTGAAGGAGGACACAAAATATCTTTCACATGATCGCATCTCTGTCCTGTGACATTCTAAAAGTCCAAAATAGTAAGGTATTTTGGTATATTAATTTCAAAATTGAGTATTTTAGATTTTTTTTTTAAAAAGGAAATATATGGGGAAAAATTGTAAAAATAAGCCTCAAACTAGTTTGTGACTTTGTGGTAAAAATCCTCAAACATGTGAAATAGAGGGACAAAAATCTTGGGTTTAAAAATGGGGTACTAAAACCTCATTATAGGAACAAAGTTCATTTAAGCCTTATTTTTAAAATAATAAAAAATTCTATTTCATTTTTTGTCTTTTATTATATTTCAAATTTTTATATTGTGAATTGTTTTATAAGAATAAATTAGTAAATTATTTTTTATCATGTCTTATCCTATGAGTTTGTAACTCATCAACTTGTATTTAGGACAATCCTTTTTAAACTTTTGAGACAAGATAATGTATCCATTTGTTATAAATGTTTTAAAAAAGTAATTTTATCTTTATATTTATAAAAATAATTTTTATCAAAATTTATAACAAAAAAAAAATAGAAGTTATTTCAGACTCATTTTTACATTTAAAAAGTAATTTTCACATTCAATAAATTAAATATCCATTATTAGAGATTTTAACATATTTTTTTAAAAAAAGTATCTCAAATTAATTTTTATGAAAACCTTCTCAAAACAGCATTTCATTTTAATTATTTTTTGAAATTTATTATCCAAAAAAAGTTGTAGCGAATAGTTAAAATACTTAAAATGACTGTTTATGATAAACTATTTAAACTAATTTATCATTTGAAGCTTTATTTTTAAAATTATTTTTTAAAAACTAACAAAAAGATAAAATTGTATAAAAAATATTATTTTTTTGACTAAATAGCACCCGTAGTCCCTTAACTTAATTTCAGTTAACGTTTTAGTCTTGTATCTTTTTTTTTCTTGATTTGGTCCTTTATTTTAATTTTAAGTGACAATTTGATCTTTTATATTTTAAAATGTCAACAATATTATCTTTTTTTTTTACAAAAATTCATCAAATTTTTCAACCAAAACCCATAAAATTAATTATATTCTTTAATATAATACAAATTTCATCAAATTCATAACTCAAATCTTCAAATAAACTCATATTTTCATTCTTTATTTGATGTTGTTAGATATGGAAATATGAGTTTATTTGAAGATTTGATTTTCAAATTTGATGAAATTTATATTATATTGAAGAATATAATTAATTTTATGGGTTTTGGTTGAAAATTTTAATGAATTTTTTGAATTTTTGTAAACAAAAGGATAACATTGTTGACATTTTAAAACATAAAAGATCAAATTATCACTTAAAATTAAAAGAAAGGACTAAATCGGAAAGAAAAAAAAATAAAGGACTAAAACGTTAAGTGAAATTAAGTTAAGGGACCACATGGGCTATTTAGCCTATTTTTTTTTATAAAACATTGTAACAAACGGGTCCAATATTAATTTCAAGCATAACTTTTCTTATCACGTTGACTTGTCAAATTTTGAATTGAGACAAAATATGATAGTTTATCTGATATTGTCTCTGAAACAATTGACTAATTTAATATTATCTTCTTCCCACTGTAATAGCTCGACTCTATATAATTACCGTCGTTCATTCTTTTCCACTATCAATTGAGCCTTTTTTGTAACAGCTCGACCTCACTTACCATACCGACACTGTTATTCACGATTGATCTTCTTACCCTTCTTCCACCCAATTAGGAATTATCGAGTTTTTACTTTTCGTAGAAATCAGACTCAGTACTAGGAGATAAGTAATGTCGTTCATTCTTTTCCATTATCAATTGAGCTGCATCTCAATTGGTAGTGGGAAAGAATGAAGGGGCGAGAGTGAATAACGTTGCCGGTAATTAGGGTTGGACTGTTAGACCTATCGCCGCTACTCAAAAATAAAACTCTAGGTTCTCTTATTCTTCATCCATTAGAGATGTGTGATTTATGACCACTTTTTTGTCTAAAATCATCCCTCTAAGTTATTTTTTCTCCTTTATTTTATCTAAATAAGTCGTTTTCACACAAATTTAATTTTTTTGTTCATATTTTTATGTGATTTCATTTTCTAAATGCGATGTTTTGTTTGTCTTCTTGGTGCAACATTTTTTTTATTTTTCCGTCTTTGTGTGACGTTCATTTGGTTTAGATTGATAGAGTAGCTTTGATCCATTACAAATTGAAATCAATGACTTTAGTGTCATCAGTATTACAAATCTAGAGATGTGAGTATTTCGGGCACTTGAATTTTGTCATATTTGTAGATATGTTGCAGTTTTATACTATTAACTTGAATGATGTGGATTTACCTGTAAATTCATTATTTTTTTATTCTAGCGACTTTAAATTTATATTTTATCGATGTCTTTTAACTTAAAAACAAACTGACCCTAAATGACTTTCACATTAATTGAAATAGATGTAGTATATAGATGGTCATCTCAATTTATCTATAAGAAACATATTTTACAAACAGAAGCATGATTAATTATTAACATTATATTGATTTTATTGCAGTCTATAATATTCTCATTTTTTATACATACTGACCAATATATATATAGTTAATGAGCACAAAATAGTTTTATTTAGTAATTTTTTTAGTTTCTAGCTAGTTATCATATGATGCAAAAGTATGTGCTTCAATTTTAGTACAATGTTGTGAATTTTTTTTTCTTCATCACTTATCCTATGTTAAACATTTATAGGTTTATACTTTATGTGCTTATTTTTCTCTTACTTGAGGTTAGTTCATGTTGTCACTCGTGCTTATTATTTTAATCACATGTGCTTATTATTTTTCCATAAATTACAAATAATTAAATTTTTAATAACTTTTTAGATTAATTGCAGTTTTAGTCTATTTATTTTCACTAATTCACAAAATTAATCTATCTATTTTAAAATTCAACAACTTTGGTCTCTTTTTCAAATTGTGATGTTGAATGATTAATATCCCATGAAATTACAATAAAACCATCTAAAAAATTCAAAATTATTCATTTTTATAATTTAAAAAATAACATAAATAATTAATGCATCTAAATGATTCTACATCAATTAAAATATGTGAAATCACCTTTTTTTGTTAAAAAAATTGGAGAAAATAATTAAAACTGTTAGATTTTAAAATGGAGGATCAATTTGTACGAATTAGTAAAAATAAGGAAACCAAAACTGCAATTAAATCTAATTTTTTATTATATTCTTTTACATATTTGACTCATGCATTGCACAAGTAAACGTATAGTTTAATCTAGTGGTTTGTTTGGCAAGAAAAATAAAATGTAGTTAAAATACTATATACTTCATCTGTCTTATTTTAATTGTCTGATTAGAGTTGTGTGCGATTCTTAAGAAAATGATTAGTTTTGTCAATTTCGATGAAAAAATGAGTTTTATTTAATCAACTACTCTTATTAATTGTAATTAGTTGAGAAATTTGTGAGTTGAGTTACAATAAATAAATGTATATTAATAGAAAAAAAGTAATTAATACTATATTAGTATCCTAAAATGACAAATAATTAATTTTAGACAAAGAAAATTAAAATGGGAAAAGGAGAAAATTAAAATGGGAAAGAGGGAGTATATAAATTGAAATTAGGGTCTCTTTGTTAGTTAACACACCACCACTCAACATTAATATTTTCCTAGTTAATTACCCCAGTCTTCTTTGGCAATCATAGTGTCCACCACAAACACCCCTTATGATGGAATGTTCCCTTGGCTTCATTCACACATGTACAATGGAATTGAAAACGATGTTTTTCTATAAGTGACCCTTTTGACTAGGAAAAAGAAGGGTGCTACTAACTTTTGTCAACTTTCATAAATACTTAATTTGGGCATTATGCTACATTAGGAATATCAAATACGTTGCTCGCTCTATTTAGAAAAAAAATTAATTCATTTAAATTACTAGAGTATATCACATACAAATACAAATTTAATATTGTTAAAAATAAAATAGATGAATCAAACGTCTCGATCTGAAACGACGAAATAAAAAAAAAACACAAAATAAAATTTGATACATATAAAAACCATTTATTTAAATTAAAATAGGGGAAAGAAACACATGAAGAATTCCGATAAAAAAAATGACTTAAAACAACAAGTTAAAGTTAGCCAGAAAATGAAAACTCCCTTAAAAATAATTAGGGCCGGAATGAATTAAATATCTTGCTCACTTAATTTAATTAGCAATGGTTAAAGTTCCTCAAATTAAGTGCTCCAAGAAAATTCGAATAATTAATAATCAGATCTGAAGGTTGTGAAATGTACACGTGGTCGGTGCTTAATTAAATATCATATGTGTGCATATAGCCACTTACTATATAAGTGGGATGATTCACATGCAGTTTTCAGAAATAATAAAATATATTATATTCTCACTTATTCTTTGTTTTGCTGGCTCAAATTGTCTTGTTTAAATTTAATGAAGCATATATTCTTGGCACCTTATCTTTTCTTGAAAAGATGAAGTGTTGAAGTTAAACAGTGAAGTCTAAAAGTCTAAGTGAGTGTGTATATGAAACTTGTAGTGTGGATAAGAAATTATGTTCTAAGAAATTATGTTCTATCTCATGATGTACCACATTTGGAAATTCCAGTATCTCAAAAAGGTGTCTACTTAACTAATATGGTGTGAAATGATTGGTGGATAATAAAGTTTTTTTGGGTGAAAAAACTTATTTTCACTAAATGAAAAAGGGATCAATTGATAGTGGGAATGAGATGAGGCGGTACTTATCCCTTAAGTACTTTGGGATGTTACATAAAAAGATAAAAAAAACATTGGTAGTGGGAATGAGATATAAAGTACGATAAAGTAGCTTTTGGTGGAGTGTACCTATAAACATTATGATGCTAAGTCAGTGAAAGTTGGAGGGAGTGAGATGTATTTTTGGATTAGAATCAAATTCAATTGAGTACCTTACACCTGAAGTACATGACTTTAATATGAAAACCCTTTGATGAATTCTCCCTAAAGGTGGTTAGACCTTTGCAAGAACTTTGACCGGATTCTTGGATGGTCGTGTGATGCTGATCAATTCCAAGGATTTGATCATAAAGGCATGTCCGACTATGTGTAGGTTTATAGGGTTGTTATGCAATGACATCTTTTGGATTTGTGAGGCAATGGATTAAGGCCCATTTAGCGCTCGAGTCCAATTGCTTTGCAATAATAATTACAAACAATATGCGGTGCATGAAATTTGTTATTTTATTTGTTAAATTTCTTAAAAGGATTTTCAAATTGCCTTCTAGGTGATCTTTTGAAAGACTTTCTAAAGTTTTTTGTTTGGTCTTTCAAATGACTCATTTTCCTTAACAAGTTTCATGTCTCTATTTGTAACTTGTGCTAATTTGGACTTTAAATCAAAATATCATTTTTTTTCAAATCATCACAATTTTTACAAATGACATACTTCATCCAACTACTACACTCGTTAGTCTCACGTATAGATATTTTGGGATCTTCATGAGGAACATATTAAGGGCTTCTACTAAATCACTTTTTAGTTTTGAAATTTTAGCTTCCAAAGATATAATTTTCTTTGAGATATATTCATTTTAGTAGCCTTTTTTCTTCTTCATGAAGCTCCACAAAAGCATTATACAATTGATCATAAGATTGTTCATTATCAGGAAAATTTGAGTCGAAATCGCTTACATCACAGTTCTTGCTTTTACGGGCCATGAAACATAAGTTTGACACCTCATTATTGATAGAGCTTTTCGAAATAGGCTTCATCTTCCTCCTCCCAAGCTATATATGCCCTTTGACATTTTCCATCCAGGTTAAGTTTGGATGGTGCCTTGCTTTTCTTCTTTAAAAGTGTTGGACAATCACTTTTCATGTGGCCAATTTTACCACACTCATAACAAGTAATAGAGTTTGTGTCCTTTTTACTTGATTGTTTGAATTTGATCAAGTTCTTGTCATTATTCGACAACTCTTCTATAGTTGTCTTGGACGATTATGCTTTGAAAGCTATACTCTTCTTATCCTTGTCTTTTTCTTTATCCTTATCCTTCTTTTTGAAACTTTCTTAATGTCTTACCAATTGAATGAGCTTTTGCTCCTGTTCCTCTAACTTACCAAACAATGTTATAATTGTCATAGTAGTTGAGTTTCTTGTCTCTTTAATTGCAGTCGATTCAGGTTGTCATTCTTTAGTTAGACACCTCAATTTTTTCCATTAAATCTTCGTTTGAAATCGTCTTACCCAAACCATTCAATTTGTTTACGAGATGTACGAAAATTCTTTGCATTTCTGCAAGGGTTGCACTCTATTTCATGCGAAAAAGCTCAAACTCTTGCGTTAGTGTATTGATCCTTGAAAGATTTACTTCACTAGTTCCCTCATAGGAAACTTCTAAAATGTCTCACATTGATTCTGCAGTTGTGCAATGAAAGACACGATAGTATTCCTCAACTCCCAAATAGGAGATCAAAATATTTGCTGCCTTCCAATCATGTTGCACCTTTTTTTTTTATCTAATTCAATCCAATCAATCTCACGTTTGTCAATATATTTACCATCTCTTACAATGGTTGGAACAATAGGTCCATTGACAACAACTTTCCAAACTTCCATATCATAAGACATGATATGGATTTTCATACAATTTTTTCAATAGGCATAGTTTTCTCCTTTGAATGCAGGGGCTCTATTATACGCACTCTTAGGCTTCGTCTAAGCCATTAGGATAAGTTCTTGAGGTCTTTACACCTTCACTCTAGAAAATCAAGATTCTTGATGTCACTTGTTAGGCCTGGTAGCTACTCGAATCTAGAGGGGGATGAATAGATTTATTTGTACGCATCTGATAAAAATGTTTTTAATACTTTTTCGCGAAATAAAAGTTATGTTTATGGGAACTATTGATAAAAACTATGAGATTGATTGAAAAACACTAGAATTTAATGACAATAACTTAATGTATTAATTCTCTAATTGAAGAGAGATTTCAATTAGGCAATTCTTAAAGATCAATCAAGAACCAATACACAAATTAAATAACACTTTGAATAAGATCTAAACCAAACTTAATAACTATAAATACTAAAAATAAGAACTACAACTGCAAAGATTATGATTAACATCAATAAAAAATTATGCATTATACTATACTTTTGCTTCTCACCTTATGTCTAAAAGCAAGATGAAAACTCCATTTTCCATACAACCAAAAGTCACACTAAGAACATAATTTTAATCAATATTCTTGAAAGATTGTTTTTCAACCAATTGTGAAACGATTTTCTACACACAACTAAATTAAAAAATTTATCAACAATTTTAATCAACACTTGTGCAAGAACATTTTCACAATGAGCAAAAATCACTTTTCAAGAATCAATACTTTGCGTTAATCAATAATTGAAAAAGTAAAAAGATTAAGGAAATAGGAAAAACAATATCAAATTTTATCTTGGTTTAGTCCTTTTTTCCTCGCATGTGACCTACATTCAATCCCCTAATCAATGATGAGAGATTTTTTTTCCTTTAATTTGAATACGAATGATGATGTTTGAATACAATAGAAAATTTGTTTGAATCCTATGAATCTAAAGCAAATTAGCCTTCAAGATCTTCAATCTTTGTTTATTCTTCAAAAACCCCAAATCTTGATCCACAAGATTTGGTCACAATCTTCAATTTGATTTGCTACACTCCAATTGATGAAAGCCTTCCTTTGAGCCTTCAACTCCAATTGAATCTCCTTTAAACTCTTCAGTCCAATTGATCTAGCTTTTCTTCAAACTTGAAGATCACAAACCTAACACCTAGAATTTTCTTTCTAGGGGAAAATAATTGAAATTACTTTCTTTCTTCAATTGCAACCTTGAAACCCATCTACAACACTGTGAATGCTCAAGAACAAAACAATCCTAGCTAGGTTTTCTCACAATCAAACATTCGCACCAAAGAGTTTCTAAGAGTTTTCAAAGAGTTCTTTGTATGAGAGAAAATTGAGCAGAATTATGAATGTTAAATTGTGATGAATGTGCGTGATTTGTATTTATATTGAACATGAAAAATCACTTTAATGCATTAAAAAAGTAAAAAACGACAGGGTGATTCGAATCAACCTAAATTTCAATTCAAAGTTGTTTTTGACAGAGTGATCAAATCACTTTGTAGAGTGATTTTTGAATCAGCCTCTAGAATATTGATTTTTATGGAAAAGTTGTATTCAAATCAACTTCCAAAAAACCTGAATTTTTACAGCAATTTAACATTTTTCAAAATGTATGTTTTTCAAATATTTTTTCATAATATCTATGTTTTAAAAAGCTTTTTTAATTACATCTAACTAATCTAATTTCTCGATTTGACATCAATCAAAATACACTAGAAACTAGACCTGAGAAATACAATCACACAAGCTTTTTGATTATTTTATTGTGGTTCTAATCTAAAGCCTATAGAGTAATTTGAATCACTCTATAGTAAAAATAAAAAATGTATTTAATCACATATTTTTGTTTATATTTAAATTTAGAGATAATATAATTTTTAATATATTTTAATATTCTCAAATATAATTATTTTTACCTTCAAAATTAGATTATAATATAAAGTTATTATACAATACAAAATTGATTCTTATTTCAGAAAACTTGCTTTTTAATTGCACTATTTTATTTTGTGGAATTTCATTATTTTATGATCCAACTCATTTTTATATAAATATAAATATACTTAAACATGCACTCTATCTATAATGTAAGTCAAGTAGTTAACTTAGAGCATCTCTAATTAAAGTGTTTGTAGCAGATAGACACCACAACTTATCATTAGCTACTTTCATTGGAGGATAAATAAGAGTGTCTAATAAACACCAATATTTATATAAGCATCTTCTCTTTTCTCTATAATAGCTGACTCCACTATTAAAAAAATCATAAAGATAGAATATTTATTGATGTATTATATTTCTTTAATAATATAAAATTATTAGTGAAATTTATTTAATAATATTTTAAAAATCGATGCTGAATTAGAGTGATTAAGTGCTTATGATGTACTATCATTAAAAAATATATATAAATAAATTATGTATACATTTAAGCACCATTTAGGATTAAGAAGCTGTCTAGAAATGCCCTAAATGTAAACGAGTTGAAATTGTGGGAAGACACTTGTCAAGGCAAGAAATAAAAGTAAACATGTCAAAAAAAGGGTCCCAAATGAGAATTTATCAAACTATCCAACAAAGCAATTTGAAAGGAAGAAAGAGTAAAGCAAAGAAAACTAAAATGAAACAAAGCCAAAATTAAGGAATCCTTGAAATGAGACAACTTTTTTTGTTCTCAATGTCAAAGTGCAATTCCTCACGCAAGCTGAGGGAAAAGAAAATACGAAGAAAGAGAAAATTTACCCACCACACCATGCCACTACATTTGCACACACTAATAAAATAATTTGGAATTGGAAGAAGAGAATAAAAGAAAGATAGAATCACACGACAAAAAATAAATATTTTAATATTGCTAAAGTTTTATGTAATAAATAAAATAAAATAATATTTTTTCATCATTTAAATATTTTATGAAAAATTCCTTAAGTTATTCTACGAATATCAAATTGATGGCAAAAGTGAAGCATGCCATTAATTTTGACATGAGTGATTTTGAGCATAATTATTTTTTCCAATAAAATAGATTCTAACTTAGTAACTTAAGTTAAACTTTAAATTTTTTTATCTACGAACATTATTAATCTAAAATACGCTATTCAATTAATTTTACGTAAATAAATTTAAACAAAAATTGTTTTAATTACATTTAACTCATTTTTTATTGAATTAAATTTCTTAATTTGTTAATCTAAAATATACTATCCAATTAATTTTGTCTAAATATATTTAAATAAAAATTATTTTAATTATATTTAACTCATTTTTTATTGAACTAAGTTTACAATTTATATAAAATCAATTTTCATCCTAAAAATAATAGTTCTTGTGTGGTTATCCACAAATCAAAATAATATAAGCACACACAAAATGTTTTTTTTTTAATAATAATAAATGTTCTTAAATCTTAATTCAAACAAACAAATGTTAATATTAATTTAAATATTATATTTCAAATTCCAATTTAACTTTATATTTACGTATAAATTTTTTGATAATATTTCTTATCTCGTCTATAAATTAAAAAATTAATAATAAATTTTTCTTCCATATGTGTATATCTAGATAACAATAATTTATTTTTGTGATTGTAACCGTGTAAATGTTGGTGAGAGGAATTAAACACATAATTCTTTAATTAATTAATTTTAATACGACATAAATTAAAAAAATGGATATAATATTCATAGGCGACATGAAAATTTATTATTAGAGTAGAATTGTCCAATTTGATTTTTCTGTGACTCTGACCAAACTGAGACGTACCTAACTGATGTGTTTCTGGCAATAAATAGTTTTGATGATTTTTTATTGTTCTGTTCTGATTTGTTTCAATGCCTCCCTGACTCATTATTTAATGCCAGATTAGAATTATTTAATTTATTGCTCTTTTCTGCAAATTCAAATATGCAACATAGTACGGCTATACCAACATTTATATATTATTATTTTTATTATTAAATGTAATTGTTTGAGTTTAAATAAAAATTATTTATGTTTTAAATAATTTAGAGATTATTTTTAAAAAAATAATTTTTTAACTCCTGTTTGTTTACTATTATAAAAATAATTTTTTTAAACTACAAAATTATCATAAAAGACGTAAAAATGATTTTCAAGAAAATATATTTGTTTGAAAAAATATTTTTTAAATATATGATTTTTTTAACTACACATATGTCTCTCTACTCTTTTATGCATATCTATTTATCCCTTCAATCTCTATCTACTATCTCTCTCACTCTCTATTATTTCATGTCTCTCTACCTCTCATTTTTATTCCAAACAAATCAATAAATTTAGGTAATCAATTTCATAATTTTCAGATCCTCCTAAAAAATAAACATATAAATAAATCATCACGAAAATATGTTAGTAATAGATTTTAGAGGTCCTGTTCTAATCTTAAAAATTGGGCTCTTAATTAAAAGAAGTGCAATTTTAATAATTAAAAAAATTGGAAAAATAAATTTTAGTCCCTATATACATATCAAGCTACATGATGATCTATCCATATCAATTTATATAATGTTTTACAATACCAATTTACATGATGCTCTACATATACCAACGTACATGATGTATATTTATTATTAGACTCAAATTTCTTTCGTACAAATTTTTAGAAATAGTTTGATTTTATTGTCATCTCATCTTACAAAAATTCTTTCATCTCTCATAATTTTTTGCATATTTTTTTTAGTTGTTATTCTAATTGATATTTAAGTCAACAAAAATGTTAAATCATATATTTAAAACGTTTTCAAACTTTTCGAGAATCTGATTCTGATGAAAAGGTAAATAATTGTAATTTTAAATTTAAGAGTTTTTTTTGTTATTAATTGTGACTTTATAATTATAAATAACTAATATAATACACATATCAATTTTTTTACAGATATAAGAGAATACTGCCTAAGGACTTGAAATTTCGTAAAATATTCAGATGTTTGGATGAGTTATAAAAGATTTTGATTTTTAATACTTTATAATTTGGATTTAAGATAATTAGAAATTTTTTAAATTTAATCACAATAATAGCAGTAGAGAAGATTACATGTATTAAAGTTGATATATGGTACAGGTATTTAAGACTGAATGTAAATATAAAGAAACTCAAAAATTGTATTATTGAAATAAAGGAAAATGAATATGAATAAAGTTGCAGTTACAAATAAACTAACTGAACTGCCTTGCAATCCAGTCCCAATAAATTATTCTCTAACTGCCTAACAATTGAAAACTCAGTTTCTGTTATTTATACTAGCTATCCTAACTAATTCAGTAGCATACAGAGCTAACACATAAATTTAAACAATTAACAGAATGGAGTTCTCGGTTCATTCTCTCGTACACCTTCCTAATGGGAAGCCTTGCTTGACTAGCAATGCTCTGTAGTCAAGCAGTATAATTATTATTACAAAAAGGACAAACGGATGAGTGACGTGACAAAGAAATAAATTTAATAATTTAAAAAAATAAAATTAAGCAATTAAATTGGTTAAAAAAGAAATTGTATTATGTTTTAATCATTTCATCCAAAATCACAATCAGAATAAGTTTGGAGATTATGATTCTCTCATTCTTTCTCTATTATCGCATCACCAACAAAAAATGACAACTATAAAGAATCTACAAACAAAAACAAAAAATTTAAGCATTAAACATAGTAAATGTAAACTATAACTAGAAAGAATAAACATAACAGTAACAAATTTAAGAAAATTACTCACAATCCAACGAGAACATCTCCAAAATCTCCGTTTAGGATTTTCATCAGTGTTAGAAATGAATATATGCATTGATTTCCTACACTCACATTCAGACGATTGAAAGTGAGTTCAATTTGTTGGAGACGAAAATGACACCATGATTAAACGAAGGAGATGAATATTCAAAGATGATGGTGATATAATAATGGCGATGCGATGATAGAGAAAGAAAATGAAACCCTAATCCTCATAACCTATTTATGATTTTATAACACCTACAATTTCCTTCATTTATTTTTTCTATTTTTTTAATTAATTTAATTACTTAATTTCATTTTTTTAATTATTTAATTCATTCATCTGCCACATCACTCATTCGTTTGTCACATAAGTTTTTTTTTAACAACTAACAACATAGATTATTTTTAAACTAAATTGAATTTACAGGTTTAAATTAAAAAAAAAAACTTACAAGAACGAAATGAAAAAGACGCAAACTTGCAGTGACGAATCAAATATTTAAGTCTAATTATTATTTATCTTTTGATCTAACCCTAAGTTATTAGAGTCCTCTTTCCTTTAAGAAATAAAAAGTTAAAACTAAAAAATGATTAAATTTTTTTTTTATTATTAGTACTGCTCTTTTTTTGTTTTATATTTAAAAACTATTTATCTAAATATATCCAAATTTCAATGTTAATATTCACGTTAAATGTTTTTAAATTTGAATTTTGAAATAATTGTGTTGTCAAGGAATTCTCTATAATTATGGTGTTGATTTAAAAATAAATTTGGAAAAATAAAAAAATTTAGAAGTAAATTTATTTAGAGAAATATCTTAATCAAAATTAAGAGTTGTCATTATAAGTTTATCAAAGGTTTATGGAAGAGGTTAGACTTCTATAATGTGTAGAAAATCTAAGTTTGAATTTTCGAGAAATATCTATGTTTGGTGTTTAATTCATCTCAAAGAAAATTATCTCTAGTGGAAGGAACTTATAAAAAAAAATTAATTTCAAATTTGAAAAATTTAAAGTTTAAGATAAATTTGTCAAAAAAAAGTACAACCAAAATATGAGTCATCTTTATATCATGGCATTCATGTTATATATTTTTAAATTTGAAGCTCTAAAAGACTGTTGTTAAGAAATTTTATGTAATTATAGTATAGATTTAAAATAAAATTTAAAAATCTGAACTATTAAAAATAAATTTATCTAAGAAAAGATCTGAACAAAATCTACTTTTGTATAATAAATATAAATTTACAATAAAATCTACCTAGGCTCATTACTTTGGATTTGAATGCAACTTTCTCCTTCGTTTTAACTGTTGTTTCGGTAGAAAATATTCTGTTTTAATTGTTTATACTTTTTATATTTAATATAGTATCAATTATTATTTAATCAATAATATATACTCTTAATTTATTATAACATTTTTTAGTTTAACCGACGACAAAAATGTGCGTAAAAAAGTAAAAAATGTCGGTATCGGCTAAAGTACAAAATATTGTAGTGATTATTTGTTACAAAGAAAAAATAAAGTAAGATGATAAATAATAAAAGTATTGTAGAAAAACATAATTGATTTCATAATAATAATAATAATAATAATAATAATAATAATAAAATTATTGATTTTTTAATTTTTGAAAAATAATCTTAAACGATATTTTAAAAAGAAACTAGTAAATTAAGATAAAAAATAAAAAAAAAACTAGTAAATATCATTGTTGGCTTAGGAGTTGCTGTATATTGCATTATTAGCAATCATGCTACAAACAAAAATACAAAAGACGCAGGCAAATTAGAGTTGCCTCGCATGTGCATTACCGTAAAATTATATTTAATTATTTATTGACTGATTAGACTATAATTTATTTGCTTTTAATTCTAATCTTAAAATGGGCTAATTTTTCAAACATATAAAATACTAGTTTTTTGTTATGTTTTTTTTAATTATCATTTTAAAATTATTTATGCGATATAATATGCATAATGAGCCAAAAAAAATTATTTATGCATATCAATAAAATAATTTGAGTAAAATTTCGTTACTTATAGGTATCATAATTCCTCTATTACTAATAACTCTATTTTATTTATTTTTTATTTGTAGTCCAGGTAATAAATATTTTTATAACTCACACAAAATTGTAATTTTCTAAGTTCAAATTTAAAATGTAATATTCAATTTAATAATATCAACAAATTATAAATTATAATGTATGATTAAAGAGTTTAAATAATTATCCTTTTCGGACCACAAGATTGTAATTGTAATTAATAAGATTTCCATGAAGAAGCTTTTGTGCGACTTTTTTGCAGTAAACTTGAGTAATACTCACATTAAAAAGCTTATCTTCAATCATGATAATGAATTTTTACTTGCAACGATAAAGGAAAAGATATCGAGTTCCACTCACGAAAAAGTTACACCCCAATTTGTTTTTTGAAAGAAGCTTGAAGACAAAAAGCTCTTTTGTTTAATTAGCCAAAGTTTCTATCTATGATCCTTTTTCGTTACAAATTGACAATAGTATGTTATGTTGGTATTTGCAACTTCCAAAGTCAAATACCATAGAAGTGTTGAAGTGTAATTACTAGCTAATTACATGTTGCACCTTAATAAAATTAATAATTTTGATTACTTTATCTTAGAATTGATATTTTCTTCAAAATTAATTATAATTTAAAGTTATAATTTATAATTTATGACTTCAAATATTATTTTGATACTAAAGATTTTGACACCTCACTACCTATATTAGAAGTATAATTAGGTTATATAAATGTGTCTTCTAAAAAAGAAAGATATATAAATTTGTTGAAGTATAACTATTAAAAATAAGACTACAAAATTATGATAGAATATATGTGACAAACAAATTTACTCACCAGATAAAAATACGGTATCCAAATCACTTGTAGAATTATCTTTTGTGAAATATAATAATAATATTTTTTCAATTTTTTAAACTCTCTTTACTATCCAAAAAATTTAAACATAAATCCAATATTTTATAGTTCTCCTAATATATTCACCAAAAAAGAAATAATGTTAGGATGAAATATGAGTTTGACAAAATTACAATAATATATATGCAATTTATTAAAATTTAAAAGTGTAAATTTTTATAAAAATTATAGTAACTAAATAAAATTTTGTCAAACATTACTATAAATTCAAAGATGTAGAAAGAGAACACGGAGATTAATGAGATTGAGAGAGTACATACCCCTTTGACATGAATAAAATAATTAACATGTCTTAATCACAATTTAAAAATAATAACAATAATATTGAGTGCTTATATATATTACTAAAATGAGAAAGGTAGTAAAAAGTTTTCACCTTTCTCTTTTCATTTTTTCTCCATATATATCAAACACTTTCAACACACGCCACTCCACATCTTCTAATAAAGCAAACCAACACACTTCCCCATTCCTCAAACAAATCTCTCTCTCTCTCTCTCTCTCCATAAAACTCACTTTTCATTCCTTTCTTCCCGCTTCCTCTCTTCAATAACCACCCCACTACACATCTCTCCCAAGTAACAAAACAAAACTCTCTCTCTCTCTCTCTAACTATCTCTCTCTCTCTCCACAACCATGCAATCACCAACATATGGATCCGACCAAACACAACCAACAACACCAAACACAACATTCGTACAAGCAGACCCATCAAATTTCCGATCAGTTGTTCAAAAATTAACCGGAGTATCACAAGACCCATCAGCCCAAAAACTCCCACTAACTCTCCCAACTCGTTTAACGGCCCAAGCCCACCGTCCACCACCAACTGAAACTATAATGGGCCCAAAAAAGCCCAATTTTAAACTCCACGAACGCCGCTCCAAAAAACTACAACTTAATGTTTCGGAAACACCCACGATGATGTTCCACAACAACAACAACAACAACATAATGATGATGATGATGATGAATAATAACAACATTAATCGAAGTCTTGTTATGGCTTCACCTGTTTCTCCATTGGAATTTTACTATGGAAATAGTCCAAAATCACCCTATGAAGAAGTTGAAGAAAAAGATGAAGAAAAAGTTTTAGCTGAAAAAGGTTTCTATTTGCACCCCTCTCCTAGAGCTTCTACGCCACCTGAACTATTGCCACTTTTTCCTTTGCATTCTCCTTCATCTCAACCTTCTTCTTCTTAATTATTACTCTTTGTTTTCTTTCTATTATTATTATTATTATTATTATTATTATTATTATTATTATTATTATTATTACTCCATTAATGTTTTTTTTTTGTGGGAGTTGATTTCTTTTTATGTTTTTTTTATTATATTAATTAATT
>JBBPBO010000005.1:82077689-82133714 GCA_037974295.1 Cicer cuneatum
ATTAACTACTATTTTTTTTTTCTCTTTTTCATTTTGTTTTTTTTTTTCCTTTAAGAGAGAGATGTACTTTCTCATTGTGTGTGTCAGTGTGTGTAGCTGTACTGTGAATAAATACTATTCTGTTGATTCTGCCTTGACAAGATTGGTTTTGCTGCTGCTTATATTAAAATATAATTATTATATATTATATACTATATTTGTATATAAATATTATATATGGTAATAGTTTAGGATTCCTTTGCAGTTTCATTTTCTTAATGGCTTTTCTTAAACGTGAATGAAGTGCTAAGAAATCCTTGGAGAGTGTAGCTTTAAGAAGCAATTAACTGTTCTTGAACTCTAAAACACGGATTATTATATTTGAATAGTTTGAAATTGATTAATGCATGACGTATATTGGTGAGTCAATAAAATCCTTGCTACTTTTCCATCTCATAATACAACCAAAATTTGTTGATAAAAATGAATGTATATTTGAGCCACTTATATCCAAAAGAAAAAATATGTTTTAAATAAATGTGATTTTTAATATTTATTTTTTGAGATTAAATGTAATGTATTTTTAGTGCTTTACACCGACAATCAATTAAATGTTTCATAGGTCGGTGTAAAATATCTTAAAAGTGAAAGTGCATCAATTTTAATCACTTATGTTTTTTTTTTCTTTAATTTAACTATTTAATTAATACTATTTGTTATTTTCAATGAACTTATTCTTAGACATATCAACACAATCTGTACGGTACATATATAAATTTATCTTGATTTTAAAAGAGAAAATTCGCTTTGATCAAGAAAAAATGTGAATTGTGTTTTAAATTATTTTCTCATGCATCGTATGCATTACAACAATTATTAATGAGAATAGTTTGATGAAATTAATATTATCTATTTTATTTATAGTTATTTCATAATATACGTGAAATATACTAAAACGACACTAATTATAAGTTAGAACAAATATTAAATGTATCTTTGATTACACTGAAAGTTAAATTGACAAAATCACATTCTAATCGTAAAACCAAACATATAGCCTTCTTTTTAATTAAAGAGAGGAAGTCCAAATAAACAAAATTCACTGCAACCAACTTAGAGCTAGAAAATCAAATCTAGCTCATGATCACAATTCATATTGGTAACACATTTGCACAAAAAATTTGATTTATGATATGAATGACACACCTTGACTTTCGAATCTATATCCAACAACTTCCTAATCTTCTTAATTAACTTCAAAATTGGACACAAGATAAAATCTCACACTACGGGTGAATTGAACACACAAAATTCTCACATTGAATCTCATTATTTATCCATAAGGAGATCTTGGTAGCCAACACAACAACCTAAAGACTATCAACATACCCGAGCTCATGCTTAAAATTCACGTCAATCAAATTACTTAACATGTTATCAGAAAAATTAGAGTTGTAGGTTTTTGCAACCAAATTATTTTAGCAGTGGTGGATATGCTATGACACAATACTCAACTTCTATAAAAGTACAAGAGATAATATCTTGTTTTTTACTCATTAAAAAATGAGAGAATCTCCAAGAAAGAAGCAAAACATTATGGTAGACTTACAATATATGGTGTCACCAGCCTAGTCTGCATCAAAGTAAACACATGGCTCCAATAAAGAAGATGGAAAAAGAAGAAGACTTTGAAATTATGTACCCCAAAGATAATAAAGAATGCGAAGAACAATTGCCCAATGTACTGCAATAGGAGAACAAAAAACTAATTGACAACATACATAAGCAATATCATGTTTGATAATGCTAAGGTACATCAAGCTGTCAACCAAAGTACGCTACAAAGTGGGATCCGATAGAGAAATAACATCAGAGTAAACATATTTCACATTCAGCTCAAGAAGATTATATGTTGCTTGAGTATCAAAACGAGTCTGATCAAGAACGTTGGCAATGTATTTAGATTGAGAAAGAAGATAGCTTCTAGGAGAGCAGACAACTTCAATCCCCAAAAAATAGGGACTTGTTCCTAAGTCCTTAATATCAAATTTCCATGTAAACTGTAATTTCAACTCATTAATTCCACTATTAGCATCACTTGTGATGGTCATATCATCAACGTATAAAGATAAGATAAGACAACCATGGAAAGTGGACATAAGAAACAAAACAGAATCATGATCACTAGAATGGAACACAAATGATGTAATCACAAGAGATAATTTCTCAAACCAAGATCAATGCGCTTTTTTAAGACCATATAAAGTCTTATCAACTTATACACTTCACCTGTGTGATGGAAAACACATTGGCGAGGGACCATATAAGCTTCCTTTAGAAGATCTCCATTTAAAAATATATTTTTGACATATATTTGAGAAATATGCCACTGATGAACAAGTGCAACAACAATAAGAGTGTAAATAGTGGTTGTAACAGCCCACAATTTTGTATTTTTTTTATAATTCCATACAAAATCGAATAATCGAAGGCCTATATTAAAATATGACAACTAATTGATTGATGAAAATAAAATTAGAAATACAAGAGTATTATTGAATAATAAGGAATAGTTAATAATTAATAAGATTGTTTGTACTTATCGATTAGTTTAAAGTTAAGAATGACATTTATGGTATATGGATTACTAGAAATAAATTGTGCATTGAAGGAAAGAATAATCATGTAGGTGAAATTGTTCTCTTAAGCGTGAAAGATAATGGATGATTATAGTGTCATGTTGAACACTCAATCCAAAGGAGACAATAGCACTTAAGAGGAATCGCCCATTAGACAGTCTCCTCTATAAGATCAATGTGGATAATGCATGTCTGATTCACGACAAGTGGAGAATTTGCACCGTCATCAGAGATTTAGAGGGGTGTTGTCCTTGCTGCTGCCACTTGGAAGATTGCTGCTTTACCAAATGTGTATATTGTGGAGGCACTAGGGGCCCAAATATCCCTCTAGTATACGTTGGACCTTAGTTTTTTGCAGTATTTGCTTGTAAGGAGATTCACTTAATGTTATTAAAGCGAATCGTGGCTTGAGTTGTGATCAATCTTATTTTGGCTCTATAATTGTCGACTGCTTCAATTTATTAGTTTTGTTCTCTAAGTCATGATTATTCGTGCTAAAAGAAGTGCAAATATGTCTATACACAATTTGGTTAAGTTCGCTTTAGACTCACCAAATTCCACATGTGTTTGAAGATTGTCTCCCTTGTATTTCGTACTATATTTTAGTTGATTTGATGCTTAATGAAGTAACTTTCTTGTCTAAAAAAATAATAGAATGACACTTATAATGAACAATAAATAATAATATTGTTATTAATTATGGTTAGAAGGATCATTAAGTGAAATGTTAAGAAGTTGATAATTAATTAAGTAAAGCAATGTTGCTTAATTAAGATGGTTAATTAAGTATTAAATAATAATGGTCAACTAGTATGAAGTTCAAGATAATTAACGTTAAAGAATAAGCTTAATGAATTAATATTATTACATTAGATAACTAGTAAGAATATGATTAATGGTTTAATTATATTAAAAATAATTATAAGTAATGGTACGAAAATAAATTCCCAGCAGCCACACTTCTTCTATTTACAAGGTTAAAAAAATGGTAAGGAAATAAATCATAATATTTTTGACTCATAGGAAATAAATCATAAGATGTAATTGGAAGATAAATAGTTATTGATTGAAGATAAGTTCGTAAAATAATTAATTAAAATACAGTTATAATTAATTAACTATTAAATGTACATTAAATAATATTAGTTTAATAAAATTAGTTATCGGAAGTAAGTAATAATTAATTAATTAATTAATTAGTTACTTAGTAATTTATAGTAAAATGATGAGATAGTAATAGTGATGATTATTAGAGGTTAATAATAAGTGGGTCAAAAATATAAAAGGAAGAATCAACTTTTAAAATAAGGGAACTAATTCTATGAATCGGTGAAAATAGAGAGAGAAAAATTTCAATTAAGCATAATATATATGATATTTAATTGACAAAATTATCATTGTAAAATAAATACATAGTATTTTTTTCAAATTAATTTATAATATTTTTAATTTTTAAATAGTATAAGTTAACAAAAAATACTAAAAAAATTAAATAAATAATAAAATTAAATAGTATAATTTTAAATTTTTTAAAAAATCATGAGAAATTAAATAATTCTATTTTATTTATTAGATAAACTAAATAAAGATGTGATATATATTATACGTAAATGGCAAAACTATCCCTGTAAACATATTATATTTATGTTAAAAATTTCACTTAATTTTCATATTTATATAAAATGGCACAACATAATTTTCATATTGTTTTTATTTATATTTTATTATATTTCAATATTTTATATTTTAAATTATATTTTATAAAAATAATATAGTAAATTATTGTTTTTATCTTATTCGATTGATTTTTAACTTAATTCATACTCAGTATAAATTTTTTAATTATATTAATTTATTATATCATATTAATTTATTAAATATTAAATTAAAATATTATATAATAATTTATTTTTATCGTATATCTTATCTTGTCTATTAAACAAGTCTTTATTATATTATGTCTTCAAGAAAATAATAATAGTTATCATACAACGAAGGTGGACAGAAAAAAAAACTCTACTCTAAAATAATAGCACCGCTGATTGAATTGTCTTTAAAAAAAATAGGTAGAAAAACTAAAAGCACATATTTTGTATTGAAAGTGACATATTTGCTTCCCAAAATTTCTGATTATGGCATACAATTTAAGGTCACCAGCTTTTATCCATTAGATAGAAAAAGTAATACATAAGTTGAAGTTGTGTTGTTTTGTTATGCTACATATGATTTTGATGTTCAGAACTCATAATTAATAATATCAACATTAGGCAAAATCAACTTTTTCTCTTCAATTGGATTGTGACATAGTATCAAACCTTAATAGAGAAAACAATCCTTGAACCGTATTCTTTGCCTGATTTTTTGGGTAACATTTCATAAATTATGGTCCTACTACTAATCAAATCAAATTCAGTAAAATAGTCTCATAGATGCATGCATACAACCCTCTAGCTAGTTCCATTATTATGTCACAAGTTGATTCTCTTTGCCATTTCAATTACCAAATTTCTTCATCACAATAATTATTAGAAGATTGAGTTTTATTTCTAGTTGATCATTTCCCTCGTGCATAGTTACGACTCGTATCAGATATAGATATTGTATGAGATATGATATTTAAGAAAAATTAAGGTAAGAGTACATCGATGAAAAATATGATTTTGTTATATAAAATTTGATTAAGAGAGTTAAATTATTCAATTCACGATATAAAATCACAATAAAAATTTAAAAAATCATAAATTATATTCGATTAAAACAGAAAATAAACTCAATCATACAAATAATATTATTTTAATATATCATAAAATCATCAATTTCACTTTCAATAAAATAATGAAAAAAAAAAACTTTGTACCTACGAGTATCGCACTCATGGTTCATAGCTTCAAAGTAATTAATTTGTAAATGAAAGAGACCTAAATGAAATTTTAGTCATTTTATTTGACCTCATTTATTATTTTAATTTCCACGTTTTTAAATTTATGAATTTGGTCTATCTACTTTCAAAATGTATGACATTTTATTCCATATGTGTATTTATCCTTAATGATATGAAAATGAGTTATTAAGTGAGAATCTATTAAAGTAGAATTTAAAATCAAATTTGATTATTTTGTGATGTAGGTTAATGTATTTTTGACAAAATGAAAATTAATTGTAACTAAGAATTCATTTAGACATTTAAAGTCAGAAACTCAATTGTCTCATAAACATCTTATTTGCCATATCATCCAAATTCAGTTTCAAAATGTATAGGCAAATCAATAATTTTTGCTTTAAAAATACAATATATTAAGACTACTTTTCATAGCACAAGATATGTTAGAAAAAAAAATACAAAAGAATGAATCTCAAAATTCACGAATAAAATTGTGAATTTAAAGAGACCGAAATTGTAAATAAGATAAAATAGATCAACAATCAATGCATTTAAATCAAATCATAAATTGATTTTTTTAAACTCTTTTTCAAAATAATATAATTTGGTATTGAATTATATTTTCATAATTGCTTGCAAGTTGGAAATCAACTTGGACACATTTTGAATTAGATGCACAAAGCAGAGAATAGGCATTGTCAAATTTTGCATAATAAACCTATAGGTCTATGACATGACATTGCTATTATTTTTGACAAGCACATAACATTGCTATTGAAACCTTAAAGCTTATAATTTGTGACATTTTTATTGCAATTTAGTTTTCATGTCTCTAATTAAACAATACACAGACTTTAATAAAATAATGATAGCGAAATCATATTCCACTCTGATTTTGTTAAATGTTATACATATATATATCAATACACAATAATTTTGTGCATGTTAATTAATTCTGTTACTTTCTTAATGATGGAACAATTAAATAAGCACATCTCCAATAATTCAACAAAGAAAAGTGCATAAAATATAAAATTTTAGAAGTTAAATAAATAAATCCAAAAAATAATTTTTTTGTCTAAGAGTGTTTGAATGAAATAATTCAAATCTTTTTCAACTTAATTCAATAAAATAACTCCAATAATTCTGGCACTTTTTGATCCTTTCTATTTTTCACAAACAATAATGTTTAGATAACCCACCACCCAAAAGTCACAAATTGATATGAAGCACAATGATAATCATAATGATTGCTACATGTTTTCACCTTCAAGCTATTCTTCAAGCTATGCAGTGGTTATAACCCCCTAAGATGTGACGTGCTTCAACTTTATTTGGCAAATTGCATAAACATATTCATAATTAAAGTTGAAGAATTATAACCAAATGTGATATTTTCCTTCACTAAATTTGGATTGATTTCCAGACTATACTATATTTGAAGATAAATATTCAACAAGCATGCTCTTTATTTGAACTTGAAATTATGAGGCTGAAAATTAAAACTTACAACAAATTTGTTGCTACAAGTTCTTTAGTCTTATGTCATTCTTTGATATTTTGAAATACAATGCATAATTCTTTTGGGCCTCCAACAAAATTGAAGAGAAATATTGAAATTAAAATTTATATTGAACCATCATTTATAAAAGGTCCTAAGCACCATATACTCTAATAATTGGATTGGTCTCATAATTTTTATTTAGTTTCCCTCAACAGAAAACCATGTAGGATTGCTTCATGGGTTACTAAAGCCCACACAGGCTTAGGCTAAGCTTTGTCTCCTTGAAAAAACCCAGATAAGAATGAAAGTAGTGTTGGGAATCTCTTAAGTGTTTTAAGCACTCAATCAATGTTCACACTTCACATACAATAAAGGAATCCAACAGTTTCATGCAGTAGACAACTTCGGACTGTTGATCTTAGATCGGACGATTCAAATCACACATTCATAAAATCAGTTGTAAACAATCTCAACCGTTTTGAAATCGGACGATCAAAAGCAGTAACTGCTTGACACAGTTATTGAAGTGGATCTGATTCCCAAATTTTTATTGATTACTTGTAACTGAAGTATCACATTGACTTCTTTATATAAGAGTATAGTCTACCACCAATTCTGTTATAACAGAAAATAACTCAACTACAAACTACCTTTTAACAACTAATTAACTAACTTATTGAATTATATTTCAAAAAGCAATTCAAGTGTCTTTATGTTGAGCTAGTAATAAGGAAGTGCAAAGATATACTTTTTCAATTTCCAGAGTCAACGTAGACCTCAAATCTCAAACAACTTTTACAACGGCATTCTTCTCACAAAATTTTGAATGCACAACTTTGTGGGGGTAAAAGTAGCCTCCTCACCAACTTCATTGGCAAATAATTTTGAGTTTAACAAAACTATCATGGCAATATAAGATAACATACAATAAGACTGAAGTGAACCAATCAGCTTCTTATTGACAAAACAAAATTTCCAAGTATCAGGACAAAGTTTATTATATAGAAGCAAAAAAGAAACCTAATTAACTTATTATATAAACAAAAATCAAAATGAATTAAATGACCAAAATTCTATGGAAAGAGGTCATATACTATTAACAATATTATGTCAAGAGCTTTGGCCAGACAAAGCAAACAAATTTGGAGCAATGGTGATTCATTTCATGACTCTGATCAACGAACCGAAGCACAAATCGACTGCTGGTTGTACAATTCTGGAACTCCATTTGTGATTTTCTGTCTGCTTTTTCTCCTGTTTGTTACAACTACAAATCCTTCACCATCTAATTTATCTTGCTCTTCACCGTCATCACTGGAATTAACCACTGTTTTATTCTTTTCATCAGTTCCATACATTATTTTTATGACAGCGCTGTCTTTAGCTACTTCATCAGAAGAATTTTCCAAATTTTCAACTTTTTCTTCAGTAATTTTAGCCTCATCCACAGCATCAGCATTTTGATGAACAGATTTCACTAGAAAACTCAGCAATATCTGTCTTGCTATCTCTGACTTCTCAGATTCTGAAAGACTGTGTTTTGAAGGACTGCTCTTATTTTCATCACTGGAAACATTTGAATTGGCATCACTAGTTTCTATTTGAGAGGCACTTCTTGGAACAAACTCGGGAGCATGTGGATTCATGATTTTTGGACCACCAGATCCACTTATTTCCCTTATCTTCGATGATCCATGTTTCATGCGGAAAGTATAGTTGGTTCTGTAATACAACGGTGATCGAGGACCACATGGGACCCTTGCAGCAGCAGGAGGAAGCACAGGTTCCACAAGTATTCCTTGACTCCCATTTGCATCGTATATGCTTGCCACGGGAACGGGATTTAAATGGCGAGATGCAGACAACGTTCCTGGACTGAATGGTTTGGCTGCAGCTGAAAGCTTACTTCCATTTATTTCTGTAGGTTTTGTCTGATCAGATGAAAGGGAAACCTTCTCGAGTTCGGATGCAGAACTTCTTTTTTCATCTTCACCTTCATGAGTTGCTTCTTTTTCATCTTGCTGTTGAACTGCTTCAGCTATAGAATTTTCAATAGAACCTTCTTTTTTCTGCGTCTCATTTTCATCGTTTACCTTTTCTACCTCAGTTTTTTCCAACAATGGCTTTAAAACTGTACCTGGTGGTGCTACAGCTACTTCTTTGTAAGATATAGACTTTGAAGCCAATGAACTCAATGATGCCGGAGAAGATGAGATTTTCGCGGACGACAAAGCTTTCGGAGTTTTTGATTGTCTAGATGGAGATAACAAAGCTGAAGTTACTTTTGGAGCTCCTTTTTGGGGCAGGGAAGTAGTGTCATTCCTGTAACTGGCTTCCTTGTGAATGCGGAGCTTCGATAGATTAGGCCGTTGTCTGCGCCCAGACTTGCGGTTAGCAGCGTTACCTGACCGCCCTTTTGAATTGGCTTCTTGCCAACCTTCATCGGACGACGTCTCATAAACAGCTTCGCTTGTCACTGGCTTGTGCCTGCTGAGATCACCACCAATATCTTTTGGTTCATCGGAATCATGTGTGGCGTTTGTTTCTTCGATATTTCCTTCTAGCGTTGTTGTGACATCTTTTGTGTTGTCAACAAAAACACCGTCATCCGCAATTGCAGCAGCATCGTCAACATGACCGTTGTTATCACTTATTGGAAGTATCTGAAAAATCACATATATAAGTGACATGTCAGATGCCAAACAACCTAAAATGGTAAAAAAAAAAAAAAGTTTTCAGAATTAGTTTTGATTTGAAAATTATCATACTCTCATAGAACTTCATCTAGAACTATAAGCTAACTCCAAAAGAATGTAATAGGTTGAATTCCCTTCAAAGTTGACTTTATTAAAGGTAAAAACTCCCAATCTTTGGAACATAGTCTTCCTTGTTTCCCTCAAGAAAAAAGCATATATTACCTTAGCATACCATAAGAACATACTATAAATATGATCAAAGCAGAACTTAATCCTTTGATTACTACCAAGACCACAAAGGGAAAATCTGTGTATTTTTTTAAAAATAAATAAACATGGAAAAATATATAGTTGCCCACCTTTGGACGCCGCTGTTTCCTTTGAGCATCATTTCCTTTTGAATCATTGTCAGGACTAATAAAATCCAGGAGATCTGACACACTGCATGAAAACATATTCACATATGTTTTTAGCCTAAAATATAACCTATTTATTTCGAACACAGTAATGCAGGAATTTCAGGTCAGTACCTAAGGTGACCTTTACTTGCAATAGATGTATCCGTCTTTGGAGTTCCATTTTTCGCTGCTTCTTGCTGCTCTATAGCTTTTGATTCAAAATATTCTAGCCATGCAGCCGCGTCCTGCATCCAGTAATTTCCAAATTTTGAAAAATGAAACACTATCCATTTTCCAATATTATCTACCAACCCTATATTATGATGGAATTTATAGTATCTATCTACAAATGAATTAGATTCACTGGTAATAACATAAGAAAGGGAATGACCTGTGTCCGGAGATCTTCTGCACCAAGCTTCGCTTGAAGTATCTTAAGTGTAGTTTGCTCATGTTGCACACTCAAAGAATATGCTTCCATCAATGAAAGAGCTATGGCTATGGCATGATAGCTTGCTGCAGTCTATAAGATGAAAAATAAAGTATAAAACAATGTTATCAAATACGCAAGAGAAGGTGCAAATAGAGATTTTACTCCCCTGGAACTAGTCAGAACGGAAGCAGAATCGCTTCCTGGTAAGGTCGCAAGTGCAAATAGAGATTTTAATCGCAAGAGAAAGATAGATACCTGTATATGATCTGCGCCCAACAATCTTTTGTTGCATTTAAGAGCTTCATGCAGATACCTAAGCGCCACATGAACATTTCCCATGCCTTCTTCCATCATAGCTACATTGATATATGTTGCAGCCGTATTTGGATGAGACAAACCACATGTGAAATGAAGGAGGAATAGGGCACGATTAACATACCTGTCAAAATATGAATTAAGTTCAATGACAACATAGTAAGTTTCAGAATAATCAATAGAAAATCATGACTCAAGAAACTAAACCAATTCAACAAAGTTTGACTTACTTCAGAGCCAGCTCAATATGTTGCAGACGATAATAGAAAACAGAAAGGTCGCCGTAGCTTTTCATTGTGTCAGGATGGTCGAGTCCAAGCTCTCTTTCATTTATATCCAAGGCCTTTTGCTGATAAATGGTGGCCTGAATAATAAAGACGGTAATATAAAAATTTAATATAAATACAGGATCTTAATTATTCACTACATAAAGTTGATACATGGCTCCATCGAGTGTTGTCAAATAGCGGCCATAGCAGCAATATTGAGTACAAAGGTATCATAGCAGAAATTACAAAGCACTATTTTCTGCAATTGCCAACATTAGACCGCCATTCCCACACAACTATGTAACACTTTCTCAATACAATGAATAAAACCGTTGATTCATTGTCATTTATAGGCACAACATTTCTACAACGTGCTTTAAATTTATCCTTTGTTTCCTCTTTTTTCCCTTGTAGCTTACTATCATAGGAAAAAAACTATTTTTTTAGTCAAAAAGAATTTTTTTATCATAGACAAGTTTACTTTACCTGGTTAAAATCTCCTGTGTGGTAGAGAACCACAGCAAGAAGACTATACGCACTTGCAGTATTTCGATGATATGGACCACAAACAGCCATCATCTTAGCTAATGCCTGTATATGATAGTAATGTCAAACAACGAGCCATATTTATAAATAAAAAACACAGAATGATATATTATACACATAACTGAAGAAATTGATTGTTACCTTTGTCCCATAACTCACAGCATCCTCAAGCTTTCCTTTATCAAGAGCAATTTTGGATGATTCCAATAAATTACGCCCATCTATTGAAGAGCACCCAACATGCTGTAAAGTAAAATATGATCTTGTTGGTAAATAGTATAATGAGACTATATAGTTCATGAAATATTCATAAAATGGACTTGAAACTGATTTATATATATAAAAAAAATATCCAACCTTGCAGACAGGAACAAGACTGATAATATCATACTTTCCAAAGGGCTTAGGGGACTCCATGTCATAATCTCTAGGGAACAATTCTAATCCAACCTGAGAAACACAATAACATCTGGAATCGATAAAAGCTTCATGGTAAAAGAATATGATAAAGTAATTGAATGAAACAACTGATACCTTGTGACATAGTCCTCTGAGAATAGATAACTTCCTCAAATGTTGAAATTCATCTTTTAATGTCCATCCAAACCTTTGAGACAAAAATGAACATAACCAATGAACTCTGAGGCGATGATCATCACCTGAAGTTTGGTCGGTATCTTCAGTTCGACACCCTCCAAGTAAGAAATTCAGTGTTGATGCAATGACTGAAGGTAAATCAGCTACATTGTCGACAGAAGCAATAACAGCTTTAAGTAGATGCTTGAATGCTCGAGTAATCATCTCATGAATACAAAGTGATTGTATGTGTGGAAGATTCTCAGCAAGTTTAACCTGATTCATACATGAATGAGATTAGAACCAGCAAAAACAAACTAAATTAACAAAACTAGTATAACTAGCCAGAGTTTTTAGTTTACAAAAGTAGCTTTAGAACACTAAGGGCCCATTTACTTTCCTTGTTTACTGTTTTCATTTTCATTTCAATTAATAAACATAAGAGAATATAAATCAAATATTTTACTTGCCATTTTCTTTTTCAGAAATTTAAAAAATTTCAAAACATTGTTTTTGTTGTTTCTAAAAGTGCATTATTCCTAGCTTGTCTTTTTTAAATGACAATTATTTACTACTAGGGCCTTCTATCTCCTTGTTAAAAATTTAAAATGATATATAAAACGAAAAATGGTTTTAGAAAGCAAACAGGCCCCAAAACCTTAGAACATGTTAACATTCATTCAATCAAAAGAAGAGATACTTTAGAGGAAACAAGGATAAAGAGAAACGTTTCTCACCACTTCACCCAATGATCCCATCTTTAGTCCTCTTAAATGCATGAAGTCAGTCAGTGTTCGACCATCGACAGGAGAAAGTTCAAGGGATCCGAAATCCGTAACCTAAAACAGTAACACACTCAGTTCTTGATCCATGGCTACAGCCTTCAAGTTATTCAAATAAATGTAGAATCCATTGAAGAATGTAATTTTACCAGCTTTGGCAAGGCAACTTCATCATAAAACTTGTGTGCCATATTGATGAGCTCATCCACTGACTGTTGAATGGAGACACGTTGAAATCACAGGTAAAAAAACTATAAAGTCACATTTATTTGTCATAAACATAACAGCAGAGCAAAAGATAAAAATACAACTACAAATAAGCTACAATGCAATATAAATAAAAAAACAAAATAAAATTACCATAATCACAAGAGAAGTGACAAAAACAAAAGTTTATTTTCAAGTAAAACAAATGACAACAACAAAATACACCAAGAGAAAGTATTCCACATACCTTCAAATGAAGACCAGATCCAGATTCTTTGAGACGCGAAAAGGCTTCTTCAGAAAGCAGTGTCTCCAATTCATTAGAACTACTTAATTCATCATTATTTGGCTCCCTAGAATCACTACCATCTAAGTCACTTGCTTTCTTTTCCCTCTTCTTCAAAAATTTAAATTGATTTCCAAGACCTTTCACAGCTTGCTCAACATTTCCATTCTTGTTATTGGAACCGACATCGGTTGAAGTTTCCTGTTTTTGCAGATGCTGCATCCAAGAAGAACCAAGTTCCCATCGAATCGACCTTTTTGAAACACATGGCTCATCCTTTATCTTTTCCGTGCATTCTTCAACCACCTTCTTAACAAGATCTTTAGAAGCATCCAAGTCATCAAAATTTGACAAGGATGTTAATGTCCCTTCTGAGAACTCAGCTCCAGACTTGTGAAGCAGTACCCTCAAACTGCAAGCATCATAAAAATGTTGCTATTGTTAATAAATTGTTTAACCAAATATAATATGTAATGTGGAATATCCAATCTTAGAATAGGTTATTGTACAAACCTATTGATGTTGAGAGCATTTGCTCCTCCATCTGGTTGGTCATCTATTTCAATATCCTGAACTTTAGGCTTCTTTGCGTTTGCATTACCGACGGCCTTTACTGTTGCTGTATATCCACAGTGGTTAACGACAACAACGGCCAAGGAAGAAGTGTCCTGTGATAAAAAAGGCCACAAAAACCTCTTATCTAAAATAATTGATAAAACAAAGGTATAATTGACAAAATAATAGTTAATGTAACTATGAAATTAAAAAACGACAGATAAATAGTAACAATTTTTTCTTAAAACAACAAGTAAAAAGGAACAGAGGAAGTAGGATGGTAATCAATCATCAATGTGATTTTTTGTAAAATAACAAAACAAAAGAGAGATTAAACTATACATCTACAATAACTTCTATAATAAAATTGAAATATGGGTTCATGACTTACATTAACAGTGACACTTTCATCAGCAGACAACCCTTTGATTAAATTCTTCTGAACATACTCATTTTGTTTACTGGATTCATTCGGTGTAGAATCAAACTTTCCATTCCCATTATGTTTGACTACAATCGATAAGTCTCCCACTTGATCTTGATGCAGAACAGAATTCATTTCACTCTTCTTACTAGACTTGGTTTCCATCACATGCTGTATAGCTGCAACGGCCTTAAATATCGATGTATCAACAAACTGACTGTGAAGAAGAAAAGCTTTTCGATCTCTGATCACCCTCTCCTCATCGGTTTTGCTAGGAAGAGAAGCCAATATAGCAAAATCTGTCGCCCACGGTCGAAGATCGTATTCACCATTTCTTCCCTGGCCACCACCGTTACCACCCCAGTTTTCGTCCTCAGCAGGTAGAGCTGGAAAGTTTGAAAGAGATTCGCCAACAGATGGAGGAACAAGCCATGTATTCGATCGGAGTCCATATGGAAGATTGCCAAACTGCAGAAATAAGTAATTAATAAAACACAATCTCATTCAATTTAATAACTATACACTGAAAGTGAAATTTACATAAATGTCAAATCATATTTAAAAATCTTCAATCAGTGGAATATTAATTCTCAAAGCCTCTTTAAACTGCGTTAAGATAGTCATATATTAGTATAAGTGTAACTAAAACTTGTTTGCACTATGGAAAGCTAACCTTATTACGGTCCGAGAAAGCTTTCATCAATGATCCATAGGCCTGCATTGATCAGTCATTTGTTAGAATCAAGGGTGAAAACATTGAACTAGTAGCTTATGCAGTGGGATCTGACCAAAATCCATCACATGAAAATCAAGCTACCAATTCAGAAGGAAATCAAATAAATATCACTAAGTTAACATATATTACATGTACTAACATGTTTCTGCTAAAAACTCTTTATAATTTATTAGTTGATTTCAAGGAATCTAACTGAATTCACTCGAGTCCATATTTTTATTCTCTTTATGTTTACAGTGTTTATCAACATATTTCTTGATGATACACTTCTGTTTTTTTTTACTGAAAAAAGGGTTATTGCATTTTGACAGTTATTAGCAGTTATTTTCATTTTACAATATCTTGAAATAGTTTTTGACGGTTATTTTGCATTTTTAATGTAGAACAATAGGCAAATAAATAGATAGATACTGAAACATACACGGGGGCCAAGAAATTCAGGAATCAGAAATTAACAAGACAAGCAAATAAAAAATTTGTGAATAAAAACTGAAACGTACATTTGAAAAACCTCTACTGAGCTGTTGCAGAAGATCAACCAATGTGTGACTCTGTAGAGACAGCTTTCCAACACTATAAAAGCCTTTCTCTGAAGCAACAACTTCTATCATTTTCCCATTGCTGATTTTGACCTTCATGCACAAACAACACTTTCATTTTCAACTTAAAACCAGACATATAACAAAACAATATCTCTTGAAATTGCGTGCTAATAACACACTCTCCAAAGCACTTTTAATTGAGATGGCATACTATGTATAAGTGAGTTTTGGTTCAAAACACAAAACATGTTTAGATGATTTCATTAATATTAAAAAATTTAACATATTTTAGACAGAAGTAGTATTAATTATTACTTTCCATACACATCACCTCTATTGCATTAACTCTTGAATAAATAGAATTATACAACTCAGTTAAAAATGTGTTAGAAAGATTGCAATTGAAAGTGTGTTGTTAACTAAAAGATTTTGATAGTGGAATCAACTTCTTACCAAGATGATAAGCTTTATTGGCACTATTGTTTAGTTTTGAAAAAAGAAACTATAGCTTATAGCTTGTAATAATCAATTAAATTCAATAAAGTAAGAATATAATTGATAATTATAAAAATTACATAAATAATACATTTCTTTCTAAAGAGAGAAAATAAGAAAGAAAAATGGAAAACCTGAAGCTGAAAGTAATCTCCTTTGCGTCTATCATCTTCATCCTTCGGTTCACATTTCTTCAAATCTACAACAACAAAAAAAAATCAAAATTTCAACCTTAGCAAAACCGCATGAAAAATTGAAGGGACGTAGAAAATAGAGAGAGAAACGCACGTAAAATCGGAGGAGTGAGATGAGAGAAAGAGAAGAATTCGTAAAAATCTGATAACTTCGGCGTTGGATGAATCGCCACCATTCCGACGTTATCCGAAATCGGCGACGCCGGTGGATCCGACGACGGTAACCCGACCCGGGAATCTCCATTAGGTGTCTCGGGTGGACTCACGCTGCTCTTGTTTTGATTTTGGGCCTTTCCGTTTTTCTTGGGCTTTGATTCTGGGCCTGTTATGGTGCGTTTGGGCTTCCCGAACCTTGTTGTGCAGGCAATAATATCCAATAGCCTTCGCACGTGTGTAACTGCTTGAACCTCTTCATTGTAATTCTCTGTAGTTTCACAAACGCATTAAAATTTTCAATTTTCAATTTTTATCATTATTTTATTTTATTTTTATAAATTCATATCACTGTACTATTTTGTTATAATAATATTTATTACATTTTTATAGTTTGACTAAATAAAAATAATATAGTTATTTAGAAGTTTACTCCGAAAATTGGGTTTGGTACTCAATTCCACCTAAGATGCAACTTGAATGAATAAATGACAGAACAAATTTCGACGAATCCAATGTGTGCATGCATCACTCAAAAACAAATATCACCGCAAATGAAAATGACAATGACAATAATAATGTATACAATTTTCAACGAAATAATTCTAACAATTAAAGTATGAAAGTAGTTTTCATCAACAAAATAAAGGTATGAAAATTGTTATTTATATAAAAGATTATTATGAAGCATTGTAGTATTTGTTGAAAAGGTATTTTTCATTATATAAGTTTTAATACATTTTCTAATATAAAAAAAAATATTATAAAAGAGATTTTGCGCATTACAAATTTATTTTGTTATTTCTTTTGACAAGTCATAACAAAAAAAAAAATTATGTTGAAAGCATCTGAACGAATGAATGTCATTGCTTTCTGAGTATGACAAGGGACCCCAGAAAATGATATTTTTATATGTTGCCATAAAATATATAATAATGACTTCTTAGGAGCAACCCGTCTTCCCCAATATGGAAGGTATTAAATAGCATTTCCTAACCATAAATTTTATGTCAGGTCATTCACATTTATATTTTACCATATAGTCTATCCAATCAGCATATAAAGTATTATATAAGACAACAATGTGTAAAAGTAAAAGATTTGATGAATCAAATTTTGATTGTGTGTGACAAAAAAAATATGGAAGAGAAACTGAGTAGTTATTATTTGTAATGAGCTGTCATATAAATTTTATGTCAATGTCTTTTGTAATAATAAATATTTTTTTTTATTTAAATCACTAAATTTTAGTAAAAGAATGATTGAATCTTGACAACTATATAATTCAATACATTTTTTTTTTAACAAAATATGAATATATGCATGAAATGTTTAGGCAGAGATACAAAGTACTCAACCATAATTTTGAGGATTTAGGAAGAGTATAATCTAAAATATCATTCGTTCATTCTACTACTTTTAAAAACAAAATTTATAAAAGAAAAAAAAAACTCTCAATTTCATAATAATTGATTTATTTGTTAAAAAAAATTATCCTAAAATAATTTATTCTTTCAATTTGTAAAGCATTTATTTTCAATTATATGTTTTAATTAATATTATTTGCATAATTTTTTAATATAATATCTTCCATTATATATTTACAACATTGATAATTCACTAATATTTTTAAAGAATAATTTAATAAAAGTAATATTTTTCTCTTTTAATTATACATATTTTTTAATATGCATGAAATGATGAGACAATTATTTTGTCACACATTGAGTATAAAATAAGTTGAATTCAAATTCTACTTGGAAAGATTTCAAATGTTTCAGCAAAAACAAGAGAGCATCATTGATTTTCAGTTTTAAATTTGGTAGATAGATGGGTGAACCCAATGAGTAATTCTTAATAACCATTAAGTATATAAAAAATATAAAATTATTAATTTAAACATTTTATTCATCTTAGGACGAGTGTTATTTTATCTAAAAAAAATATTTTAAAATGAATGTTATTATCAATTATCAATATAATTTTAATTATTTATTTTTATTCTATCATTCAATAATTATTACGTGTACAATTTACAAAATGTAATTGTAAAAGACAGATAATTCGATAAAATGAATTTTTTTTGTTTTTTTTTTAATTAATATATGTAATTTTTTTAAATGCAACTTACAATTTTGTGAGAGGAAAGGAGTACTCATGTTTCCAATGGGCAATTGTCACGATTCATTAGTGGTCACACCCCCCTAGACATGTCCAATCCCCTATGTCATTTATAGGGTATGCCCAGTTCGTTATTCAATCGGCTCTTAAAGTTAGGTATGTTTAATTCCAAAAAATACTCTCATAGAAATAAGAAAAACGTTTCAAATGAGATGTTGTTATATTCAGTCTAAAGTAATAAAATATAAGTTAAATATATTAATTTTTATGTATATTTTTTAGATTTTATTTTATATAGATTATGAATCTTAAATTTTTAATTATATAGTATTATTATTTGTTTGAACTCTATTTTATGATTTCAAATATACTACTACCTCCCCATAAATATATATATATATAATAGAATTAAAAAAGTTTATAATAGTAAAAAAAATATTTATAATTGATATTACTTCTTTCGATCTACTATTAGAATTGTTTAAAATTTGTATATGTGTATTAATAAATATAATAATTAAAAAAAATTATTTTACCAAACTAGTGTCTTAATTATTGGTGAATTTTTTACTATTATCAATGCAAAGTATAATAATATTTTGTAAGTTGTACACATAGTAATTTTTAAAGAATAGTATAAAAAATAAATAATTAAAATTGTATTGAAAATTGAGAATGTCATTCATTTTGAAACAATTTTTTAGTGCTAAAATGACAATTATTATGAGATAAAAGGAATATTTTTATAAATGTATACTCCAATAAAGAATTAGTTAATATCTCAATTATAATAATAAATTAATTAGAAATATGTTAAATAAAAAAATAATTGATGCAATTAAAATTTTAAAAAGAGTCTTATAAAAAACAAATTAATTTTTCAAGATTATCATATATTTATCAATGTAAGTCTTCCTTTTCCTTTTAAAAAATTTTAAACTTAGAAAAATACTCTATATTTATCAAATAGTAAATTTTATTTTTTCTTTTTACAGCTTTTCTTACAATTTTATTGCACAGAATGGAAGCATAAGAAAGTTTTACAATATAACACAAAACATTAATTAGTATTAGAATTGCATAAAAAATACCAACACATAGTAGATTTAACTGAATGCACATGCAAATATGACACATATGGTAGTTGATGCTGAATAACAGGTATGCTATAGCTACACCTACCTTCAACCATACTTAGAACACATGGCTTTAGGGTAACAACTTCAACTTTGTCATTTAATTTCCGACCTTTAACCTTAAGGAGAGAAGGAATAAATTAATTAATTAATTAAATAATCAAAATAAATCATTAAAAGCAACATAGTTTGGCTTATTAGGAAAAATTAAATTATTGATTAAACAATTAAAAAAATACTCAATTGAGCTAAAAATCACAAACCTCATGAGATAAAGAATAGTTTGTAAAATGACATGTTTCCACCTTCACAGCCAATAACTTTCTTACATCAAGTATCTTATCAGTTGAGATACCCTTTTGCAAAAAACAAATAAATTGTTAGTGATTTAGTTAATCCGCATTTAATTTGAAATAGTGATTAAAAATAATAATTTTGATGAATGTGAAATAAAAATGTGTACCTTCAATACAATTTGTGAATCATAAGGAGTAACTATTGTAATGTCAACAAGAGAAGGTGCCACTGCTGAAAAAATATGAAGAAAAAAAAACAAAGGCAACAATTATTTAGTTAAAATGTTTAATGAAAAAAAAAACATAGAAATATAATGTTTTTTTTTTTAATTCTTGAAATGAGGAAAAGAGTGTGTAACCTTTCTCTTCCTTTTTCTTCTTCTCTGCCTTAGCTTTATTTGTTTTCCCTTTCCCTGATTTTGGAGCCATTTTTTTTTTCTCACTACCCTTTTGGCAAAACCAAAGAACAAAAAAGAAAAATTTGGAAAAGAAAGTAATTTAACAATCTCAAATTTGAATGAATGGAAACATAAGGCACTATGTGAATGATGATGAACTTGAAGGGAAAAAAGAGAGTGAGAGAAAAAAAGACTTTATAATAATAATATGGTTGAGAGAAGAATGTTGATATATTGTGAAATTGTGTTGAAAGAAGATAGGATAAGGGTCTTGTAAGTTTTTAACCTTTTTCAAGATTTGAGAGCAATTCTAGCCTCTCCTTGTTGCTAATAAGCTTTGATAGATAACCCTTCTCTCCTTTTATTTTTTTTTTCTTTTTATTTTTTTTATTATAAATTTTAATAATCTTCTTCTTTTTTTTTTCTTTCACTCTCTTTATATGTGAATTGTATAGCCTTATAAGAGATTAAGAGACAGAGAGAGCAAAATCTCATACACTATGGCTAAGACTAAAGACAAAACAGGACAAAGGTAAGGAGAAGTTAACCGTTGATTTTGTGCCACGTGGCGGATAATTGGTTGGCGGATGAATTTTTGTTTTATCACGTGTTTGGGCCTTAAGTAATTATGGACCGTTGATTTAGCCTTTTTAGATATACACAGAATCTTAAGCCTAAAGTTTATTATATTGAACTTCCAATTACAAAAACTTGTCATTTTCTCATCGGTTCTTAGCATTTGTATTGTTATTTATTATTATTTTTATTTCAAAATAATTGTCAAATAATAAATTATAATTATCACTTTTAATTTTTTATACAATTTTAATTATTATTTTTTAATTTTAATATTTAATTAATGTTTTGTGCATTACTATAAATTATTATTATTTACTTTATATTTATGACAATGAAAATAAATCAATACTTAATATGGATAGTTTGGTAAAATTACAATCCTTTATATTTTTTTAATTTGTAAAAATTATCAACTATGATGATGATTTTGAGATAGAGTGAGAATTATGCATTGTTTATAAAATTATAATTTAATCTAGTAATCCACTCATTCTAACTCGTTTTTTGTGTTATAACATGCTCCCTACATTCAATACTTCTCGTTTCACATGAAGAGGAAGCAAGAAAATTGTTGGAAAAATAAATGAGTTAATAGTACTTTTAATTCTCTCTCTTTTTTTTTTTTTATTTCATGAAGAAGATGTGAGTGTGGTTAATCAAGGTCAAATTTTAGTAATCAATGTTAGTACTTTATGGTAGTGGTTGATTGAAGTATTTTAAAATTGAGTCAATAACTTTTTTTCTTTATTTTTCTATATGTGTATAGAAATATATGGTAAGTACTCCATCCAAAATAAAGAAATATAATAATGTGAAAAAAAAATTAAATAGAAAGAATGGAAATACATAAACATATCATAACATGCTTCTGAATTTTTTTAATCTTTCTTACCTAAAAAAAAAATAGAGTATAAGAATATAAAAAAGATGTTACTGCAAAATAGTACAAAAATTAATTGTATCTTTTATTTTCACTCTCATTTCTAATTTCTAAAGTTCTATATAAGTAATTATTATTCATTTTTATCACTATAATAATTTCTCGAAAGGCATGTCAAAATAAGGACTTACTTCAACTTCAAATTCTTTAATAAAAAAAGAAAACTTCAAATTCAAATTTGAGTATGATATTGATGCAACTCAAAGCAATGAATGTGATCATCAATCTTTACGAAAGCGATTATTTAGGGGTAATTAAAGGTTCACTTGACTTTTTTTTGACAAAAGGTTCACTTCACTTGAATGTTTACCGTCCAATTTTTTTTTGGTTGAAGTGATATAATTACCTCAAAATTTAGACAAAAATGTAGGGACTTGTGTTCAACTCAAAAATCTTACAATATCAATATTGTGTTTGAACTTAAAAATCTAACAATATCAAGATTTGTCAATTAAATTAGAATTTTTAAATTATTTTTTAAATTTTTAAATTAAAAAAAAAATTATACATTATGCGAAATTGAATTCTCTACTTTTATACTTTCAAAAGTAGATAAATTTTTGGTAATTAAATGTATTTCTTTTTTTACGTGAATTGGAGAAAATAAAATACAACTAAATATTATTCTTAATAAGTGAGAAAGTATGTACATTTGCTTACAAATTAGCCTAGAAGGAAATATTATTCTTAATTAGTGAGAAAGTATGTACATTTGCTTACAAATTAGTCTAGAAGGAATACTTCATTGGAAATATAATGTGTCACATTAACTCATTTCACACATTTTAAGAAAAATTTCATAAATAAATAAAATAAATTAATATTTTTATCAAATTATCTTTATAAAATATTAATACATTTACGATTAATGCAAAGTGAAATATAGTTACTTTAAAAATTGAAAATAACATTCATTTTGTGATATTTTTTGAGGTTGCGCAATACGTTTTTAATTTATATAAAATTTTAAAATTTCTTTTATAGTTACTATAAAAAAAATTACATTATTTTTTAATCTCTACAAAATTATCTTACAAGCAATTTTAATCTTTGTGGGAATGAAACATGTTTAATTTTTCTTCAACTTTTAAATTTTTAAATGAGTTTTTGCGGCATGTTAAGAACATTGTAAAAAGTTTCTCCACACAAGTTTTTAATTGTTTAACTTGGAATGAAATAAATATGAATTTTTCAAATGTCATAGACTCAAGATAAATATAATGAAAATAAAGATACATAAATCACATTTTGAGATCATTTTTTGTGGATGAATATTTTATAATGTTGTAAACTTGTCTGCAAAAAAATCATTCAAAAATATATATTTGCGAGATAATTTTATAGGACCTAAAAAAACTAATTTTTTATAAGGAGTAAAAATAAAATTTTGTAGAAACTAAAAATTAGGTTACAATAACCCAGGTTAATTAGAAACAATAAATTTATGCTGATTAAGAACATTATTTAATCTCATTTATTCTTTTTATAAATGAGTGAAATAGAAGGAAAAAAACTAAGGAACAAGCCTAGAGATAGTGCAACCCTTTATATGAGCTAACAAAGCAAGATAAAAGGGAAGGGGAAGGAATGTCTACAATGGTCCACTTAATATCACCCTTAGAGCAAGCTTTAAGACAAGGAAATGGCCCCAAAGATTAATTGAAATAGCAATGGAGGTTTTAGGAATTATCACATTGAGCTAAGATCAATTACATAAATGAGGTAAATACTATCTTTAAAATCTAAAGATATTATGTATATGAATTATCTTATTTATATAATATTTAATATCTATTTTTTTTATTCATTGTAAGATTCTTACTCACATTTAATACACTATCATATTACAATAGAATCTTGTTGTAATCAAACTATTAGTAGTCTCTAATCAGGAGGTTCTATCAATCATGCGATGGAAGCCATCAATATTAATTTTGAGGTAGTTCTCAAGAGGAGGTTTTGTTAGAACCAAATAGGTTCGTGAATCTATACCTTTAATAGTTTTGATGATAACTCACAATTTATTAGTGAATAAACTTTTGTTTGTTTGTTATTTAATAAACTGCTTTATTCTTTCTTTGAAGAAGAAAATTATTTGTTTATTTATAAAAGTTTTAAAAGCATTTTATCATCTCAAGTTGAGACTTTTCAAAGCTTTTTTAATGCTAAACTATTATTTGGAACTATTGTATTGGCAAAAAGGGCAAAATCTTAAACATGCACACGATTTTGTTATTGTTAAGAAGTTGTGCAATATAGAATCAATGGTTAGAAGATAAATCTATGTGTTCGTTTTTCTTATTTAAGCTTTTAGTATTTTTATCTTTAGCTTGAAACTCTTTATTTAACTAGCTTTATTAAATCATCTTCCCATATTCTAGACATGTTTATAAAACTTTCACAAAATTTATTATTATTTGAGAAATCGTTATTCATTATACTTCCTCTATTCCAAATTAATTGACAAACATTTCTATTTCACATATTAAGGAAGTGTTGTGAAATAATAGTAACTTTACTAAACCAATCTTATGAAGTATTTGTTGATGTATTATCAAGTGTCTGTACAAATCTTATATTAGATGAAGAAATAGATGTTGAATTCTATTTAAGTAAGATGATATATATATATATATATATATATATATATATAATATATATATATATATATATATTTAATGTTTTAAAATTTTGAATGAAAATGTGGTGTTTAATCCACTTGTATTATTACTTTTAATACAATGTGATGATGTTTATCTCATCATGATTCCAAAATATTACTGTATTCACTATTATACTTAGAAGCGAATTTATGAAGTCTAGTTACTTCAAAGTTGGGGAAGTGTCCATACCTAATATGTATCAGAAATTGATACATGAAGTCTAGTTACTTCAAAGTTGGGGAAGTGTCCATACCTAATATGTATCAGAAATTGATACATTGCGAATATGTGCAAGTACCAATCTTATAAGTATTATAATTATTTATATATTTTTTCTTACAAAATACGCATGATCACGAGATACTTCACAAATACATGTAGATGTGTATCCTATAAAAGATATAAAAATGGTGAGATAAAGTTTGCATACATCAATGTAAATATATAATCCACGTTAAGATGGTGTTGGACTTCTTAAATCGGAATAATTGTCTCTTGAAAAATTAGACTTACAAGTCATATTTTTTTATGGATGACAATAAAGGATGAGAATAGAAAAAAAATAACTTTTCCCTATTGCATTGACAAAGTTTATTTTGAGATCTTTTAACTTTTTTTGGGACAAAAAAGTAATATCTTATTTATAATAAAACAAACCATTGTTACAAATATAAGAAAGTAAAATGGTTAAACCCAATTAAGATCTTATCTACATCCTATAATTTAACTATAAAAAGTTTTTTACATATGGTCAAAGAAAAACAAGCTAATAGTTTTAGATTGAGATTCTACGGTCTTTATATTTATCCTCTTAAAGATCACTTTTTAAAATTTAAACTTAAATCGTTATTTGTTGTTTCTAATTTGTCTAAATTAATCGAAGTCTGATAGCTTGCCTTTTGTTGAGTGAATAGAATGATAATAGCGGTGATATTTACCTTTGACTCGAAGAATACTCACCTGCGAAAACAATCAACGCCATATCAAAATGGAGAACAACACAATGTCACACTCCAATGAAATTATAGATAAAATACGTCAGAAAATTAAATTTGTGTGAAAACTACTTATTTAAATAAAATGAGAATAAAATAATTTAAAGAGACGATATAGGACAAAAAAATGATCTTTAATAATCCCTTTAATGGATGAAAAAGAAGTGATCGGACTAAATTTTTGACTTAAAGACAATTGAATTGTATGTGTTGATTCTTATAAACTGTTAAAATAGAGAATAAAATATATTATAAATATTGTGATCATTATAATTATAATTATATATTTAATAATAACTGTCTATTATATTTTTTCACGAATTGTACATGTATGTAATTTTTTATAAATTTTTTGTTAATGTGATGTCAAAACCAAAACTAACCAAAAGTTATATACATTACTACCCTAAACATGGGTATATTTTTCTTTATCAAAATAATCACTAATTATTTGTTCACCAAAACAAAATAAATAATCATTAATTATTTGTACTCTAACGTTGACTAGACTAATATTAAAAAAAAAATTGACTAGGCTGTATGAATTTTTGTTGTTATAATGTTCCAAGGATGTTGGTAGTAGCAAAGTGTAAAACTATGTAAACCCCGTCATATAGCTGGAAAACTATATTACAGAGCCCATTAATTCTATTTATAGCCGGAAAATAAAATATAGTGACGATATATACATAGATTAAATGGACCATATATTATAAATGTGACTAGGTCCATCCTTGCCAATTCCAAGCTGGTCAATGTGGTGATGTGGTCACTCCATTATTATTTGTCTACTATTTTATTTTTCAAACATTTCTTTATGTTCAGACGAATTCATCTTTTATTTTTTTTATGAAGATCATGCTAATTAATTGGTTTGCGTGGCAAGGAATAGTGACATGTAGAGATTACAACAATGAAGTTTGGGAAAAATATAAAAATACCCTAAAATAAGTTTACGAATAATTGTAATGTGTTGATTTCTTCTATGAATTTAGAGCGTATTTCTCAATATTTATTGAGTAAGTTTAGGTATGCACTGTAATTAGGTTGAAGTTAGAGGTGTTTATGATGCAAAAATTAAATTATGGTTTAGTTCAACTTTTGGAAATTACTTTCAAATCAAGTTCAGTGTAGTTCTGAACTGGTTTGAAACTGGTTTATAAATATAAACCATTTTAATATTTTGAATAAATTTTTAGTTAAAATTGGTTTCAAACTAGTTATTCGAAAAAATAATTTTGAAATTCTTTTGATAAAAAATATTGACTTTTTTCGAGAAAAATAGATGTAAAAAATTTTCAAAATTCTTTTCGCAAATTTTTTTTGATTTTTTTCAAGAAAAGTTTTTTTTCGAAAAAAATAGATATAAAAAATTTCTTAATAAAAAAATTTGATATTTTTCAAAAAAAAGATAAAAAATTTTTCATGAAAAAAATGATTTTAATTTTTTTGAATTTTTTTTTCAAATATATTCTTTTTTTTTTCAAGAAAAACAAAATTTGAAAATTATGAATTTTTTTAAAATTGTTAAACTGATTTTTGAATTAAGTTTGATTAATTGAATTGTTTTAAATATATGGTTCAATTCATGAACCATTTGAATGGTTTAATTTTTTGTGGTGCATATGAATCCAATTTATCGTCTAATTAATCATATATTTTGCACACCCCTTGCTTAAAAACATTTCCAATGTTTTCACGCACCACACATGAACTGGACCACTCATAATTTGGCCGAATTGGCATTGTGTAATTCCAATCATGTTTGGTTCATAATTTCCTTTGTTGTATTGTGGAACAATTAGGTGTATGTATCCCTCTAGCCCTACTATTAAAATTGTGGTGCAATTTTCTCTTGTTTAATGAAGACAAACTGAATTGGTTGCATTTTTTTTTTCAACAGGGTTTTTGGCTACAAATAGGTTTTAATGATGCCAAAGTTAGTTTACAAATTTAAAAAAAAAAATTGATTCATCATACAATTAGAACTACAACAAACTAACTAATACAAAATGAAAGTTAATACTCGGGCTATTACAACAGTAGTGGGCCCACACACACCCTAACAGATTAAATAAGGCCCAACATGACATATGGATGGAAAAATCACATGCTGGAGCATATATATATATATATATAGAGGTATGATTTTATTAAAAAAATAATATATATATATATATATATATATATAGAGGGTAATTATTCATCCAATTCTCAATTTTATTCATTAGTGTAAAAAGTACTGCTGAAATCACGTTTCTAATAATATTTTTCATAACAACCGAAATATGGAATAATCTGAAAATTTGCCATTTTTTTTAGCAACTTTATAGAACTACTCAATCGATTTATTTTTAATCATATGTAAAATTAATTGAATGAATTGTTAAAGATATGAGATGTGAATAATTGAATAACTAATCAAAAATATATATTATAGATACATCATAACCAATTGTAATTGTGAATTTCCTGCAATAACAACTCTTATTTTTTATTTTAAAAGATTCAAACTTTGAGTAAAAAAAATTTGTGATAGATTTTATTTCTCGTTAAAAAAAAAGTGATAAATTCATTTTTCTTTTAAAAAATTGAACCGTACGTATATTTGTGAATTAGAGAAATAAATATAAATTTCCAAGTATGAAATTCAATGTCAGTTTAATGCAACCAAATTGAATTGATGACCTGCAAATTAGTAATCAATTTAAATTGATGCATTGAAGTGATAATTGCAATGAATTAATTTTAGTTATGAGTTCAATATTAATTGTCTCATCTAAATTATACACACTTAGGAGTGGTTCCTATATGACAAAGTTTGACGAGGTTACATGCGACAGAATTGCGTGAACAAGGTTACTGCAAAACAAAGTATGCCAAAACATAAATCTTGCACACAAAGAATGGATGAAGACATCGAAAATTTGGAGACGGAGTCCCATATGCAAATCCTTTAAGATGAGTAGAATATATTTATCTTTTGCCTTTAATTTTATTGTTTAAATGATTATTTTATCTTGGAATTGCAGAAGTGTTCAAGGAAAGAATTTCAATAGTGCACTCAAAAATTATTGTAGGCGGTTTAAACTGGATATGGTCGCTCTCCAAGAAATTAGATGTAGTGGTGTTAAAGCCACTAATACAATGAAAAGACTTGGTTTCTGCAAGAATTTGATGATCGAGGCTAGTGTTTTTGCCGGAGATATTTGATTGATGTGGAACAAAGACATATATATTATTCTGGTTCAAGAAAATCAACATTTTCTCTATGTAAAAGTTAGATATGGGGATTCTCGAAACTAGTTGTTAAATATTCAAGATTTCTAAAGACAAGAAAATCTTGCAAACACACCAAGATTGCAATCTACATGGCTCTTGCGATATTGAAGAAGAGAACTGTTAAGAATAACAATAGTTATATATCATTAGAGTTAGTTGAACTAGTTAGTTATAATTAGAGTTAGTTAGAGAAGTAGTTAGAAGGTTAATATTCACTAACTAATATAAATAGAACTATCATTGTATCATTTTTTTTTATCTTTTATCAAATATGATTTCATTTTAAGTTTTCTCAACTGAGTTCTCAAACTATGACTTTCCCTTTTTCTTTCAATCCTTATATTTTTTATAAGAACAAAAAAAAATGAAACTGAGAGAGAAATAACTTATCAATTGAATTTGGGTTCAAGAGTTGGTGCAAGAAAAAAATGGTAAACAAGCCAAAGATATTGATGGCAATTAAAAAAAAAAATTTCAACCAAAGTTACTCGTATGAAGTATAATCTATCGGTTTGGAAAAAAATTATTTTAGATGAAGAATTTAGGAAATTAAAGACAAAGATTCTAAAGAAAAATCAAAGCAAAAACAAAAAATGTAAGATTGCATCAAAATCTTTCTTCTTTTAAAATTCCTTAAAAAAAAAAGTGATATTCTTCAAAAAAGTTTAATTGGCCTTTTAACTTCTATTCATCAAGATCAATTATAGTTAAGAAAATTAAATTCATTTTTTTAGCTTCATTGACTTTGTTATCTTCTATCCATAATATGGATAGCCAAACATTATTCTTTCATCGACAAATTTTTGGCATTTAAAATTCTTTTAATCAATAAATTTTTGTCATTTTAAATTCATTTTAACTAAAGAATTTTGATGTTTGAAAATCATTTTAACCAATGTCTTTTTTGATATTTCTTTCTTTACATTTTCCAAGTTAGAATTTGTTTATTCTAAGCTCGAAGTGTAATAAACACATTATAACTTGAGGGAATATTAGATATTTTAATTGATTAGTTACTTAAATTGGTTAAATAATTACCTTATTTAGTCAGTTATTTTATACTAGTAAGTTAATTTATTTTATTGATTTTATAAATCTATATAACTTTTGATTTAATTAACTCTCTCAATTATCAATATTATTCAATTTATTTTTCTCAATTTCTCTCTTATCAATTACTTAAATCAAGAACCCTAATACAATCAACTCGTCTGAACTAAAGGTTACAAAAAGAAGAACAAACACCAAGTAACAACTATTTACTATTTAAAAAAACCATGTAAAAGAAACAATAAATGAACAAATAAGGGCAACAATAATTCATAAAGTTAAGATAATCTCATACACATAATATTTCACTTTTATAAATAATTAATTCCTAATTTATCTCTAATGTGAAATTTTTATTTTGGTACAATAATGTCCAAAATCTTTATTTTAGTATTTTAAACAAAAATTGAGATAAAAAGTTGTCCTGTGATTTAATGAGACAAAAATTTTAGCTTTTGAATCTTAAAATTTTAAATACCCTTAAAATTTTCAATTATTTCATCCAAACACTTTTAGAAATTGAGTCGAACTAACTCTATATACCACAAAATCGTCTTTGAAAAACATAAAACTTTTTAGGCCATATCACATCAAATGTGGAACTTTTAATGTATTTCTTGAACAATTAGAGCATAACCAGATATAAAATAGACTCTAATACCGACTCCCTCAACACATCTCTCATGCTGAACATCTTGAGTGACAAAATAATAGGTGATTCAATAGATCTTAAATAGACTTTGATATCATCTTAGAAATTGAGTTATGTTTAATTCAACTCTATAAAAATAGTTTTTAAAGTGAATGAAACAAACTAACTTGTAAGTGAAAAAAACATTCCATCATTTTTAAGTGACTCTCAACCTTATTTAGTATAAATGATTCTAATAGACTTGGTTGGTTGGTTGATTTGCAAAAGCATCACTTCTCATTTCATCATTTCAAGAGCATTTCTATACATTTTCTCACATTTTTCAAAAAGGAACATAGGATATTATTAGTTATCATTTTTCAATCAATGCCCCCTTTTATACCAAACTAAAACTTTATTTGTTAAGAAGTGAAAAAAATTGAGAAACTAAATTTACAATTTAAGGAAAAACTTAGGAGTAACATTTCAATTGAATAAGCACAAGAATGCCAACATGATCAGTTTTAGTTGCTGAAATCAGAAGAACATTCTCAAAGCATCCACAACTTTCTCAGGCCTGTGAAAAAATACAAAGGTTAAATTTTAAAGAGATTCAATAAAATTTTCTGCAATGCACTTGAATCCAAATTTTAAAAACTGGACTGGAGATCGAACCAGTAAGACCTCTAGGTCATAGTTCATTCAGTTCAACCACGATTGAACTGGATGGCAATTAAATAAATAATTTAAAAGTACTAAAAAAAGTAAAAATATAAAAAAGCCAAAAATAAAAACCAGTTGAATCAACTGTGGTTCAACCTGGTTCAATTAGACTATGCTACAATCGGAATAAAATAAACTTGAGTTTCAATCCGGCTTTTAAAACATTGCTTGAGCCCTATATATTAAAGTTACTCTTACCAGTCCTCTTGTGGCATATGTCCAGCTCCTTCAATCAATTTAAGCTTGATGTGTTGAGGATTTCCTTTCTGAAACTCTTCTGCTACATACTGTGGCAGGTACTTGTCCAATAATCCCCACGCGAGCAATACTGGTTTATCCCATCTATAAAAACAACAAAGAAGCCTTATCTCACTACGTTGAGTAACCGGTTTATCACATGTAAAGTAAATGGTCACTTCAAGTTCAATCATATTTTTAAATTGCAGTTGTGGTTGTGGATACATTGCAAAATTTTATATTATGGTAAAATGCAGGCAATTGCGGTCGGGATTGTAGTTGCGATCTTGTTGCTGAGACCTCAAAAGCTGTTATGTTGCATCCATAATTGTGGTTGTGGACCACACTTTAGTACTACGATTCTTTATAAGATTTTGATTTCACCTCTGGAGCTTGTTCTGAGTTAATTAGACATAATTCTACAAACCTTTTAAGTACAAGTTACGATTTTAATTATTTGGCCAAAATATCGTGTCCTTTAAACTATCTTCATTCGTTGAGCTAGCTTTTGAGGTTGAGTTAGGTCTAATCTATTTGTTCCCAAATTCTGATGGATTTTTCCATCCACGCCCTTTAAATTTCCAAAATAAGGATGTATTTTGATACTTGAGTTGAATTCAATGTTCCAAAATAAATATACCTGTTAGTTGCAAATCCTTCTGCTATTTCAGTGAAAGTACCTTTGAAATTTGCTTTTCTTGCAGCTTCTAGTAGAGCTGAAAACCCAACATCAGAAACTTGATTATTGCTAACTCTAAGTCAGAAAAATTAAGTTTTACTTAGTTTCATTACACAAATATTTCATTAATAAACTATTGATAATCTAGCGACTAAACTGAATATATTAAATATTTCTTCACATATACAAGTACAAGAGAATGTATGAAACTGCAAAAGTATTTTTTCATTGATATATATGGGAACTTAGCACCAAGTGACTTTTTCTCTATACCTGCTTATAGCATATATTCCCTCTGGATTGAAATATAAGAAAAAATGGTTATTGAAAAGTTGGCAAGTGATTAAAAATTAGATCAGATATATCAACTTTTCAACTACTATTTCTATTTTTGTTTATATTTCATTCCAAATAGAGTATATATACATATATATATATATAGGTTTTATAAACAACTTGATTATATTTTGAAAACAAATACACGGAGAAAATTCAAGGTATCAAAATTTTGTTACTAACCAAATCCAGGTCCACTGCTTGCCAAATAAGGTAGCCGGTAAACATCAGCCTTTTCATTTTTCAGAACATAACTGCAAAATAATGCATCAATAAGAGATATCCCCTTACAATATGTGTGAATGTTTTTACTCAAAAAGCTAGCAGTGATAAAAAGTTCTTTTTCTTTTCAAATCTGGGACATAAGGGTTAAGTCAACGGTTCATTCATTCCCACTATCAATAGAGCTAGTAGTCTGTTTGAATTATCTTATTTGAACTTATCAACTGACGTAAACACTTGTGAGACTATTTGGGGGAGCAACTTATGACATATTCATAAGCTCTTTTCAATTTATTTCTATAAGTTCTCTAGGATAACTTATGAAAACAGCTTATAGCATATATAAAAAGTAGTTTGATTTCATTTTATCTTTTGTTATATTAATAGTTTATATATAAGCACTTATATGATAAGCATTTTTACTATAAAACGCTTAATTAAGTAGTTTATCCAAAAAGAGCCTAATCAAATTGATGTTTGAAGAAAAATAGAGATATAAAATTGTTAACTTATTTCTTGAGCTGATAAAACTGTTTACTTCAATCTGAATTGAAAATCTATAAAAGAATTTTTTAGTGCAGTGAAAATGACATTATAACATCAATTAATAAAATTACCAGCTAATTTAATCAAATGCACTTTTGGATACATACGGGCTACCTGCTTCAATAAACCTCTCAGCAACAATAGCATTCTGGCATTGAAATTCACCATATAGAGGAATTCTACAAATAAAAAGAAAAAGGCATCAAATAATTTAATATAATAATACAAAAATCAAAGCCAAATAACTAACATATGTTAAGAGTCACAAAAGAAGCATTAAATTGATTTTTTTTGAAATATGACTTATTATCTTAAACTATCACACTCTTATTGGTGATACATCATCTATCACATTGAACTTTGAAAACGACAATTAAAAATGAAGAATTTTTTATCTAAAAAAACGGCAGTTAAAAAGGAACGGAGAGAGTACTCATTGATATGATAAGAGCACCAAACCTTAGCTGCTGAAATAGTCCAGGAATGAGAGATGAAACTGTTATTGGACTGTTAAGTATTGCTAGCTTTGATATCTTGGTTGAATTCTTTAGGGCCCAAGTTAGTCCATATGAACCTACAAGAAATCCCTTAAAGGGAAGTGTGACCATAAATATGTTAGACACAGCAATTGGTATTAAGTTCACAAAATATAAATGCAATTAGTGCATTAAAAACACATGCGGCACCAACACTCCAGATTAAATGCGTGTCTGCCGTATGACACATGTGAGAATTAAAAACTGACACGACACCGACACATGTTATTACATTCAATTACTTTTATTTTCTAAATTACTACCGGTGTAGACGACTCAACATGTCAATGTCAATGTTGTGTATGGTGTTAACAACTCAACATGTCAATGTCAATGTTGTGTATGGTGTCAACGACTCAACATGTCAGTGTCAATGTTGTGTCCGGTGTCAATGACTCAACATGATAGTATCATGGTTGTGTCTGTGTCTACATCAGTGATTCATACCAGAAATGTGAATGCACTACAATGCTTCATCACACAGAACTTTCAATATTAGAAATGCTATTACATATTGTATTCATCATTCTTTAGATACCTGAACAACTAGGTAAAATGGAGATTCAACCTCCAACACTTCAAGCAGTTTATCCAATGCATCATGGAACTCCTTTTCTATAGGAAATATAGAAAGAACAACATGTATGAGTATGAGGTTTATGAAGGAAAAATTTATTCATGATATAGAATCATTCATAATAACTAACACCTGTGTAATTAAAACCATATCCTGGCTGTGGCTTGTCACTGAAACCAAATCCTATCCAGTCAGGTGCAAAGCAGTGGAACCCTGCATCTGCCAACTGTTTAAGAGGAAGAAAATTGAAATATTGAAAAGATTTTAAATCAAAATTGAAATAATCACTAAAGAAAGTCTATTTAGATTGCTAGAGTTGTACCAACATTACATTGGTCTGAGTGGAACTAGACTCAGATCCTTTAAGCAAGGTCTCAGGTTCGAGCCTTATGGATGGAAAAAACGTAGTTGAGAGGGAAGACCACACTAAAGAAGGTCAGTCAGGTTCCCTGGCAAAGATTACTCATCGGAAAAGCCGATGCATACTTCGCAACAATGACACAATTACCAAGAAAAAAAAGATTGCTTGAGTTGCTCAATCAGAAACGAACATAACATAATAAAATGGAATGGAATGAAACGAAACTTTATTATTAAGTTCAGTTTAAAATAGGAGGAAATAGAATGGAATCCCAAATAGCAAGATAACCTGAGACATAACAACTCGGTAGCTAAACGATTGTGTTGGAGCACCGTGAAGGAAAACAATAGTTCCTCGCCTGCTATTTGCTGATCCTGCAAAAAGGAGAAGAAGAAAAAACAAGAATATTTTTTTCCAAACAGATCTTAAAAGAAGAAATAGAGATGAAAGTACTTTCATAACAAAGAAATGGTACCAGTTTCCCTCACAAACCATCTCAATTTGCCAGATTTAATGTATGATCCGAATTCCTTGCCCTTGTCTTCTATTCTCTAGGAATACAAAAAACACATAACTATTACTACATTCTCATCATCAATATTGATATCCAATATCAGACAAAAGGAAGTATTCGGATGAACAATTTAATTAAGCGCTAATCATATAACAGCTTACGTACAAGCTATTTGTACAACTGAAGAAGAAACTGTGGTAAACATTCATAAGCCAAAACCAACTTATGAAATCAACTATCAAGAAGAGCTTTTGTGAAAATTAATACAAAACAGGTTATGGACATGTCATAAATTTTTGTGAACTCTTTCAAAAACTTACACATAGGGTCATGGAGACTTGAGCCATTATTTAAGACAATCATCTTAGGTCCTATAGTTTTAAGAGTCGCACACTGGATGAGATAAGGTATGACAATTTATTTATAAGTGGGGACAGTCCTCACCTTACAAGTTGGTTTTGTAGGGGTTGAGTTAGGCTCAATCTATATTAATAGCCCATCTTGTTTACGTGCCTCAATTGTTATTCTTCTAACATGACTAAAATCAAACCATATTCATCTATATATATATATATATATATATATATATATAAACATAGAATTTTTAAACTCCCAGATTTTAAGTACACAACCATGCTGCTTACACAAATACTTATTTCATCTTAAAAGTGCAAATAAGCTCTTCCAAACATCCCTATAAACACAACAAAGAAAAACATAAATAGCTGCAAGACAATCATGTGAATAAACAACCAAAGACTCTTATTATCAAGACCCAAAAGAACAACCCAAGTAAGGGAGTAAACAGCCATTTGGGTTCTTCGATGTGTGAGAAAGTATCGCTGTAATCCCTAAATATTCAAAACTACAAATGTAACCCTAAATGTGTCTTTTTCTACTCAGATTGATCTTAAATGTATCTTTCGTTAGTTAGTTTAGTTTTCAAATGTGTCTTCTGTTAGTCAGTTTGATCCATGAAAAGTTTCAAATAGACGACACACACAAAGATATTTTTGTAATTTTGATACATATAGGAACTATAGTGACACAGTCTCAAACATTTAGGGATCAAAATGACATTTTACTCCTGAGGAAGATCTTAGAATTTGAGTTGGACCTAACTCAACTCTATAAAACAGATTATAACGTGAGGGTTGTCTCCTACCTATATAAACACATTTTCAGGTCATATTTCATCGAACCTTAAACTCTCAAAACAAAAATATTGAAATATGAGAATGAGGAAACATAAACAAAAGATTACATATATCATTTGTCCAACGTTGCCATCTTCAGCAGGGTTTTCAGGCAACTGAATGGCACTACGGCTTGATGGGTTATCAGTAACAAATCCAAAAGGGTTGAATGATGATTTGTCATCTTCAACTTTGTCTTTTGATTCACCTTTCTCAGTGGAACTAGCTCTTACTCTCATATTACTCAATCCTCTCTTTGAACTTGTGCTTGATGGTTTTCTTCTACAACAGTGTGTAGTTGAAGAAATGGCAAGGTTCAAAGTGGGAGAAAATATAGCAGAAAACACCATTGTTGCAAAAGAAAAGCTTCAATGGTTCAAGTGAAATAAAACATTAAGGATCAAAACTAGAGACTTTTTTTCTTTTTGTTTCATTGTTGTTTTATAAGTTGTGGTTGATGTGTTTACTTTAATGTGCTCCTCTTATATTTCCACCTAAGACATGCGATATATGAGACTATCTTGTTTTTATCATCTTTTTAATTTTTTAAATTTAACTAAAACCTATGACTCAATCTGCTTCATAATTCTATATCATGTTAATAATTTTTTATTTTTTTTAGTAAATGATATTTTGTTCTCCGTGCGGTATTTCGCAATAGTCTACAAATATATCAAAATTATAAATGTATTTTTAATATTTTTTTGTTGTTAGTAATTCGATGTAATAAATTGACAAAGAAAAACTACATTTGAGAATTAAATAAATTAACTTAAGGTATATTTGAAGACAAAAAATGAATACTAAAAAATATATTTAAGTATATTTTTGTAATTTTGACACATTTAATGACTAATGTGACAATATTTTAGAGACTAAAATGTGATTTACTCATAATTTTTTAGATTTAATATGTTTTTGGTCTCTAAAATTTAAACATTTAAATATTAATCTCTTTAAATAAACAACTTTTAATTCTTAAAAATTCTCTTGCATGTAGTTTTTTTTTTTCAAGAAAATTATTATTTCCAAGTGCAGTTTTTGTGTCTATTTCAAACGTAAAAACTGTGACAACCATTAACTTCCATACTTCTAAAACTAAAATATATTGTCCTTCGTCTTTAGTGTTTCAAGAGATTTTAAGTATCTGTAACTAGTACACCTTAAAATTTGCTAAGAGTACATCCATTTAAATTTGCTAAGAGATTTTAAGTATGTGTAAAAGAGTTATAAAGGTGGAAGTTTTGAATCGAAGCCTACAAGAGTAACAAGAACCAAAGGCTAAATTAATTGATCTTTAAACTTAAAATGTTTACCAGAAATTATTACATGAACATAAACCATGCCTAAAATGATGGAATCTAGTTTTATCTCTAACTATTACTTCCCTATTATAAACCTTTGAAACCACCTTTGCCATATCATGACAATCCACACACATTCTAAGGTTCTTCACTATTCTTATAGTAACTCCAGGTCCTAAACTAATAAGTGCATAAGCAATAGCCAATTTCTCACTATGCCAATAAAGTGAAGTTTCCTTATCCTCTTCACCTACATCAAGAAAAACCTCTGATGTATTAGGTGAATACCCTGCATTTATCAACTCTTGTTTCATTTTTTCTAACTTTGCATATATCTCTTTACATTGAGGATGTGATTGGTCACCAGCAACAAATTCATATACAATACCATTCATTTCCATCAAACTACAACCTGGTGTTTTCTTAATTCCTCTCTCCATCATCAATTTCCTTACTTTATGCAAATTTTCCCATTTCTTGCATGCAGCATATATGTTGCATAACAATACATAAACAGCACCATTTTTAGGCTCTAACTCAAGTATTTCTTTAGCTGCCATTTCTGCTAGTTGCAAATTTTTGTGAACTCTGCAAGCACCAAGTAGTGATCCCCAAACAATTGAATTTGGTTTTAATGGCATGTTTAAAATGACTTCGAGGGCTTCTTTTAAATGTCCGGATCGACTGAGAAGATCAACCATGCATCCGTAATGCGTCACATTAGGCTTAATTCCGTGTTTGATAGTCATGTTAGCGAAAAACTTTCTTCCTTTCGCTACCATGCCTACATGTGTACATGCACACAGGACACCGATATAGGTTATTTCATCTGGTGTAACCGAAGCTTCTAACATATTTGAAAACATTGTGAGAGCTTCTTCGCCATGGCCATTATTGGCAAGACCAACTATCATTGCTGTCCAAGTAAATTTGTCTTTCTTCTGCATTTCATTGAATATTTTCATTGGTTTCTCAACATTCCCACATTTGAAGTACATGTCTATTAGAGCATTCCCAATGAAAGTGTCATTTTTAATCTTGTTTTTGTCAATGTAAGTCTTTGCCCATTCCCCTAGTTCAAGTGCTCCTAGGTGTGCACACGCTGTAAGAATGCTAACCATGGTGAATTCGTCAGGTCTCACATTCAACATTTGCATCTCGCGGAAAAGCGTCAACGCCTCTTTGAAACGGTTCATTCTAAGGTAGCCGTCAATCATAGCAGTCCAAGAAACATAATCTCTTTCAGGCATTTGATCAAAATACTTTCGCGCTAAATCAATCCGACCAGTATTTGCAAACCCGGTAACGATCGAAGTCCAAGAAATTACATCTCGAGTCTTCATATTTTCAAAAACACCTTGTGCAGCATCCATTTCTCCACAAGATGCAAACATATCAATTAAAGCATTTTCCAATATGAGATTAGGTTCAACAATACCTTCTTTGATATAATTATATATGTTCTTCCCCTCATCTAAATCCTTCAATTTGGAGCACGCCGAAAGCATCAAAACTAGACTAACCGAATTAGGTGATACACATACACTTCTCTTCTCCATCTCAATAAAAAGACTCTTCGATTCCTCAAAACGCTTAACCCTATTGTACCCAGATAGCATTACATTCCATGTAACCACTTCCCATCCATCACCCATGTCGAAAATCTTGCGAGCTAAATCAACTAGCCCACCTAAAGAAAACAAATGTATAAAACCCTTTTGAACAAACAAATTAGAATCAAAACCATATTTCACAGCATGGTTAAGTAAAACTTTCCCATACTTCAAACCCATATCTTTGGTAAATCCTTTCAACAAAAATGGAAATGTAAAACTATCAGGCTTGATGTTATGACCCAACATTAATTTATACAAGGAAATTCCACTCTTGGAACAGTTTATCCTAGAATACCCTTTGATCATAGTATTCCAAATGAACACACTTGGTTGAGGAATTGTGTCAAACACCTTACGTGCATAAAAAACATCCCCTGATTCCTTTGTACAACAGAAGATTATAACTTTAGTTACAAACATACGGTTTGAAGAGTGACCCATTTTGATTGTGTGTGAGTGAATTTGGTTTAACTGATACATGGAATTGCAAGTTTCAAGCATAGAGATTGGAGTGTTGGAAATCATTCTCTTGAGGAACAAGGAAAATGAAAGTGAAAATTTTCGAAATGAAGAAGTCTTAAACATGAAGAACATGCCACCACCTAACATAAACTAGCATAGCAATGTGTAATTAATAATGTAAGATTGCATCTATGTTACAATGAAACATTCATGATTTTATTAAGCTCATTCATGATTCTACCTCAATCCAAAAAATATCACAATAGTTTCAAGTCCAACACAAACAGAAGAGTGGAAGGAGGGAATGTGACTGAGAACTTGATTTCTTCTTTATTCTATTTTTTTTTATAAATTTATATGTAAATGTGAGATTTCGAGTTTAAAATTTAAAATATGATATTCAATTTAATAATATTAATATTTTTTAGTTTAATAACTATTGTAATTTTTTTTTTATTTGTTTACTTTGAGAAAAGATAATTAATTTTGAAAATATAATAGTATTTATTGTTATTTGCATATAAAGATGTAAAATTAATTAATTAAATATATGTTAATAAAAAAAGCAATTAATAAAAAAATTCAAGAGAATATTATATTGAGAGAAGTAATATTTTTTTTAAAACGATAAAGATTACTTTTTATAAAAAGATAAATATCTTTTATTAAATAACTTGTGTTGTCAAAGTATTTTAGAAGCAAAAAAATATAAAACAGAAAACTAAACATAAATGTTGGTAACTACTTGTTTCTCTGCTCTTGATCTTCGGTTATTTTACCCTTGAACGCATTAAGAAATAAGAAATTTAAATATGTTTAGTCTTTTTTACTATTTATTCATTAAATAAAAATAAAATTCATTCAATTTATGTTTTTGGGTTTTTAAAGATACATAGAAAAAATATTATTAATTGTAACTTGCTTTTTAAAAAAGAACAAAAGTTTTGAAATAAAAATAAAATATTTAAAAGACCAAAAATGGGAATAAGAGGAAACAATAACTTTAAAATAAAATGAAAAAAATTAAGAAACCAAAGGTTTTATAGATCATATAGGCTTAATATATTTTTGTTCCCCGTCATATACTAATTGAGAACATAAACTAAATATTTGTAATTCATTGATTTGATTATGAGTGTTCCCACCACTCCCAAAAGAGATGAACAAAACATATTTTGGAGACTTGTTCAGCCATCTAATACACTGACTCGTTTTCTTTACTTGTTAACTCAGTTTAAATGATGGGTTGGAAAAGTGTTATGCTTCTTCTTGCATATATGTTATTGCATCACGTTCTAAATCCATGAAGGTATTGATTATGACCCAACAAACCAAAGAGAGTTTTTGACACAAATGGTTTTTATGTTTCACTTGATCTTCCAGAAAGAACCAGGTCTGAAAAATCTTTGCCTTTAAAAGAACCTGAAATGTAAAAAAATTCGTTCTGTCCAAGAACTCATAGGATTACAAACTGAATAACTTAAAAACTTTGCACACTTGTGCTCAATATACATATTCTCTTCCTCGAAGTACACCCATCAAATTAGTAGAGAATAATTATAACGTGGAAGATATAATAATAATAATAATAATAATAATAATAATAATAATAATAATAATATTTTCATTGAATGTTTGAAACTATGAATCTTTCTGGCTTCCAATTCAAACCATGAAAGTATGAATGCAATTGTTGTGTTACACAGATGAGTTACTTTTTGCCAAAAGATGAAGTTCGAATAGAATCAATATCTATCTATTTCTATAAAACATGTATTGACAATTATCACAAATTAATTGACCTGAACAATTGTTTCAAAATTTGAACGAATACCTAAAAGTTACTTGAGATTCTATCACTTCCTTCTAAAGTTTCATTTTCTCAAGTGTATTTGAAACATTTTTAGGTATAGATTTATACCGGAGCCAGTCCTTGGTACAAATAAGGGCTTCAAGAGTACGCGAGTCTAGCGAACTACGGTAGTTATCCATTTTTCTAATTTCTGTGTCAAAAACAGAATCTTCAGACACAGTGGATATCGACATTGACAAAATATCAGATGCAAGTCTCCACAGTGTTGGATACTTCAGTTGATTTACCCTCCACCAACTCAGAATATCAAATTGTTTTACATCGGACAGAAGAGGTTCTTCCAAATATTCATCCAATTCCGACTTGAATTGCTGCATACAAGTAAAATCAGATATAAAAAACTCAAAGTCGGAAATTCCACCTTCATCAACAAAAAGAGAACCATCAACTGGCCCTTCATATGGCTCTGTCCTTGACATAATATCATCTCCTTCATCGCCAATCGAGGCCGTAAAATGAAGCATATCAGTGTTATAATCAATGAATAGTTCATGAAGGCCATCCTCAACTATTCTTATCCATGGCTCAGCATTCTCTCCAAATATCTTAGCGAAGGTGGATTCCACAAGTTTCATTTTATGCCTCGGGTCCAAGGCTACAGAAACTGCCAACATGAGACAGCTTTCTGTCCAATACTGATCAAAATTCTTGTGCAAAGGCAAAATCAAACTACTGAGAAAAGGATCATGACCGAAGGCTGCATTAGTCAACTCCACATGAAGTTTTGAGACTTCATGAAAAAATAAGTTCGCAGTTGGGTACGGTTGGGCAGTTAAAATGTGAGCTGCATCATACAAATACTTCAAATATGAGCGGAGTGTTTCAACCTGCTTCCAGTCATCCATAGTTAAATTCATTGTGAAATCGGGATAAGTGGTATCAAAGCAAGCGAAGACTTCCTTTAATTCACAGGCAGCTACAAGCATATGGTATGTTGTATCCCATTTATATTGGTCATCAATCAAAAGGTTCACCAAACTAGGTACTTGAAGTTGTTGTTTAAGCTCAATAAACTTCTCTTCGTGAGATTCAGAAAATTTCACAAATTTCACACACTCACGAACTTTGCTAATAGTTTCTCCCATTGCTTGTAGTGCATCTAATGCAAGGCGACTGAGAACACGGGCATAACAATTCTGGTTTAATAACTGACCACTGAGAATCACATGGTTATTAACAGAGAGATGGCCTCGCAAATTTACCTTCATAGTCTCGCTTGAGAAAGATTTATCGACTGCAAGGGTAAGTATCCGACCCTCCAAATGCCAATCAGATAAGCAGGTCATTATGGCTTGGTTTAGGGAATCATCTGAATCGCAAAAAGGTACTGTAACAACATTGAGAATAGGATGATGTAAGTTGCAATCGCTATCAATGAAGTGTCCTCGAATAAAAACATACCCTGTTGACTGGTTTGAAGTCCACAAGTCCAGCGTCAGGTTGAGTCTTCCAGGAATCCCATTAATGAGATTTAACAGATTTTGCTTCTCTCTGAGATACATAGAAACACAATACCCTTCAACGGAATTCAAACACAATGGATTGAACTGGGGACAAAGAGTCTGCACAAAATCAATGAAGCCCTGGTGTTTCAAAATATCAAGAGAATAATCATGTAGAATTGTCATTTTAGCAATGTCATGGTTGCAACGCTCCTGATCAAATGAGATACCATTAGCTCTTTGCCGTTTCTTGGACGGTTTGGCAGCATCCTGCAGACAACCATTTTGGGGAGATGAGTTTTGTTCGCTTTTCTGCTGCATTACTTGACAGATTCCAAAAGAAGTGTGTCTTTACCAATGATTTGTTCCAGCCAGTTTTCAATCGGTTATATAAGAAAATGACTTTTTGCACTGTTTACAGTAAGCTTTTGTACATCCAGCTCCAACAGTTTCCACAGTGAAGTATTCCCCCACGATAGACTTCTTTCTCTTCAGCTTATTGGCTTGTGTTCCTGAATCAGATTACTCATTGTTAATAATAGGGGTAATAATATGAGTTTGAAACTCCAATAAAGTAGGTGTAATCCTAAAAAACAAAAAGAATGGAACATTAAAAGGGCATTAATAAGTGGAAGAAATCACATATTAACAATGCGGGCTAAAAATAAAAATTTATACAAAAGATTAATAACAAATCTACCAAAGAGTGAGTTTAAATTTGAACTGTATATGTATTATAGTGAATATAAGAGTAATACTCACTAACTCTTCAGTTTTTCTATTATAAAAATAGGCCGTGTTTGGCACTCATGCAAAATCTTCGGTTTTTAAATTTTTAAAAACCCTAAAATTCTCTTTTTTTGCGCTATTGCCGCTATTTCGGCAAGTGGAAATTGGAATAGCGGCCGCTATTGTCCTAATAACAAAACTAGGATAGTGTTGCAGTTTTCATAGCGGATTCATCAAAATCCGTTATGCTATAGTGCTATTGCCGTTATTTGACAACATTGGTTTAAAAAGCTACAAAAGTTCAGCTGCTAAGGACAAACTTCTACAAACAATTTGGAAGTGAAAAGGCAGTCCCCTAAATTTTATAGGCAATCTTCGATCTCAAGTGAAGGTTCAACCTCATATACAAAAACAAAGAGATCGTGTGAGGGAGTATTATTTGCCTCATTGCATAGTAAAGGAGTATCCAACAGTCGCCACTAGGTTCTACATAGTTGTTCTCTTTCTCTCACCAGAGTTAAGCATTCAAACATAATGTTGTTAATCATGGATCGCAGAAAACCTATTCATTCAAATTCTGCTACACCAGTGTAATAACGCCGCTTTAGCCACTATTTAACAACATTTTGTACTAAATTGTTTATCCCAAAACAATAGCAGTTTGTTAATATTCTGCTACACAATGACGCCGCTATTTGACACCATCATGTTAGGTCATTGTTGCAGGTCATTGTCGATCAAGGAACTAAGCCACTCGCAACCAAGACATTCACAGTTGTTCAACCTTCATCTCCTGTCTATTCCTTCAAATAAATCCTCAAACACCAAACCCTAAATTTTCTTCCTCATTCCTTCCGTCCACCCCATCTTTCCACCATCCCCTTCCACCTTCCCAGCCACTATTTGACAACATTTTATATTAAATCATGACAACAGAAGTTTGTTAATATTCTACAACTCAATGGCGCTGCTACTTGACAACATTCTGTTAGAACATTGTCAGTCAAGGAACTGTGCCACCCGCAACCTTCCTCTCCCATTCACTGCTTCTTCAAATGAATCTCGAAACCGCAACCTCTAACCCTAATTTTGTTTCATCATTCCTTCTCCACCCCATTGTCCACAACTACAACGACAACAACTCCCTTTCAACCAACACTTCCTAACCAATCCCTCACCTTCCCTCACCATTGTTCCATCTCCTTTCTCAACTCTACTTCAATTTCTCAATAACCTCTCATAGAAATGAAACATTACACACCAATCAATTGCAATTTACATGTAATAACATAATAAATTTCACCAATTAATCTTCTCCATACATTTTATATATATATATAGGGTTTGATACTTAATTTCTAGGTTTTTCAATAAACAAATACTTTCTTTGAGACATCATCAAACATATAATGATTATAAAAATAAAATTAAAATAAAAAACAGTGAATAGAAGAAAACAGAGAGCGAGTAGAACGGAAGAAATAAATAATAATAAAAAAAAAAACACAGAAGAAAGAGAGAGATTGTTATTAGTAAAATGTATCTAAGAGCGCAATGGAAGGGACACATACATTACAGGGGCGGCGGAAGAGAAAAACGACGTCGTTGAGTGAAAAACAAAACAAGTGAATCTCTTCTTATATATATGCTAATATGTGTGAGTGTGTGGAGAGAGAGAGAGAGATAGAGAGAGAGAGAGAGAGAGGGTAGTGGTGATGGGTTTTAGGGGAATCGATGTTTTGAAACGGCCGAAACCAGTGGAGAAGGCAATCAAGGGTTTAAACTTTAAACAACAAATATATGTAAGGGTTTTAGTATTTATTTTTTTATATTCAATAATAATCAAGGGTTCTATACCTATAAAGTTCAATGTTAAATGTAAACAAAAATAAATTGTATAAAGTTTCTATAAACTTTTTATTTATATTTGAGATCACTATATATTGGGTGCCTTGCTTAAACATTTTTTTTTGTACATGCTTAAACTTTTTTTATCACATACAATTCTCCTAATGATCTCCATAAAATTATTTTTAAACACATCTTGGGACTTGTATGCTTAGAAGTGTTTAGAAGTGTTTAGTTAGTTTTGTACTATTTAGTTAGTTTCATAGTGTTTCTTATTGGCTTTCGCGGTGTTTTTATATTTTTCAACCTAAAACTAATATATTTATTTATGAAAACTATACCTATTCTGTTAATTTTTTTTAAAATATATATTTGATACTTTAATACAATATATATATATATATCAAATTGGTTTAATATGTTTTATAATTTTATTTTTAAGAAATATATAAGGGCAAGCCTCAATAAAAAAAATTAAAAAAAAAGTTAAAACTATTGAAAAAGTCACCGTTGTGAAATTAGAAGCTACAACTTGAGAGATAGACGAGGGAGAGACTTCAAACACCCTATCATGATCTAAATTAATCAAACTCATCATCATAACTAAACAATCAACAATTTGGTTAATCTTACGATAAAAATGTGCGATAGCATGAATGGTAAAACGACCAAGATGATTTTTTAATTTACTTAACTGAAAAAAAATTTAATAAAATTAATTGTATCCATTAGCGATTATGGAAATGAACGTCGAGGAATTAGGATTCATGCATAGATGTTTGAGTATTAGATGGTAAAATTAAAAATATATTAAGAAAATATTGTTTTCCAAATTTTACCTATTTTTATTAACTTATTTTCCCAAAAATAATAAGTTAATAAGGGATGTTCTAGAACAAAAATAAATTTAAAATATAACTTTTTAATATATTTTTAAGTAAAGAGAATTACTACATGTATTAATTTTAACTTATTTAATGTTATATAGTTGTTGAATAAAAAAATAGATATATAATTCTTGCTTAATGATAAATAAAATGGGACACTTTATTATGCTTAAGTTGGTATCGTGTTGCAGACTAAAGTGAAAATAGTAATAATATAATAATAATAATAATAATAATAATAATAATAATAGATAAAATAAAATATATTAAGAAGACGCTTCAGATTATTGGTTATGGAATAAATTTGTAAATGAAATATATTCAGTTAAAGAGATATATTGTGTGTTATGGGATGAGAGTGATGTTGTTGACTTTTCCTTTTTCAATCATATTTGGAGTTGTTAAAATTTGACTCTTCTAAAATGAGAAGTTGGTAAAATGAGTAAATCAATTGTTGATATTATAACCACTCATGATTGGTCATGTATGTGTACATAATGTCAATCATTCATTTGATCATCCATTATTGATATTACTCATTTTATTCTCTAAAGTGAATTGTTCACTTTAGAAGAGTCAAATCTCAAGTTGCTTAGTGTCGTTGAAAGTTTTTTGTTTATGTAGAGACTATTTATTAATAGATTGCATATAAATGATAATTTGATTGTTAGATGAGTGTTAGGTCAAGATCTTCATTATTGCTCCAGTAATTATGGTCATAACGAGCCTCTTCAGCGTCCTTCTTTTTAGTGTCCATTCTATATAAGGTGTTGAGTGAAATTTTAACTTGGTTGGGTATACACAATGTTTTTCCTTGCAATAGCCTTGATTATGTTTGTCTAATCAAAAGTTTGATTACATACACTAAAAGGGTGCATGATTGTTTGATTGGCGTGTGTTTGGTCTATTTAGAAGTTGTGTAATAGTAGGATTTTTAATCAACAAAAAGATAACTCACATAAAATTTTGGATGATGTAAAACTTTTGACTTGGATTAAGTCTAAAAAGCATTACTTTGTTTACAATATTTAACAATGGAGTACACAACTACTAGCTTCTTTGAATATTGTTGGTACTTGCGTGTACGTAAAAATGTTGTAATTATAAAAATGGTGGTACTTGCATGTACGTAAAAATGTTATAATTATTTGAATATTTTAAATAACATGTACGTAAAAATGTTATAGTTATTTAAATATTTTAGATAACATGTACGTAAAAATGTTATAATTATTTGGTTACGTTACGCTTATTGTTTGTGCATGATTCATTGAATACTTTATTTTATTTTATTTTTATTCATGATACTCTTTATACTATGAAGTGTTAGTAAATTTTGTGCTTTTGCAAAAATAAAAAAGGAAGCAAGAATGAAAGAAATCCCCCAATTTATGATGCCACAAAAACACATTGAAAGTTACAAAAGGTAATTACAGACACATAAGTGGGTTTGTCTACCATTTAGTAATTTCATACATTAATATTTTATTATTAGTTTTCAACCATCACCAAAATTAAATTTTGATAAAGACACGTAAGTGGATTTGTCCACCATTTAGTAATTGCATACGTTAATATTTTATTATTAGCTTTCAACCACCACCAAAATTAAATTTTGATTCAATCAACAAGATGCTTCAAAGAACTTACCTTTTGGTTGAAGACCTAATTATTGCAATCTTTTTAAATAACCCAAATGCAAACTAACTGAATCATATGGAGTTTTTCTCAAGATGCCTTGTTGAACAAATATAAACAACAAAATTGTTGAGCATGACAAAGTGCATTTTGTTGGAGTGCACTCGACACACCTAGCCACCTCTATGTTGTGTTTCACACCTTACCAAAAAAATGAACGATTAATATAATAGATGTTGCATGGTCTCATAACCAATATACCCAAAAGCACACAAAAAATTAATTGAATCCACTACTCTATGTTTTTGCCAATTATCCTTAGTAGGAATTTGATCATTTAATAATCTCCAAACAAAAATCATAACTTTCAAAGAAACCGCTTTGTTCCAAACGAATCCAATCATGTGTGACTCTTCAACCTCCACTTCATTAGTCAATGTCGAGTATACACTTTTAACTAAATACACATCACTATTTTCAAGTCTACAAGATCACCTATCTGGAACACTTTTCTGCATAAAAACATTAGATAACAAAACACAATATTCATGCACCGAATCATATTTCCTTGCAAACAAACGTCTCCTCCAATACCACCCACCACCACCAACATCCCAACCAGACCTGACTATATTTGTTATCGCCATATTTTTATTACTAACTATCCTAAACAGTCTACTAAATCTTTCACAAAGTGTCGCACCCTCCAAGAATCACACTTAATTTAAGACTTTGTTATATTGTTTATTATCTAATTCATACATCTACATCAAACTTTTTCAATCCTTTGCTAACCATATATTCCATGTAGGGATACCAAATTTTAAGACGCGACTCTTTTACTTCTACAAGGAGTCAAGGGATCATTGGTCGAACCGTATAGTCATTGGTCAAACCGCATGACTGAACTAGATTATATCAGATGACTCGGACTCTTGACATTTATAAATAAAAAAAATCATTAGAAAAACATAATTTTAATCAAAATATATAAAAATTATTTATCAAAATTATGAATTTTATTAAGTTATATACATGTCTATTAGAATATTATCACAAGTGGCTGATGGTCACAGTAGTAAGGCATCCTATCTCTATATTAAGGACATCTCTATATTGAGGAGCGGGGTTCAAGCCACTTTTTATAAATTGTGTGACATTAATGACTAGTCATAGCATGGTCGGTCGAATTGAAGGACTGAACCAGTTATAGGTTTGATTTACGGTCGGACCGGTCAGTCCAATTCGAGTTTCAAAACACTCATTTTACGTAGCCCATCGATGATTGTGTTGATATTTTTTTAAGCTAAAACTGTATTAAAAAGAAAAACATATACGGGAGACACAAACCTAACCCAGTCAAGAAAAAGAAAAGAAAAACAATGTTAAAAAGTTTCTGAAATCATTCATGTTTTCTGCCCCTCGGGTGAAAATTATACAAAGTTTTCTTTTGTATACTTTTTTCCTTTGCCTTAGAAATCAATTGTAATTCATAATATTGTTTTACAAACTATAAATTACTAAGTCAGTGATTCGATTGGTAATTTTTTAAAGAAAGTGAATCAATAATAAAAATAAAATGTTAACAAAAAATAATCATTTGTCCTTAAAGTAATTTTGAACGTAACAGCTAACCCGAAGGATAATCCATCATTTTTCTACTTCTTCCTTATTTTTATGGGCCAAGACGAGTTCGCGGATAGGTCTTCTCCACCTATTGAGTACATAGAAAAATCACTCTTTACAGTTGATATTAGTACTGTTCATAAAGTTTTAAGGGTAATCTGAACCAAACTTGTGTTGCTCAAATAACAATTTACGAAGCAATGCTATGTAGTCTCAACCTCGATTAGGGTAGAAAATATGTTAATTGATCCCTCTTCTATTAAAAACTTCTCTGACAGGGATAGAATCATAGGAAGGCTTTATGTTGAGGATGTCATTTTATCTTCCAAAGTTTTGTATTATGTTGATTATTACCGATTATTATTTTTTTAATCAAATGGGTTATTGGTCGGTTTTCCTTTAAAATCATTTGGGCTTTTAAAATTGATTCACCAGTTTTTTTAAAAGAAAGTTTTACCCCATACCCACCCTTTTATACCTATACCCCCACACATTTTTTAAAATACCAATAATATCCTGCCTATTTTTTACTATTTATGTAAATTTAAAGTTTTTTTTTACCCCCCAAAGATTTCTGGAGCTCGAAAAACAAAGATTCCCGGTAATTACCGAAAAACTTGGAAAAAGTTTTTCGGAAAAAATGAGTATTTATAACTACCAGAAAACTTGTAGGAAAGTTTTCCGGTAGTTTTTTTTTAAATTTTTTTTTTAAAAAAAAAATTTTTATTAATTTTTTTTATAGATATGGTTAATCCGCTGGTATTATCTAATAAAACATGTGTTGATACTACCAACGTTTTTAACACATAACAGGTATGAATAATTATAATTTGTATCGTAAAAATCTATTATTGTCATTAATTATTATAATTTATTTTATATTTTATTTCAGATATTTGATACGCGGGAAGCTGTTGTGAATTGGGCTAGAGAAATCGGTATCAAACACAAAGTGACTGTTATTATCACAAGATCAGATAAAGAGACTGGAAAAAGAGGGAGGAAAAATAAATTAATATTAGGTTGTGATAAAGGAGGAAAATGCAAGGGTGTTGATAGTTTACCTCGAATTTCAACAAAAAAGTGTGGTTGTCCTTTCAAGCTTAGATCAAAACCATTAAAAGATGGTTCAGGATGGACAATAAAAGTAATTTGTGGAGTTCACAACCATGAATTACCTGATACTTTGGAGGGACATGCATTTGTTGGTCGTTTAGATGAAAAAGAGAAAAAACATGTACACGACTTAACAAAATATAATGTTGCACTGAGGCACATATTACTGTCATTGCAAGACCGAGATAAGAACAATGTTATTCAAATCTCACAAATATATAAACAGAGGAGTATCATTCGATTGAAGGTGAGAGGTCATAAGACAGAGATGCAACATTTATTCAAGTTAATTGAAGATACAAAATATGTGTGTTGGAATAGAAAACGGGAAAACTCAGATGTTATGAAAGATATTTTTTAGGCTCATCCAGATTCGGTGAAGTTGTTGAATTTGTTTCCTATTGTGTTAATTATGGACAGCACCTACAAAACCAATAAATACAAAATGCCATTACTTGAAATTGTTGGTATGACATCAACAGAGATGACATTTGTGGTTGGATTTGCTTATTTGGAATGCGAGCGGGAAGAAAACTTTTGTTGGCATTAGAGAGGCTAAAAGAACTGTTTGTTACACAAAATAAATCTCCTCATGTAATTGTGACAGATAGAGATCTTGCTCTAATGAAAGCAGTTGGTAATGTATTTCCACATGCTGAGAATTTGCTTTGTCAATTTCATATCGACAAAAATGTTGGAGCAAAATGCAAGCAACATGTCTTAAAGGATAGACAAGAGTTAATATTGAATATGTGGAAAGACGTTATGTATTCCAGTGATGAAAAAGAGTATATCATGCGCTTGCACATGTTTGAGCAATCATGTGTCGATTGTAAAGTGTTTGTCGATTATGTGAAAGAAACTTGGTTGACTCCTCATAAGCAACGGTTTGCTGAAGCATGGACAAATCGAGTCATGCATTTGGGAAACACAACGAGTAACAGGTATGACATCTCACTGTAAAAATTCCATTTTGTAATTTTACTATATATTGTTGGATTGCTCCACGGTGACAATTTACATGTAATGATAGGGTTGAGTCAACTCATTGGAAACTAAAGTTAATTTTGGAAAACAGCATGGGTGACATGTGTAGATGTTGGGAGGCTATGAACAACATGATAAGGTTGCAACATAAAAAAATCAGGGCCTCATTTCAGAAAAGTTTTTATGGTGAAGGTCGCGAACACAACAATCTATTTTATCAGAGATTGAACACATTTGTATCAAAAGAAGCTAAAACACGTATTGCTGAAGAATACGAGAAAGTTGAATCGGTGGGTAGCGACAAATCTGTATGTGGGTGCTCTCTCAGAAGCACATACGTGTTACCCTGTGCTTGTGAATTGGCACAATACAAATTAATGGGCGAACCAATTCCTTTAGATTCTGTGCATATTCAATGGAGGAAATTAAGCATGGAATGTGAACTCACTCAAGACACAGAAGATGGATCAAAGTTAGATATGTCTGTTGAGATGGATGCCTTGTGGAAACGCTTTCGATCACTTGATGTTATAGGAAAAAGGGTATTGAAGAGTAAGGTGTGTGAACTTGCTTTTCCAACTACAAGTTCAACGTGTCCACCACCTGAAAAGGTTCAAACCAAAGGACGGGTGAAGAAGAGTAAGTCTAAGAAGCCAGATGGATATGATGTATATCAAGATCCTTCTTACTTTGAGCATGTTAATGCAACATATTGTGAAGATCCTTCTTCCCAACCATCTCAATCATCAAAGAAGAGACCTTGTCTTTCATCAAATAAACAACCCTCTCAATCATCTCAATCATCAATACATTTGTTCCTGAGACAATTTCCTGATGTTATTCAACCATACATTGATGACATAGTTAATGTGATAGCAGATGGAAATTGTGGCTATCGCACTATTGCATTACTGCTTGGACACTGTGAGGAATCTTGGTCTTTGGTCCGCCATAGATTGGACCAAGAAATTGCTTCTCATATAAGTCCATATGATAAACTGTTCCCAGGACGCATTAAAGAAATTAGAGATTCGTTGAAGATAACAGACTTAGGTGTTCAACCGATAGATAAATGGATGTCCATACCTGATATGGGTTACGTGATAGCGACAACATATAATATTATTCTCGTCACGTTTGGTCAGACATTTTCTATGACTTTCTTTCCTATGAGGGGTTCACATTCAGGATTGACAAAAAATGATCGTATCATATGTATTGGTTTTGTCGACGCAAGTCACTGGGTTCAGGTAACACTATATTATTTTCTTCAGTAATGCTTTTTTTAAAAATAATAAAATTATTTATTATTTCAATATATTTTGCAGTTGAAGATGAAAGATGGATTTCCAATGTCAAATATTGCACCAGGTTGGAAGCAATATCGCCACGATGAGGCAACTTCTTGGGCAATAGCATATACTGGGCGTCTACAACATTGGGGGTATTTAATACGCAATATGTCACGTGTTAGACAAGTTCCACTAAAAGAACCTGTAGATGTCATGTCATTAGATGATGATTGATTTTATATAAACTACAATACTTTAAAAACATATATAAAATCATTTGTTATTAGTTCATTTTAGTTTTCTGTCGTTGTATTTTATCTTGTATTTTAATTAGTTTACTTTCGTTAAATTTCATTATAAATAATATAAAATTAACGAAATATAATTAAATAATACTAAACAAAATGAAATATAAACAAACTAACATTAATGTTTAGAAAATCAATGTTTACAAAATAAACTAACAAGAAGTCTACTAATTATTGTGACCACGAGATAAATACAAAGCTCTATAAAAATAAGAATACAAATCATCATCTGGGTGAGCTTCATGTGCCTCCAAGCCCTGCTGTATTAGATCACCAACCTGTTGTAGAATAGATGGCTCTGAACTAGTAGCATATGCAGCGGTGGTCGGTGCACTAAAATCCAGGACCTGAGGTACACCTTCGGGTCGCACTAGCAGTGGATGAGACACCCGGTAGAACCACTCCAAATATCCTTCCCGACACTCGGATGGATATGTAGCTGGATGGATCCTGTGAAATAACTCCGTGACAGGAGTGACATATCCCATCCATTCCACATTTGCATCATATAATCTAGCAAGATCTGCAAGTGGCTGTGGCGGAATATGTTGAATATATCTGAACTGTCTCAAACACCTCTCTGACATGTACGCCACTACTGTGGTACATAATCGGAGGTGACCGGTGTAGAGCATGATATCATCAAAGGGAATGACATCCCTATGATTCTCCCATGGTCTCCATATGACTTCAGTAGGTGTCAGTGCGTCAATCATATGTCTGTACTCGGGGATCTTGTGCTTGCCTTGTTTGTAGCTCCATCTATTCATCCGAGCAAAGCATCTAAGATCAGCACCCTGGTCACCTCTATTACAAATATTTGGAAAATATTCGTATATCCAGCACTGTTGCAAATAAAATTAAATAAATTAATGATAAACATACAAATTAATAATTTAAAAATAATTAAAATATTTAATACCTGTAGTAGTGACATATAACCACCTAACTGTTTGGTGGCATAACAGCAGGCATCCGAGAGGTAGTCATAAAGGACTACGAGTGCACCAGTACCCCTGGCGTATGCACCTGTACCGTCCAAATCTCTGAATAAAGGGAGGTACTTCGCATCAATAAGAGTATGACTCTTATCTGTGAAAATAGTACTCCCTACTAAATTCAGCACATACGCCCTGGCAGTACAATCAAATCTCTCTGCTTGGCACTGCCTCACGAATACCTCCCTCAACCATTCTAGTCGGTAGTGCGCCCCTCTGGTCTTTCTGGTCTCCTCCCAGATCTCTTCTGCAGACACTCTTAATAAATTAATGGCGAGATGACATGCCATTGTTCTATCTGCATCAGGTGGAGTGTAGAACTGACCCCTGACAGGCAGTCCAAGAAGATTGGCAACATCATCCAAAGTAATCGTCATTTCACCGAATGGCATGTGAAATGACGATGTCTCAGAATGCCATCTTTCCACAAATGCGGAAATCAGGTTGTTGTCAATCGTCTTCAAACTACCCCGTTGTAATGGGGCCAATCCCGACAAGGTCACCCAGTTCTCGATGACTCACGGGAGTACCTGTGGCGTAAATTGTTGCAGCTTTTTCCCATGTGCAACAATTTTCAGCATTGGTCGCTCCTGTATACAAAGAAAATATGACATTAAAATTAAATATAGAACAAAAATAATAATTAATTAAAATATTTTTAATGCACCATAAATAATAATTAATTTAATATACCTGACCAAACCATAACCTAGCTGCAACATGTTGATCGTATCGAGTAAGGACGGACAAATCATATGGTCCTCCAGGATACTGCGTCCCCTGAGGTCCATTATGTCCCTGCTTCGTATGCTCTCTCTCCTCCTCCTCATGTACTACAGGAGGGTCCTCCTGCTGATGCATAGTAACATTAGCCTCCGGGATAACCATATGCTCCTGGTCTCCCTCGTCATCTTCTTCTACTATCATCCGCCGTCTTCTCCTCGTCGACGCTGTCGGTCGAATCCTCTCTGGAGGATGCATCATAGATGATGAAGTACCTTCGTCGCGTGATGGTCGAACGATTCTGCCGTCTCTACCTCGTACACCAGTGCCCACTAAAATGAAAAAATAACAAAAAAACAAAATAGTTAAAAAAATTAAAAAAAAAATTTTAAAAAAAAAATTGCACTACCGGGAAACTTCCCAATAAGTTTTTCGGAAAACTTAAAATGCGAAATGGTAAAATTTTCAAATTTTATACTTTATATGAGGGCAAAAACGTCTTTTCGCTGTCCTTTGTGGGGGTATAGGTATAAAAAGGGGGGGGGGGG